>ML675632.1:3716593-3759688 GCA_007922155.1 Mesoclemmys tuberculata | reverse complement strand
GGAGGAAAATGAGATTTTGATTTGTGAAGGTCAGGGAGAAAATGAGATAACAAGCAGAATCAGGGTGACTTTGTAAATTGTGCTTACAGGGCCAAATCTCCAACTAGTGTAAATCAGCATAACTCAACTGATGATAGCTGAGCTCTGCAAATTCACAGTAGCTGAGGAGCTACCCCAGGATGTTTATTTTAGCTTGTGGCATGTTTGGAGGGGTGAAGAGGAAGAAGCTGGGATGTTCCTTCCTCCAGTCGCAGAAAGGGCGTCGTTTGCAGCTCTAGAATAGGAGAGTGTTTTCTTAGCTTTTTATCTGGTAGAGATGAAGCAAGACCTCTCTTTGTACCACAGCCCGGTAGCGAGTATTTATTTATGCTTTGGGTTTGTATTTGGGGTCTTTTGTTATTCAGAAATATGCATGCCAGTTCTTTGTCATCAGCTGATAATGTGGCTATTTCAAGTGTCAATGACACTAGTACAATAACAGCAATAATTAATAATTAATGGATCACCTGCCCTTCTGTGGTTCTTTGTATGTGGCTCATTTCTTACACCACTCCACGAAGTGTATCACAAAGCTGCTTTTACAGAAGAAGCTATGGAAAAATAAATTGTTAATTGAGTTTGTAATTGTTCTCGACTAGCGCCCTGTGAGTCAGCTCTTGGAAACATTATTTGTGGTTCAACCAGAGTTTAATGCCCCCAAAGTACTGCATATTTCTTCCTGCAGGCAGAGTGCATTTTGTATGTTTGATCCTTTTAAATAAGACCCAAGAGACTCTTTTCTACTAACTTTCTTACTGTTTAGTTTTACAGCCTGCATGACTTTTAAGCAGTTTTTTCCTTTTTTAAATAGATACTTTTGTCTCAGTCATCTGACCTAAGTCTTGTTTTCATGTCTATTTCAGATAGCGGCTCAGGCAGCGTTGTTTATGTGTATGAATACAGCGGGAATCTTCATTAGCTACCTATCAGACAGAGCTCAACGCCAGGCCTTCTTAGAGACCAGAAGATGTGTAGAAGCAAGGCTGAGGCTAGAGACGGAAAACCAGAGACAGGTATCTAGAGAAATGCTGCTACTGTCGGATAAACTGGAATTGATCCATTGCTAGGATCAGAGCCTCTTCTTATTTACACAAGTGTAACCCCATTGACGTCAATGGATTTATACTGGTTAAGTAAGATTCATGCTCTATTGTTTGTTGTGTTTTTCTGGCATAGCATCTCAAAGGCTTTCATTAAGAAATCTCTTCCTTGACACACCCATGCAGAGGAGCCTATGTAGCTGATGCCCTTCTCTTGCAGTATCTCATTCTCCTGCTCCACCCATCACTCTGCCTCCTTGGCGTGTAAATTATACTCACTTCACACCCACCAAAAGCTAAATCAATGGCATTACTCTGCATGGCCATTTAAACTAGTTTAGCACTCAGTTTATAAATTATGCTGCCATTAATGAAATTCGTTAATGATTTCACTATGTATATAAGTGGATTTTTCTTTCATATTTCCTTTCCTTTTTGACAAACTTACATTAAGAAATCCAGGGAGAGGCTGTGCAATGTTCTAGACACTCATCTCTGCACTATCCTACATGACCTCTGTTTTCCATAGTGCATTGTAACATATCTGGAAAAAGTGCAAAGGAAAGATTCCCCTCCTACTAGAGCAGGTCAGGAATTTTCCATCAGAATGATTTTCCAGTGTAAAAGGTAATTTCTGCTAAATCAAAATTTTCTGCAGGAAAATTTCAATTTTGGTGAAAATTTTTGATTTTTCAATTGGATACAACTAAACAAAATATTTAGTTTCAGGTCAGCTACACCCAAATCGGAGTATTTTGTTTAGTTGAAGTGATACAAAAGTGAAGTTGAAGTGATACTGAGTTTAGCTTCAACTCAGTTATCATGAAACCGCGTTTTCCATCATGACACATTGTCTCAAGGGAGCTGAAGTTCATGTGCTCATTCTCTCCTATGGCATGGGCTAGCTGCAGGACGACATCTCTCATAATTCAACACAGATTCCCCTCTGACCAAACTGAGTGCTGAATCCTATGACTGCAAATGCATGATGGGAGATGTAGGTTGTTTAGGAAGCCTGACCCACGGAGGCAAACCATGAACAGCTCTCACAAGACACTGCTCTACAATTGGGAAATGCAGTTTAACATGGAAGTGATTCAAAACAAAACATGTCAGTTCAGTTTAACAAACCAACATATTGATTTCAGGAATGTCAACGTATTGTGTTTTGACTGAAATTGTCAAAACAAAATATTTTGATATTTCTTAATCACATCTTTTGGAATATTTTGTTCCTGAAAAATTATAACATTTCAACTTCTTGTCTCAATTTGGGATAAACAGAAATGTTGAAATATTGGAATTTTGTGTGGGATGGAAATCCTACATCTTGCTCACCACTGCCCTCTACCTCTTTTTCTCTCTAACTAATATTCATTTCCGCAGTGGGTAAATGCATTTCCTTTTAGCCAACTGGCAGTGTCACAGTTTGGGTGGCTGTTTCCTTTGAGCAGATTGACATTCTCATGGGAGCATTAGCCTCAGGCAATAATCCAAGGACATGTAGCAATTTCCCCCCATGCAATCCGTATATCATGATACAGCCTAATTTTAATTATTTATACATTAGATAACAGAAGTAATGTCACTTATTACCTCATGCCAAGTTTTATACAATCAGGATTAGATCATACCTTACTGTCTTCCAAATGTAGGAATGATAAAGAGTGTAAAACCTGAATTACCATGTGCCCATGTTAATAATCAAGTTATGACTGCTAGAAATTTCTAGTAGTATGGAGGCAGAATTAAAACTGTACAAGTGGAAATGGAGGAGTAATCCTTTGTGTAATTATTGTGTAAAAAAAGTTTAGTAGAAAGTATATGATCTTACGTATATATAGTTACAAATTACCAACAAAGGATGGCACAGATTATATAAGCATGATTTCTCCTTCCCATCCAATAGCTTCTGTGATGGTGGAATGCATGTGAGCTTTGATGTCCATGTCAAAGATTTCAGGTTCAATGTAGATATCAATACACTATGGATCAGATTCACTTCTGTGCTCTGAGCTGGGCAACACAGTGGAGTGAGGCAAACAGGGATCTCATCCTTGCTCCTTGATTCTCTGGGTTGATCTGCACTTGTCCCAGTTAATTTAGAGCAGCCTAGGGGCTGCCGAGACCTACTCTAAATGGCAATGGTCCCCAGGAACCTTACAGCAGGTGGAGATTGCCACAGCACAGTACACTCTGGCTGTGTCTCTCCCCTCCTCCTTCCCAGGGGCCAAATGCAGGGGGTGATAGAGGGGCCAGCTGCATGGGAATCCAGCAGAGAATCTGGTGTTCTCCTGGTCACAAAAAGCAGCTTCACCTAGAGTTTTGAAGAAGGGATGGACTACTTGTAAATTTTGAGTTCTACGCTGCGTTGATAGTGACGGCGGCAAATCTGTGTAGACCTGCTTAGTCGATCCAGAAATCGACGCAGGAAAACCACTTCCGTAAGTGACTCAGCACAGTGTGGATGGTGTGCGGAACAGACGCAGCAAAGTCGACGGGAGATACACACGTTTTTTACATCACTTGTGTATCTCCCGTTGACTGCTGCCGTATCTGGAAGGTAAGTGTAGACCAGGCCCTAATCTTGATTCTGATATTGACTTGCTGCATGGCCTTGGGCAGGTCATCTACCTCCCTGGTTGTTTTCCTCATCTGTAAAATGGGAATAATAGTGCATATTTACCACACAGGAATTAAGGGACTGATCCTACAGATACTAGGTATTACTTTTTGTTTGTATTATTGTAGTGCCTACAAGCCCTGGTCATAGACCAGGACTGGATTGTGCTAGGCACTGTACAATTACAGAACAAAAAGACAGGTGCATGTCCCAGAGAACTTCCAATATAAGTTTAAGACAAGAGACAACAGATGGATACAGACAGGCAGATGGGGGAATACAAACAACGAGACAACATTGGCCAGCATGGTATAGACTGCACAAAGCTGTTAAATGTCTGGATGGTGTTTGGGAAATTTTGCGCTGATTCTCTAACAAGGACCTGCAGATCTATTAGAATACCAATGTAGCACTCATGTTTTAATGGAGGAATGCAGGACTCAGTAGTAAGTGCTTCTAGACAAATTCTACATTGAAATTGTGCCATTTTTCCCAGCAAAGAGTTTTGCTTATTTCTTTTGCCTTTGCTAATCATAGCATGTGTTTGTGGAATGCACTGAGAATTCAAGGTGAAACTATCAAAATGATGCTTTCCCCTTCACTGGTTTTTGGAGGTGATGCAGTTTTCTCCATGAGCTGAAATTGAACGGTTCGATGTGGTAGCTGCTGCTCCATCTTATGTAATGCTTGTACAGCAGTTCCTGTTCTGCTTTTCTTTGGTGTTTTTCATTATCATGTGGGTCCTTTTCTCTTTTTATTGTTATCATTGGTTTTCTCAGATGGGCACCATATTGTTCGGGAGCACTAAAATTGGCTAAGTTCTGTTCTCAGGTACACACTGTATACCTGTAATAACTCCATTGATCCATTAGTCATAGATAAATATGTTAGCATAAAATCTAGACCAGGGGTCTCAAACTCGCGGCCCGCGGGCCAACTGCGGCCCTCGGGACAATAGTTTGCGGCCCCCACCTCAATATCAAAGTTTAATGTTAGTGCGGCCCGAGTTTGATACGAATGGCACTTTTCAGTGTTGTGTGCGGAGCTGAATGAACCTACCAATCACGGTGGGGTATATTGCTCTCGGAGGCGGGACATCAGCCGGGCTTATTGCGAACTTGCGCCATTACCCCGGGCTCAGAAGCAGAGGCGGCTGCGGAAATTGCTGCTCAGCGGGACAGAAAAAAAAGCGGAAAAGACGCATCGGCTAAACACTGAAACAGTGACACCAAGTGGAATTATATATTACACAGCCCCAAACATGTCTTTTTCAAAGCCTGCAGTGAAGAGAAAGGTTGGGGATGAGCACAGACAATTTCAGGAAAAGTGGGAAGTGCAATATTTCTTTGTTGAGCACAGGGGCATCCCGACGTGTCTTATTTGCACAGAGAAAGTTGCGGTGCACAAAGAATACAATTTGAAACGTCATTACACAACTAGACATGCTGAGGAGTATGCAAAATACCAGGGAGATGAGAGAGCAAACCGGGTTGCTAATCTTAAAACATATCTACTGAGGCAACAAGATTTCTTTAAGAAAGCAACCAAAGAGAATGATGCAGCAGTCGAAGCTAGCTACGTGGTTAGTGAGATGATTGCTAAAGCAGGAAAGCCATTCAAAGAAGGTGAATTTGTAAAAAAGTGCATATTACAGGCTGCAAGTATTGTCTGTCCAGAAAAGAAAGGTCAGTTTAGCAACATCAGCCTTTCTGCCAACGCCGTAGCAGAGCGCATTTCTGACCTGTCAAGTGACATTTATGATCAACTGTGTGAGAAAGCAAAATGTTTCAGTGTATACTCAGTCGCTCTTGATGAGACCACAGACATCTCCGACACTGCCCAGCTCGCAATCTATGTTCGTGGTGTTGATGACAATTTTGAAGTCATAGAGGAGTTGCTCCCAGTGATTGCAATGCATGGCCAGACCACCGCTCAGGAGATATTTCACCAGCTGTGTGATGCCATTGAGAATGCCGGTTTGCCTTGGAGGAGGTTTGTTGGAATAACAACTGATGGAGCGCCATCAATGACAGGGAGGAAAAATGGACTGGTGGCACTTGTTCAAAAAAAACTGGAAGAGGAAGGTGTGGAGGAGGCCATTGCTCTGCACTGCATTATCCATCAGCAGGCCCTTTGCAGCAAATGCCTGAAGTTTGACAATGTGATGTCTTTCGTTGTGAAATGCATCAACCAAATCAGATCCAGGGGCTTAAAGCATAGAAGGTTTCGTGCTTTTTTGGAGGAAATGGAGTCAGAATATGGGGATGTGCTCTACTTCACCGAGGTACGTTGGCTCAGCAGGGGAAACATATTGAAGAGATTTTTTGAGTTGAGAGCGGATGTGAAAGCCTTCATGGAGAAAGATGGGGTTGCTGTTCCTGTGCTAAGTGATCCAAAATGGCTCATGGACTTAGCTTTTCTTGTTGATATCACACATGAGCTTAATGTACTGAACAAGAAGTTACAAGGCCAGGGGCAACTTGTCAGTGCTGCCTATGACAACGTGAGAGCATTCTCTACAAAACTTATGTTATGGAAAGCCCAGCTTTCTCAGACAAACCTTTGCCATTTCCCAGCATGCAAGGCACTCATGGATGCAGGCACACCATTCAGTGGTGAGGAGTATGTGGATGTCATTTTGAAGCTACAGGAGGAATTTGATCACAGATTTGCAGACTTCAAGACGCACAGAGCCACATTTCAAATTTTTGCGGACCCCTTCTCCTTTGATGTGCAAGATGGCCCTCCTGTGCTTCAAATGGAGCTCATTGTCCTGCAGTGCAACTCTGAACTCAAAGCCAAGTTCAGGGAGGTGAGTGGAAAAGCAGACAAGCTCAGGCAATTTTTGAGAGAATTGCCCCCCAGCTTCCCTGAGCTTTCCCGAATGTTCAAGCGGACCATGTGTCTTTTTGGGAGCACATACTTGTGCGAAAAGCTCTTCTCTACCTTGAACTTCAATAAGTCCAAGTACAGGTCCAGACTTACTGATGAGCATCTTCAAGCCCTACTGAGGGTCTCAACTGTTTCCTCCCTTAAGCCAAATGTGGCTCGGCTATGCAAGAGTAAGCGCTACCAGATCTCTAGCAGCAAGAAGTAGGCTGAAGAAGCCATGTTCAAAACAGTTTATGTTCAATGTTCCATTCATGTTCAGAGAGTTAAATGTTAAAGAACTGTTAATACAGACATTTGAATCTGAATAATAATAATTACATTTCTCTAGTCAGCAACTATATGTGGTTTCTTCAGTCTTCTATATCTGCTGTATTATTATTATTAACATTTTCATTTTCATTTTATTTATTTATTACTGATTGATTTATTTTTTTCTTATGGATTTGTTAATTTATTTTTATTTTTTAACACAAAATAAGATGAAAAAATAAAGACATTTGATAACATTGGAATGTTTTTGTAAGAGCTTTTCTTGTGGAAAACCTGATGCGGCCCAGCCTCACCCAGACTCTACCTCCAGCGGCCCCCGGGTAAATTGAGTTTGAGACCCCTGATCTAGACTGAACAGAAAAGACCAATTATTGAGTGATGCACCCCTGTTGTCCTGTCCCACTATCTGGCAATCAGAGACTTAGGGACACTCAAAGCATGGGAGTGCATCCCTGACCATCTTGGCTACTAGCCACTAATTATTGAAATTATTTAATTCTTTTTTGAACCCTATTATACTTTTGGACAGTTCCATAGGCTGACTGTGTGTTGTGTGAAGAAGTACTTCCTTTTGATTGTTTGAAACCTGCTGCCTATTATTTTCATCAGGTGATCTCTGGTCCTTGTGTTAGGTGAAGAGATAAATAAAACTTCCTTGTTCACTTTCTTCTCACCATTCATGATTTTATAGACCTCTATTGTATCCCCTCATAGTCATCCTTTTTCCACACAGAATAGTCCTAGTCTTTTTAATCTTTCGTCATATGGAAGCTGTTCCATATCCTGAATAATTTTTGTTGCCCTTCTCTTTAACTTTTCCAATTCTAATATATCTTTTTTGAGGACAATCAGAACTACATGCAGTAATCAGGGTGTGTGTGTACCGTGAATTTATATAGTGCCATTATGATATTTAGTCTTATTATCTAACACTTTCCTAATGGTTCCTAACATTCTGTTATTTTTGTTTGACTGATTTTTTACCTGTCCTCTTAATTTAGATCCCATCATTTTGTATGTATAGCTGGGATTATGTTTTCCAGTGTGCATTATTTGGCATTTATCAACATTGAATTACATTTGCCATTTTGTTGCCTAGTGTAAGACGGCGGGCGTCGGCCATCGGACGCGGCTGCCCTTCCTGGGGCCCAGCCGCGGGGGAAGGTCCCTGCACCTTCCGGAAAACCAATGGGGAATTAGCTTTCGGTGCCCGAGGCGGTTGCCCGGCCCCTTGGCAGGGCGGGCGAGCAAAGCAGTCTATCGCCCCGGCCCCTTGGCAGGGCGGGCGAGCAGAGAGTCTGGTGCCGGGTCGGAGGAGGGGTCGTGCGGTTCGCCAGGGTCAAAGGGAAAGGGGGGGAGGGGGACGCAGGCCCACCCGACTCCACTGCGTCCCAGCCCAGGGCCCTAGTAGCGGCAGGGCTGCTGCCGCTGCTCTGGCGGGGTCCGCCCGTAACACGCCAGAGGTAGCCGGCCTTCCCCCGCAGCCCTATCCGGGGCCGCCCCTGGGCCACTTCCTCCCCTCTCGCCCCAGGTACCTCTCTCCTCAGTGATCGCCGGGTAGCTGGCTCGGGGCAGGTTCAGAAGGCCTTCTGTGTCGGCGGGCGGCAGGTCTGGGAACTCTTCCGCGAGGGGCAGCTCCTCTAGGTCGCAGGATTCAGTGGGGGCCTCAGCTGCGGGTAGCTCCTCCAGGTCTGGCCCTGCTTCGGCTGGGGGTGCTGCAGGTAGCTCCTCGAGGTCACGTCCTGCCTCCGGGGGAGCTTCCCAACCAAGAGGGTCCCACGGCTCATCCCATCCCCGGGTGTCTGGGGGTCCGATCCATTCGTCGGTTCCCCGGCGGGAGGGTCGCTCCCAGTCCGTCAAGTCCGGCCAGGGCCTGCGCTGGGGTTTGGCCAGGCGGAGCTCAGGCCGGGCCTCTAGCTGGCAGGAATGCCGGTCTGACCCGGCTGACCGTCGGCCCCTGACTGAGCAACGGGCCCTGCCTTTTATTTCCCCTTGTCTGGGAGAAGTCCCGCCCTCTGGGGAAGGGATTGGCCAGTCACCCGGGCCTATCCCGGTCGGCTCCCGGCCTTGACGGACAGGCGGGGGGTTTAAATCCGGGCTTGGCTGTGTTTGGGGCGGTGGCTGCCCTTCCTGGGGCCCAGCCGCGGGGGAAGGTCCCTGCACCTTCCTACACCCAGTCACACAGTTTAAATCAGATCCCACAGTCTGCTTTGGACTAACTATCTTGAGAAATCTTGTACAATCTGCGAACTTCACCACCTCAGTGTTTACCCTTTTTTCAAGATCATTTATGAATACATGGAACAGAACCAGTCCCAGTACAGACCCCTTGAGGACCCTGCTATTTACCTGTCTCCACTGCGAATACTGACCATTTATTCCTACCTTTGTTTCCTGTCTTTTAACCAATTACTGATCCAGGAAAGGACCTTCCCTCTTAACTCATGACTGCTTATTTTGCTTAAATTAAGAGCCTTTGGTGAGGGATCTTGTCAGAAGCTTTCTGAAAGTCCAAGTACACTATATCCACTGGAGGATTACCATTGTCCACATGTTTGTTGAACCCCTTCAAAGAATTCTGATAGATTGGTGAGGTATGATTTCCTTTTACAAAAACTATGTTGACACTTCCCCAACAAATTGTGCTCATCCCTGTGTCTGATAATTCTGTTCTTTGCTATAATTTCAATCAATTTTCCTGCTACTGAAGGTAGGCTTATCTGCCTGTAATTGTTGGGATCACCTCTGGAGCCTTTTTAAAAATTGATGTTACACTAGCTGTCCTGTCATCTGATACAGAGGCAGATTTAAGTGATAAGTTACATATCATAGTTAGTAGTTCGGTGATTTGATAGTTGACTTCTTTCAGGACTCTTGGGTGAATACCATCTGGTCCTGGTGACTTGTTAGTGTTTATTTTATCAGTTTGTTCAAAAAACCTCCTGTCCTGACACCTCAGTCTGGGACAGTTCCTCAGATTTGTCACCTAAAAAGAATGTCTCAAGTGTGTAAATCTCGCTCACATCCGTTGCACTGAAGACCGATGTAAAGAATTAATCTAGCCGCTCCGTAATAGCCTTGTCTTCATTGAGTGCTTCTTTATCACCTTTATTGTCCAGTGGCCCCATGATGTTTTGGCAGGCTTCCTGCTTCTGATGTCTTTACATTTTTTTTGCTGTTAGTTTTTGTCTCTTGCTAGTTGCTCTTCAAATTCTTTTTTGGACTGCCTAATTATGCTTTACACTTGACTCGCCAGAATGTATGATCCTTTCAATAGTATCTAAGTGACTTAGCAGGCTGCCTCATTTTTAAAGTCACTAAAAGTCAGATTTGTAAACGTATTTAGGTGTCTAAAGTTGCAGATAGGTGCCTAATGGAATTTTCAAAAGGGCCTAGACATCTTACTCTCATTGGGAATTAGACATCTAGGTGCTTTTGAAAATCCCATTGAGCACCTATCCACAACTTTATGCACTTAAATATCTTTAAAAATCTGGCCCTTACCCTATACCAGTTATATGGAGGTAGGATTAAGTAGGGAGAATTTTTGCCACAGCCAGCTGTAGTGACAGTAGATGAGTCAATAGTACGCTTCCTTGGCATTGTCTCTGTTTGATAAATCACAAGCAACCTAGTCAACATGTGACAGTGAGATCCAAAGAAGGCGCTGTGGCCATACTTCTTCCATTTTCATGTAGAAATCAAACATGTGTTTGAAAGTTGGTTTCGGTTGAGATCTAGAACCTTTGACAGCCATATTGAGAAAGTGAAACATCACTAATGAAGATTATCGAGTAGGAGTATTTGTGGAAAACTCAAAAGACCAGAGTGGTGGCTAGTGGAGGTTACACAGCTGAGGTAACTTGTTGTGAAGGCAGTCATGGTGTAGCAGGGTGATGATGCTAGCCAGCAAGTTAATTCATCCATGGAATGGTGAAACACACTCACCCACTGGAGCCTGAAAACTATAGATGTTTCAGACAACAAAAATGTCAGTGTTAAAACATCTCTCTCCATCCTCCATGATGACTTTGTATAAACAAAGTCTATCTTATCGGCCAGATTCTCACCTGGTGTAAACCATCATAGTTTCATTGACTTCACCGATTTACACAAGCTGGGCATCTGGCTCAGTATATAACTTTGAGTGTTACAAAAAGACTTATGACCAATGCTCCACTATCCTTGGCAAGAAATATTTAAGACCAACATACAGTGTATTCTTTCTTTCTTTCTTACGTGGTGTTATCTGAAAGACAGAGTAGGTAATTCTGCTTTCATTATGGCAAGGCAATAAAAATGAAATGTGAAGCTAGTTTTCTAGAATATATACTACACAATTCTCAAAAATAATCATACCACAGATATGTAGTTTGCCTTAGTGTTAAGGCTTTGTATACTTGCTACCAGTACAGAGTAGAAAGCTGCGCTGAGATGAAAATGAAATCTGTCCTCTATTTATCCATTGTTCCTAACTTGCAAATAAACTATATAATAAACACACATACGTTGCATTAATTATCTGCTTTTGGCTTCCTTACCTGATCTTTACCATCCTGATTTCCATTGTAAATTAGTCTGATAAATCAACCTTCAAATATCTCCATTTAAAAATAAACAAGTCTCCCAGAGAAATTTACCCTTCCCCCAAAAACACTATGTGGGCCTGAAAACTTCCATTGTGCAGTGTGGATAAAATTCAGACCTGCACTAGTACAATCTCATGAAACAAGTCAAGAAATAGATATTGCAGAAGGAAAGACTTTCTCCTTCCAAATAAGGCATAGCTCTCAAAATAAAACCTCAAAATTACAATATTATATGTAGAAAAGCTATTTTAGTTAAGCTTTGAAGATCTCTCTAGTGTGCTAGTTACAGTCTTCTTTTCCATCCAAGATCTATGTAGTTGGGCTCATTATATTAAGGATGTGTGGCTTTATCGGTGGAGAAATATGGGACCTGATCCAAAACCCAGAAGTCCCTGGAAAGAATCCAGTTGACATTAATGGGTTTTGGATCAGGCTTATGAAGAAGTGTTCCAATAAATGTTTTCAAAACTCTCCAAAGTACTTTTCTCTGAAATGTGTGGCATAATGATGCTGTCTTCTAGCATAACAACTCTATGGGCACTTCTTTGAGATCAGCTTACCCCATAATGTGTCTATAGGATATGTAAGTCCACGCTCATGGTAAGTATTTGTTACTCTCCTCACTGCAGCAGGTTCTGAATAATTTATTAAATGAAAACTCCCTACCCAGTGGAGAGAGAACCACTAACAGGGCTACATAATTACTGCTGTGCAGGGACTGATGATATTTGGCTTAGAATCAGTCAGAAAAATTCATCAGGTATAGAAGCCTGAAGAAGAAAAATTAAGTAAAAATGATTTGGGTCATAATTCACCACTGTGTTATTCACGTTCCTGTATTCCCACAAAGTCAGCAGGAGGCAGGTTCTTTGCTGTTAGTTTTTTTATTTTCTGGGTAGACAATCTCCCTTCATTGCACCAGCCCTTTTCTAGCATTATTGCCCTGAGTCCTACCCATAGGGGTGGGGATCTTTGTATCCCCACAAGCAAAAGGGAGTGCTTCCGTCACCTCCACAGACCTTCTACTCCACTGCTCCAGACCACATAAAGGCCCCATTGTGCATCTGGAACACATGCTGAAGGACAAATTTGAAACTGGATGGGCCAAAGGAAGAAGCAGTTAGTCAAGGTGCAACTGGGAAACATACACTGCCCGCACTGGTCCCATGTGTTGTTAGTTATGGCGTGAGTGTGCATCCTCTCTGTGTACTGTCCCAGCTCTGCGTAGGTTCAACAGACCTCAGTAGAACTTCCCAGAAAGACTACAGACTCTGTTCAGTGGGGAAGATGCTTGGCCAGGATTATTGCTAACAAAATATGGTAATAGCACCCCACAGATTCTGCACAGACATTAATACGTGCATGTCCATGACAATGGACCATCTCAGTCAGCAGCAGGACTTTCCACTGCCTCTTAGACCAGATGAAAGGTTAAGCCTTGATATCCCTACATTTATAGACTTAGACAAACAATCTGGGATAAATAATTTACGTATCACCTTACGTGTTTCGTGACATGTTTGTTATCTCCCCTTGTACTTTTACTTCTGATTTTTCAGATAAAACACCCTTATTCATTACTTCTAATCCCTATTTGTCACCCACCCAAAACACTATTTGACCAGTGCGAGCGGAGTTTTGCTAGGATGTCCCGTTATACTTCCCATCTACTAGATGATACTGTGCTGGTAAAAAATAAACCTTTTCCAGAGCTAGAGGAGGGTTAGAAATATTAGAGGATTAGTGCTAACAATTGGTTCCCTACACTCTGTAACACCACCTGTTGTCTCAATGGAACAACCTTTTGTAATCTCACCCCAAATCTCTTTTCTCCTGTTGGGTTGATACCTATTTACCAATATAGAAACTAAACAGTGTGCTAGTTACACATAGGAGTGGTGCATTCCCTATCCAAATGGAGCCCTGAATGTTCAGCTTGCTTTGCTTTGAGCTGGGGAAAGGATCCAAGATTTGTATGGAAAGCATGATTAAGAAACAAGTTCTTTCTCTCTGCTTTCCATTTATTTTCCTTTCATCTCCAGTTTCAGGAGTATTTTGCTTGCTTCCCCTTAGCAATCTCAGTCTCAATTTTTTCCATTTACTTTAATAAATCTCTCTGTAGGTTGATGAGCTCTGATTTTTTTTTTTTAAAGAAGCTTACATGCCATGCAGGTTTTATCAAGCTCTTACAGCTCCAGTTTTTAATCAACAGTCAGTGTTTACAACTTTTAAAATAAGAGCAGATTGGGTTGGGATTGGAAAGAATATTTTAAGAGGGTTATATGGTCTAAAGTAATCTTTTTTAATATGGAAACTAAGAATATAAAAATCCCTCTAAACTGGTATGAGGATAAAGTTCAGATGGGTGGCAAAGTATCCACATGGCCTTTATATTTCATTGCAGAAATAGTCTAGAAAGTATCATAAATAAACATTCAGACCACAATCACTTGGGACTTGTTTTAAAGGTGGATGTTAACCCAACCACTTTAAAGTTTCTCTGTAATAATCCATTGATCAGGATTTGTTTATTTTTAAATAGGCTATGTCTACATTGACAGTGGCAAATTCGCCACCATCAGATCGATGTATCCAGATTGATTGACCCGAAGTGAAGACTTGCTCAATCAATCTGGAAACAAATCTATTAAAATCACCTCCAGAAAAAGCATAGCACTGCGTTGCTGGTATGCTTTTCCCATCGGTGCAACATAGTGAAGATGGCGCGCAAAACAGAAGTTATGAAATTGACGGGAGTTACGCAAGCTCTTTTACATAGCTTGCGTATCTCCCATCAACTGCTGATGAATTCTCAGGCAAGTGTAGACCAGGCCACAGAAATAAAAGACCAGTTATGAAGGAATTACAGGAAACTTCTTAAGCTTCAGCTCCCAAAGTTTTCTTGCAATCAGTAGAATATAAGAACATAAGAACGGCTGTACTGGGTCAGACCAGTGATCCATTGTAGAGCGGTTCGCCGTCCCTCCCTGTCAGTCTCGGAGGGAGGCCACACCTACTCCCTACCCTGCTCTGGCAGGGGTTGGCCCAGATCGGGTTAGGGGAACAGTCTCCAGGCTCGGGCAGGGCAGCCCAAAGGCAATACCACCAAGCCCCAATGGGCAACACACAGTCTCAGGGCCTCCAGCGGGGCAGCTCACAGTTCACAGGCCCCTGGCAGGGTGGCACACAGTCTCAAAGGCCCCTGGTGGGGCAGCTCACAGTCTGGCATCCCCTATGGGCAGCACGCAGATTACAGGCCCCTGGCAGGACAGCACACAGTCTACAGCCACTCAGGGTGATCAGGGAAGGGGGAGGGGGACGCAGGCCCACCCAACTCCACTGTGTCCCAGCCCAGGTCCCTGTCCGTGGCAGAGGGGTATGTCTCGGAGTCAGCAGGGTCCCAGCCGCAACATGCTGTCTCACTGTCCGGTCCTGCAGTCTCCAGACTGGGCAACCCCCCCCGGGATAGTTCCTGTCCCTTTTCCTCGGGAACCTGCTATGCCACCATCCACGCTTCCTCATCAGGGTACTCGGCCGGGGCAGGTTGTAGAACCCCTTGATCTTGTCAGGGGGTGGCAGGTCCAGCAACTTGTCGGGGAGGTCGGTGAGGGGCAGTTCCTCCAGGTCTGGCCCGGTCAGCGCCTGTGCCTCATCATCCTCTGGCAATGCCAGGGGCAGCTCCTCCAGGTCTGGCCACCTCCTCCGCATACGCATCCACCAACTCCTCCAAGTCTTGGTCCCTCTGGGACCCTGAGTCTGGCAGGGTGTCCAACTTTGGGGGTACCTCAGGGTACCAGGCTGACTGCTGGTCAGGCACCGGCACCTGGAGCCGGGCCCTGGCCCGCTTACTCGGGTACTGGGTCCTGGCCTGCTCACCTGGGTACCAGGCTGCAGGCAGCTCTGGAGCGCGGAGAGGCATGTCTTTCCTCTTGGGGAGCTGGGGCCTGACTGAGCTCCTGGGCTTCTCTTTTATACTTCCTGTCCCGCCTCCCTTGCTTCTGGGTGGGCAGACAGGCAGTTTCTGGCTCCGCCCCCACAGGCCTGTCCTGTCTTTCCCTGTCAGTCTCTGAGGGAGGCCACACCCACTCACTACATCCATCTAACCCAATAACCTGTCTTCCAACAGTGGCCAATGCCAGATGCTTCAAAGGGAATGAACAGAAAAGGCAATCACTGAGTGATCCATCCCCTGTCATCCACTCCCAGCTTCTGGCAAACAGAGGCTAGGGACACACAGAGCATGGGGTTGCATCCATTACCATCTTGGCTAAGAGACATTGATGGACCTATCCTCCATGAACTTATCTAATTCTTTTGTTATAGTTTTGGCCTTCATAAAATTCCCTGGTAACAAATTCCACAGGTTGACTCTATAATGTGTGAAGAAATACTTCCTTGCTTTAGTTTTAAATCTGCTACCTATTAATTTTATCAGGTGATCCCTGGTTCTTGTGCATTTCTGTGCATTTATCAGCATTGAATTTCATCTGCCATTTTGTTGCCTGCTCACCCAGTTTTGTGAAATCCCTTTGTAACGCTTCACAGTCTGCTTTGGACTTAAGTATCTTGAATAATTTTGTAACCTCTGCAAATTTGTCCCCTTATTGTTTAACCCCTTTTTCCTGATCATTTATGCATACATTGAACCGTTCTGGTCCCAGTACAAAACTCTAGGGGATACCACTATTTACATCTCTCCATTTTAAAAAATGGCCATTTATTCCTACTTTTTGTTTCCTGTCTTTTAACCAATTACTGATCCAGGAGAGGCCCTTCACTCTCGTTTCATGACTGCTTACTTTGCTTAAGAGCCTTTTTGGTAAGGGAACTTGTCAAAGGCTTTCTGAAAGTCCAAGTACATTATATGCACTGGAGGATCACCATTGTCCACATGATTGTTGACCCACTCAAAGAATTCAAATGGATTGGTGAGGCATGATTTCCCTTTACAAAAGTCATGTTTTAAGTGATGCAGCTAGCTTGATTCAACAACTAACACTATGTCAACAACAAAATTGATATTGGCAAGGTTCTTATCATGAAGGTGTATAGCTAAAATGCATTTATTTAGTGTCCAATCAAACATGCAATCTATAACAGCATTGAAGAATTTTGGAGTGGCAATATACCCTTTTTGAACACCCAACCTAATTTGGAAGAAGGCATTTCTTTCCCCATTTACAAGAATGCAGTTTTGGGAGTCATTATATAGAAGATGGAACATTCTATGGAGCTTGTCAGGGAGGCGTGCAAGTTTCAAGGTCAGGCCAAGTGATTCCCTGTCAAGAGAGTCAAACATGGCCTTGATATCTACAAATGCAATATGAATAGGGTACTTGAATTCTCGTGCTGCCTCAATAAGGTGGCACATTGTGAAAATTTACTCCTTCATGGAAAGGCTGGAAGTGAAACTTGTTTGTGGTCTTCTCTTGCTTCTTAAGATATCAATATCTTTGGCCAACGAGACCGAGGCAAAAACTTTCCTAGAGACAGATAGAAGCTCAATGCCATGATAGTTACAACAGTCTCATTTGTTACCTTTATGTTTTCAAAGCAGTAAAATAATGCCTTTTTCCCAGTCGGAGAGGACTGACTTTATTCTCCAGCTGATATTGAACAGCAACTGCAGCCACAAAAGAAGGTGTATAATGTGTATACTTAAAAACTGAGGCAGTCAAAATCACTAGTCACTTTTGAAAATATTGACCTAAGGATTCTTGGTGGGTTGGTTTGATCCAATGGTAGTTACTATAAAACAATGAAAGCTAAATAGTAAAAGACTAGTGTTAGTGTTGCACGTAGTGCTGTTAGTATCTAGTTGTAGACTTTTATAAGACTTTTTCACTGCTTCATCAGCTAAGAATGTTGGAGGCAGAGAGAGCTAGGTAAGGTCCACATGCCTTCAGGAGTGAGACCAGCAATCTGGAAATTATATGTCCTGGGCTGAATATCATTCAGTGTCTATAGAACTATAGAAGCATTCAGTGTCTATAGAACTAGTCAAATAGCAGAGATGGGAGAAGGGTTGGTAAACATTTGTCATTAACACTAGAGGATTGTGCATATCAGTGAATGTTAAATAACGATGAAATGAAGAGACTACATTTAAAATAGGACAGCTAGAGACCAGAGAGGGTGCAGAAAAAAGCCACAAAAATTATTCAAAGGCTGGAGGAAATGCCTAACGGTGAGAGACTTAAAAAATGCAATCAATATAGTACATCAGAAAGAAGTTTGGTTTGAGATGTGACTTGATTACAATGTCTAAACAGGTTTATGAGTAGGTATCTACAGGAGATTGGACTAGATAATCCCTTCTGGCCTGAAACTCAATGAATTTATGAGATGGAACGCCAGATATGGTGGATCAGTACTTAGAGGTGGTACAGGGAATCTTACATACTTTGTTGATGAGTCTTGCTCATATGCTTAGCCTCAACATAGGAATAATTGGGTGAAATGTAACGGTCTGTAACATATAGGAGGTCAGACTAGATGATAAAAAGGTCCCTTCCAAACTTAAACTCTATGAAATTTCTGAAAATTTTCTGACAGTGAAATCTGTTAACCCATGGAAAAGCCTCTCATAAGAAATGTTGGAAGCCTTGTGCTTGTGACATTTAAGATTGGACAAAACACATATAAATATACAATTAGGGAGGATTCCTGCTTTTGAAGGGAAATGGGAGGATATAACTTATGAGGTCTTTTCCATGTCTATATTCTATGATTCTGTGATATCAGGCTGCAAAATAAATGACATCCAATCTTTATTTCTGCCACTTTTCCTGTTTTATGTTGCAGTAACTGACATTATTTAAGGAAGATACTTATTATCCAAGCTGCTTGGTAATTTTTTAAACAGCAAAGAAAATAACAAAATGGGAAAAAAAATTTAAAATCTAAATGAATGAAGAATACAAACAATGTAGAATATTTACATGAGCGTTCAACAGTGGCAGGATCGAAGCAATCCTTGAAAGGTCAAAGAGTGTTGTGAGATACAGATTCATGGATGTTAAGATCAGGAGGGACTGTTATGATCTTTTAATCTGGAATATGAATTGACTCAGTAACAGGGAAAATTTTCTGTACAAGAAGAGGAATTTTAAATGCTGCAGATTTTGGAAGCCTTAATAGATCTATTTTTAAAGTTGGATTCTATTTTTACTGTATAAATTAAATTTTATTAAAGCAAGGCTATAGTGGATGATATGTCAGAAAATAATATAATATTTATACTGAGGAATTTCCTGTGTTGTCCCATAAATAGTTTTTTTTTTCCTACTTGCTTTTATCTTCTAAAATCATCTAACAAATAATCATGACAGAATACTGTGATGGCAGGTTAAAAACATATGAACTTGAATATTATGTAAAATTTCCCTTGCAATTGAGTGTCTGTAATGGAATATAACAATTTTGGATAGTATCTAAAATAAACATCAATTTTCACCCCAACAAGGAAGGATAGATACATATATTATTGCATAGCCTATGCTTTTCAGAGTATATGTCTCTGTCAGCCTCTATTGGCTGGATCTTACGGTTAAAAACAAAACACAACAGTATTTACAGTTAAATCAGCAAAAATGCCCTTCAGTAACAATAGTCAGTGCACTTCGTTTACCAGCATGCTACAAGCCAAAGTCACTGTTCACAGGTCAAAGTATCACTCTTAAGGTATAAAAACACAATTTTCCATCCCAAGGGAGCCTTCTGCCTTACAGGGAGCTCCAGTTATGAAGAGGACACTCTGGTAAACCAACCTTGACAGGGTATTTTGATGCATAACCAAATGACAGAACAGAATTATTAGAATTACAGCACCATTTAGGATATAGTGTTAATCACCAAGCCCTATCAGAGTTTCATAATATAATACTAGGTGTTTTCGCTTGTCAGCCATTCCTTTTTATCCTCCGTCAAACGAGGAGGAGACAATGGGGTCAACCATTGCTCTTAAAGGAAAAGCAGCCTTGTGCCGTATTCTTCTCCAATACATCTTGTGTTTTTTACTTCATGCCGTTCTGTACTCTATGACCCAGGAAACTATCAGATAATATGTTTCCCCTACAATGGAAAAAACTGTGGGAGAAACCATGTCTTCTCTCCTTGAAACAATAACATTTTCTATAGCATCTTTTTATTAACACACTATACACAGTCATAAAGGCTACTGGAGATAAACTCCTATAAACCCCAGTTGCTTTGGAAAAGGTCATAAAATGCAATATTTCAAATTATTTTCAAATCAAGGACCCAAATAAAAAATGTAACTAGAATCTCCAAAACTGCCATGTGTTTCTCTTGGAATATACCAAATTCCTCAGTGGCATATGTAGCCAAGTACAGAATAACTGGAATTGGTAACTGGCTGAATCCAAAATAAAAGAGAATTGATATTTCTTATAATCACATATTGCAGCAGCAAGTAATAGAAACAGGCAGACAACCTCG
Source organism: Mesoclemmys tuberculata (assembly GCA_007922155.1). NCBI lineage: Eukaryota > Metazoa > Chordata > Testudines > Chelidae > Mesoclemmys > Mesoclemmys tuberculata. The sequence goes on along the minus strand of ML675632.1, from coordinate 3,739,775 downwards.
TAAACCAGAACACATAAGATACTGCTTTTCTGTCTGTATCCCATTAATTCCCTACTATTGTCTTCATAGTACATTGTAAAGAAGTGCTATGAAGAAACCATCCATTTTAGATGAAGTTTACTTGTTTATCTGAAGTGTGAGAATTTCTATTCAGAGTCCCCAAATATAATGAAAGGTGATTACTCCCTTTTTCTATAAAGATATTTTGACAATTAAAGCTATTCTGAAAATAATTTCTTTTTCTTTCATAAAATGATTAATTTTTCTTGGTTGTAAAATGTAAAATGAGCAAATGCACTTTGGAATGGTTAACGTTGTTTATTCTATTGACCTAGAGGCTTAAGATAATTAGGCCTACGTGGTGATATTCATTATCTAGTCCTTTTATGCAAGCTCGGTTGTGGCAAAATGAGTCTTAAAACAAAGATTGCAAGTGTGAAGTAATTTCACTACAGACTACAGTCTCACCTCAAATACGTGGTCTTCTTGAGTTCACAGATATTGGGCAGGAGGGAACAGAAAGACGGAGAGAGAAGGTCTAATATGAACTGGTAATAAACAGGGGTGGGGGAAATCTTGTGACTGGGACTGAAGGCTTCTACTTTTTCCTTGATCTGTGCTGAACCTACCATAGAATTGCCCATGAAGAAGAGGGTGAGAAAGGGAGGGAAATCCCAGCTGCCAAGAGAAGCTCTGGAAGCATGACTCTGTTGGAGCTGAGCTGCATGGAGGAGGCTGGTGCAGACAGCATTCTCTCTGTGTTGAATCCCTTAGTCATTCTCAAGGGGAACCTTCTGGAGCTTAGCTTCCTCCTGGCAACCTCCCTCTGGGCCCATAGCACTCATATATTTGTTGATGTTTGTTCTTTTATTCATCTCCATAAATGAACTTTTACTCACAAGATTGGGATCTGATCTTTTAGCTAATTAGGGCTTTATGAAACATTTTAAAAGGGTATTACTTACTCAGTGGGGAAATGTTGAACTCAGTTTTGAACACACATGGCCAAATTCAGCACTGGAGTGTACATGATTGACTCCCGTTGATTTTAGTGGGAGAAATGCAGATGCACCAAAGGTTACAATTCAGCGATAGTGACAATGTTGGCATTGGTGGAGTTTATTGCAGATGCATAATATAGCATGTCGACATTGGTATAAAAATAATCTTAGAATCATATGGCTCAAAATGGACCCGTAATAATAGCTCATGTAGCCCATTATCGTAATAGGATTTAATTAATTCTTCCTAAACTATCCCTAATAGTCTGTTAATAAATGGGTATCTAGTCTGGTGTTTGATGGTGATTTCATCTGATCTGGTCATATTACTCCCTTGACCAACTATCTTTATGTAGAACATTATTCACATTATTTCCAGCAGGAACAAAATTAAGTATTGGCAATATGTGGTCTAGTTTCTGAAGCTAAATGTGCAGCTTACTCTAACTAAAGGTGTTTGAATTGAAGGTTGTTTGTTCACAATGTGTTTTCGGCGTAGCGGGGAATTGCTTGCTACCAGATAAATAAGTCTTCCTGGAAGGAGAATGCTGAGCAATTGTCATTTTACAAAAAGTAAGCATGGGATATATTTTCGTCTGAAAACTATTGGTGTTCTAGCTACACGTGCTTATATCTAAGGTATCAATATGGCCCCCATTATCAGAGTAGCTGAGCACCGGCTAATCTTTAATGTGCTTAGCCTCACAGCACACCCATGAGTTAAGGAATTATCAATATTACAAGTGGGAAACAGAGGCACAGAGGGGCTAAATGATTTACCCAAGCTCACACAGGAGGTCTGTGTCAGAGCAGGGAATCGAATGCAGCGCTTTTGAATTCCAGGCTGGCACCTTAACATCTGCTCCCCATCTGCTCGAGCCTCAGACTGTCACGCCAATGAGCAGTCACATCTCAAGGAGAGACAGCTACAGAGTCAAAAAGAAATCTATAAGCACACATTCAAAAAGCATTGTGGTGATGGGATAACTTAAAAATCCTGAGCCAGTATGCCTCTCACATACATGTCCTAGGACATCAATTCTAAGAGGAGAGTTTATCTCCTTGGCTCTCCTGTCTGGGAGATGGGCTTCCCCCTCTTGCAATCCCCTGGTTCTCCACCAGAGAGGGTGTCCTCCAGGCAGCTGTTGAGAGGATGTTCACTCAATGTGGTTCTTCACCTCTACTCCCCAGTGTGATCTGTCCCCCTGCCTAACCCATTAAAGAAATTTCCTATAGTGTCTAGGGTAGGGAGAACCATTCTATGGAAGTGTCTGCTCCCTCCCTCACATGTGTGAAAATACATTTTTGGAAATTTAGAGGCATGATGTAGCCCTGGATAAGTAATGACTACATAGCCAGGCAGTTCTTTACTTATTGCTAAACTGCTTAAATATGCTTAGATATGCATGTTTCCCTCTATTTACTCAGCAGCTGTACCATGGGTGCACATTTTTCATGCATATCCTTTATCTCATTATTATCCCTGGTGTTTGTCTGATCTTAGGTTCATATATGGTATTCCCTAGCCTTTTCTCATCCCATCCAACAATTCTTTTCTTCTTCTTTCTTTATGCCACTCTTCCTGGCAGCAGCAGCATAGAGAGTAGGGAGGACCAGACCTCCCTTTCCTCTGCAACAGGTTCCAGCTCCTCCTGGGGGATTCTCAGGCATTCCCAGGCCAGGCAGAAGATATAATCCCTCCAGCATGTCCTGGGTTGGTCCTCCTTCTAGTGGGATGTGCACAGTATAGTTCCAAAGGATGCCTACCAGGGGGCATCTTTATCAGGTGCCCAAACCACCTCAGCTGACTCCTCTTGATCTGAAGGAGCAGCAGCTCTACTCCAAGGCTCTCCTGAATAGCCGAGACCCTCACCTTACCTTGGAAAGTCACCCTGCCACCATGCAAAAAAACCTCATTTCTGTCGTTTGTACCCACGATCTCATCCTTTTTCTCATTAGCCAAAGTTCATGGCTATAGGCGATGGGGGACTAGGCTGACCTGTAAACCGAGAGTTTCATCCAAAAACTCAGGGAACGTAGTCATAAGCCTTCTCCAGGTCCACAACATAAAGGTAGACTGCGATAGCTAACTCCCATGGCTCCTCTAGTATCTGTAAAAAAGCAAAGAGCTGGTCCATTATTCCACACCTGGGACAGAAACTGCATTGTTCTTCCTGAATCTGAGGTTCAACTAATGGGTGTAGCCTCTTCTCCAACACCCTGGCATAGGCTTTTTCAGGGGGGCTAAGAAGTGTGATCCCCCTGTATTTGAAACAAACCCTCTGGTCTCCTTTTTTAGAGATCAGGACCACCACCCCGGTTTGCCAATCCCAAGGTACTGCACCCACCTTCCAGGCAACACTGAAGAGGTGTGTTAACCACAACATCTCAACTTTGTCCATTGATTTCACACCTGATTTTGTCCACTGGGTGAATCTCATCCACCCCTGCTGCCTAATCACTGTGAAGTCACTTTACCACCACAGTGACCTCATCAACAGAAATAGATCCACCAGGTTGAGGCGCTTCTCAAAGTACTCCTTCCACTTCTCAGTAATCTTCTCAGTTGTGGTCAGCATTTCACTACCCTTGGAAAACAGCCTGGGCAACATCCTGCTGATCCCTGCTAATGTGATGAATGGTTTGCTGGAACACCTTTGAGGCTGTCTGGTAGTCAATCTCCATGGTCTTTCCAAACTTCTCCCAGGCTCAGGCTTTTTTGCTTCAGCAACTGCCACAACTGCAGCTTCTTAGCCAGCCAGTACCTCTCAGTCTGATTCATGAGCATTTCTTCATCTTGACAGCTTCCCCCACCACTGTTGTCCTCCAGAAGGTCCTAGGATTACCTCCATGAGAGGAACCAACCACCTTCAGGCCATAGTTTTTTGTGGCTACCTCAACAATTGAGGCCTTGAACATGGTCCACTCGGACTCAATGTCCATGATCTTACCCAGAATGCAGGAGAAGTTCTTCCAGAAATGGAAATTGAAGTCTTTCCTCACAAGGTCCTCCACCAGATATTCCAAGGTGACCTACACTGATCATTTGGGCATCCTGTGTCTATCTGGCCAGCATCTCATGAGTCGAATCCAACTCATCACCAAGTAGTGATCGGTTGACAGTTCTGCTCCTCTCTCACTTAGGTGTCCAGAACACATAGTTTCAGTTACAATGAAATGAGTTTAAAGTTGGTCATTCATCTTTGACCCAAGGTGCTCTGGTACCAGGAACATTTATGAGCAATATTGTGTTCAAACATGGTGTTCTTTACAGGCAACCCATGACTAGCACAGAAGTCCAATAACAGATCACTTTTTAGGTCCAGATCAGGGCATCCGTTCCTCTCAGTCACTCCCCTCTAGGTATCTCCATCATTCCCCATATAGGCATTGAAGTCCCCCAGTAGAATTCATGCACCACAGGACAACTGGATTTATAGATCATATCCCAGCGCTGTTAAAAGTTTAAACTTGATATTGAGAGTTTTTAATGGTTAGAGAGTAGTCATAATGAGTGAATTAGTCATATTATGGTCTTGAGACAAAAGACCCTGAAAAGTTATGTAAGGCATTGGGAATATGCCATAAAAAGAAAACCACAGATCAGGAGCTGAGAGCTTTCCTCATAAGTTCTGACCAGGTGTCCAAGCACTCTCCTGCTCTAGATGCCATAGAGACCACTGTAATGGAACTGGCTTAACTGCTGTACTGGGCAGCCCAGGAAGAATGTGAGCATCAGTGCCTGATGACAGTACTGTGGATCAAGAAGACCAAAGAAATCAAAGAGGCTTAGGACAGAGCCCACCACAGATGCATAGAACAGAGAGCAGCAGTCAAAGCCAATACTGAAATAGAGGAAAAAGTCCACCAAGAACACATGGAACAACTAAAAGCTGAGGAGAGAGCTCACACATTGTAGCTTGGCGTACTGGAGCAGTGAAAGAAGCTTCTTCAGGTAGTGAATACACTCACCTCACAACACAAAGGAGTGGGAGAGGACCTCCTCAATTTATAAAGAGACAGACTATATAGAAGAGTTCCCGAGCATCTTTGAAAGATAGTGGGAGCCATAAAATCCCAGAGGATAAGTGGATACCTATCCTCTTGACCAGATTAACTGGGAAGGTGAGATAAGGTTTTGATTATATGGAGGAAGGTGATGCTATGGTGTGTAAGAAATGTAAAGAAAATGTACTGAAAAGGTTTAAGATTACCCTGAACCCTATCGACGGAAGTATAGAAATGTGAAAATGTCTGAAAGTATCGCGCACGTCATATGCGATAAATGTGTGAGAAAATGAATAATGGGGGCAGGGAGTGAAGATGATTATGAAAAACAGTTTGATTTGTTAGCCCAGGAATAATTGTCATGGGTAGTTACAGAAGAGGTGATGGCAGCTATCTGTGACAAAAGAACCTTTCACAGTTTTGGAGGCTGCAGAAATTGCTTATGAATGTTGTTATAATTTTGGGGTGTATTATGATTATCTATCACAAAGTCCAGCTTGTCTGGGTGGCAAGATAGACTGAAGTGCCCAAGGGGACTGTCTGTGACTCCATGGTATCCTGTTACAGTGCTTTAGGAATTTATACTTATTACTGGGTTGGTGAAATCTCATCACGGAACATACAACCAGTTTGGGGTTTTTGTTCTTCTTCTTGATAATCTGCCCTGAGGTTTGCACTCACTGTCGTTAGCCACTCCAGACAGCATGGAATTTGTTGGTGAGCCTTTATATCAAAACTGCTTCAACAGGTACCTTTACAGTGGGAAGCTACTAGATTTGACTCTAATAGGTATGACAGGATTGGGTCTGTAACCCAAATAATGGAAACTTTGAGTTGGTCTTTATATTTACGACAGGAAGCTGGGCAGTTAGAACCGGTTTAATTTATATAAGCTAATAGTAGAGCTGAATCTACTCCTGAGTGCTCCTAGTCATTTAGGTGAGTCTAAAAATTATTAATATGAAATGCTGAACAGGGTGTGTTTTGAATTGCTTTTTTACTGACAGCAGTTAGTCAGTGAACTAGTTAGCACTGGACACAGTTGATTACATGGGTAGGCTTCCTTTCTGAGATTATGGGTAAAATTTTCAAAAGTGCGTAAGTGACTTGGGGCCCAAGTCCTATTTTCAGTGAAGGTCAATGGACTATGGGCTCCTATGTGACTAAGGCCACAATTTAAAGGTTTTCAAAAGTCATTAGTTATGGGAGTTCAACTTGAGGCATCCTAATGGAGACTAATTTTTTAAAGGCTGGGTGCTCAACACTCTCCGAAAATAAGACATCTCAGATTGGGCATCCCAAAATTGACACATTTAAAATCACTAGTCACTTTTGAAAATCTTGGCCTAAGTTGCCTTTGAAACATGGGACTTGGGCTCCTAAGTCACTGAGGTGCCTCTGACAAATAATCACCCTAGATCTTTATTGTTCATATTTGGTTTTCTCTTTCTCTTGTCTCTACTTTAGACTCCTGCACCCGCAAAACATTTACAGCCAGATTGTGCCTATTGGGTACGGAGCAATGTTAGAGGTGGTGGGGAACTGCACTGCTCCAGTGGGAGCACCAATCATCATTGTTCCTTCAGCCTTCATGGTTTAATGCTTCCCTGATGCATTTAGCATGACCAGTGCCACAGGAGTGACACAACTTGTGTCTTCTCCCCTTCTCAAGCATGCACAAGCCTCTACTGTAGTCTGGCCTATTGGGTAAGAAGAATATGGTAAATGCATATCAATTCATAACTGGCATCCAGCTTCTTCAGCATCTATTATTGAGTTTAATGAAGAACACCCTGGAGTCAAAAGCTGGCAAAATTAGTGGGCTTTAAGGAAAAACAAAGTTTGCTGATGACACGTAAGGCTTTGGCAGACATCCAGATCAGTAACACAATTTAAGCTGGTGTTGTAGTGAGTGCTAGTAAAACATTTGCAGCTAGTGTAAATTGGTGTGGCTCTGCTGAAGTCAATGGAGCTATGCCGATTTACAACAACTGAGGATCTGCCCCATAGAGTATGGAACAAGTAGACATTTATTATGTTATGCTGTGTCTTTAACTTCTGCTGTCAAGTCAAATTTGGGTCCAAATCCTGCTCTCCTTACTCATGTGATTTATCCCATTGACTTCTAGATGAGTAGGATTTAAGCATCTCAGTGCACTTGTTAATAGATGTTGCTCTGCAGCTACATTAATTAATTATGTGCATATGTGTAATACAAACACTATTTGTAGTTTCTAAAAGGAGGTCAATATTGAGGATTCGATCCAGCAAAACTGTTAATATGTTTAAAGAGTTTAAGTTCAAACATGTAGTATAAACTCCAAATACAGAGCTCTGCCATTTTGTTGTGAAGAATGAATGCTGACCCAGTCTGAAGGGCCAATCCCATATTTTTTTGCTTTTGTTCAGGAACGGCTGGTGCTTTCTGTATTACCTCGATTTGTGGTACTAGAAATGATTAATGACATGACCAATGTGGAAGATGAGCACTTGCAGCACCAGTTCCATAAGATCTATATTCACCGCTATGAAAATGTCAGGTGAGTGAAGGTGCCTATCTTTTATTTTAACAACTCAGCTTGTAGTGGATGTCAGTTGTTTGAGGGGGAGCGGGGTATTGGGTTTTTTGTTTCGTTTTTTTCTGCCCTTCGATCAATTCATTAATCAGTTATTTGAAAAACCATGAAGATTTGTTTTTCCTGAGCAGAGAACTATTTCCAAGCCTTCTCTAATTTATCAGAATGGTTGAATGCCTTTGCAACAGCTGTTCAAACTGAGCACTGCCTTTGTTTTTACACGGAAGCAACAAAAGAAAATGTTTATTTGTCTATTAATAAACTACAGCAGAGTTTTATTTGATCCCGTACAGGTACAGCCTCACAGGATGGGGGTCTGCAAGCTTTGCCAACAAAATGGTGGGGAGTTCAGCATGAACTTTCCTCCCTTGTGCCTTCTGCTCAAGGAGAACATCTTGTTCCCTATGAACTGACAAATCAGCTGAGAACTGTGGAACCCTGTCAAAAGTGTAAGGTTACCAAATGGTTGCCCTCAACTCCTATTAGGTGCCCTTCTCTGCAGTGATCATATAACCAAGATTCTTTATGACCATTTTCTCCTCTTTCTATTTCTCCCTTTTTATCCAGGGTGGTATGGGAATAGTCCCTGTGTGCTCTTTCCAGCACTTGGGGTCAATAAATAACAACTGCTGTTCACTTGCACCACAATGGTTAAATGTTCTGAAGATTCTGAAGATGTTACAGAATCGCTTCCCCTCTTTGGGCTTGTCTAGATGGACAGTTAGCACATGGCGAGGTGGAATGTAAATCTTCAGCACACTAGTATCCCTCACAGTAACTGTCTGTGTGGAGCCTGCTATCATGGACTAAAAGTTTCACATTGCTCGCTGACCCACTGCTGTTCCGAGATGGAGTAGATCAAAGTGCACTATGGAACTTTTAGTGTACAGTAGCAGGGTCAACACAGCCAGTTAATGCGCAACACACTAACATGCTGTAGATTTATACTCCAGCTCACTTGCACACTAACTTTCTATCTATACAAGCCCTTTGAATCAGACATGATTCCCCTGGCTTAGAACATCAAGCTTAGTCCATAAGGTCTGTTATGAGTCTGTCCCAAACCAAGAGGAAAGAGTAACCAAACTGCTATCATATAAGTATCTTCTAATCAAGGTATATGATTCAACAGTAAAGTGTTTGTCTTGATTTTATATGAAGCTCCTATATAACTTTGGAAGGGCCGGTTCAATAAACAAAATGTTCAACTTTTACAAAGTGTAAATTGATTTTCTGCCGCTCTTGTGGTCTTGGCAGCAGTCCACACATATTATTTTATTGAATGTGGCTGAAGGTACCAGGAGCCTTACAAAAGGTTTACACAACACCAAATAAAAATTTAGTTTATTGCCCTTTCTTATCCTCTGTAACAGTACCTGATTTTGTCAGAAAATTCAAATGGAGAGCAGATTGTTGTTAGCTAGCTATCACTACCCACTTGAAAACAGTTATTGCTTTACAGCAAATACTGTGTGCTTTAAAACTGAAAACATTAGTCTCTTTCTGCAAGGGCTAACAGGGGCCTCAACTATTCAATGCTGGTTTTGGCTCTCCTTTTTTTTTAAAAAACATCTTTTTATTAAGGCAAAGTCGCAGTAAAACATTAAAATAGTACATCATACATTACTTATTCAGTATCAGTAAATACAAAGAACCTGGCTAAAGATTCTGGCTAGCCAGCTGGGGAGCCCTCCTCCTCTGACTGCATTAGCAAGGGTGACCAAATCTCTAAATACTTATTCTGTTTTTGGCACCTCTTTTATGTATGTACTTGGTAGAAAAGCTTTTTCATTACAAGGACAGTCCACATTTTGCTATGCCACAATTCCACAGGAGGAGGGCTCATGGTTTTCCAACAACATGAAATACAAAATCTAGCAAAAGAAATTAATTTGTTGTTCTGTTTAAAATGTGGATCCTGCATTAAGTAAGCAGGTCAAGGGATCTTTAGGATGCTGGAATTTTGCCTTAAAATAAATCTCTTTCATAATTTCCTCCCAAAACCATTTATTTTCTGGACATAGCCACCACACGTGTAAGTATGTTCCCCTTTTCCTGCAACCCATCCAACAGAGTGCCTCCCTATGCTGAATTCCACAACCATTGAAGTCAGTGGGATGTTCAGGTGCTTAATATCTCTGAAATTAGGTCCTAATGGATTTTCTCCTGAAATACATAAGACCAATATCACGATAATCAGGAACAAAAATATTAGATTTTTTAAAACACTTTTACATTTCAGTTTCTTTTTCTAAGTTAATTTCTAATATTCATTCCTCTTTGATTTCTTGGTGTTTTTCCCTCTTTTTTCATGAGAGCCCTAGTGGAAAAGATCTTTCGATTTCCAGCCTCTTCATCCAATTTCTTTATTAGCTCTTGCATCTAAGGAAGCAGTGAATTGTCCTGAGCCACATTTTACCTTCTTCCTGACCATAATCTGATTTTTGCATCAGTCAGGATTTAGCATTTAGTGATTCAACAAACATACTGAAGATCTTCAACTGGGTTATTTTTTGCTCAATCTCAAGCTGCATTGATTGTTATTTTACTATAAAGTTTTAATAAAGTTGGCTCCACATTATTTGCCATTCTGGGCCAAGCAGAAACACTGCATGTTGAATTTTACTTTCTTTCCCAAACAGATCCTTGCTTTCCTTGCCTTTTGTTTTCATCTTCCACATATTGTGCTTTTGCATACTTAGGTCAGAAATTTGAGGGAATTTCTTATTCTGCATTTTAGGTATAACAAATGATTTGGGTAAGGGTGTCTATTGTGCCTAAGCACTGTTAAAGCTTCTCCCCCCCAAGACACACACACACACACACACACACTACACTTACATTTAAGGTTGTTTTTATTGTAGGAATAGAGGCCAAGTTCAGGAGTGTGGCTAGAGCACTCTGTCCATCCCCGGTTGCTGAAATGGTCCTTTGGACTGTTGGCCGCTGAGCACATATTAGAGCAGGGCTGATAGCCCCAGCATTGGAAAGTCACAAAGTAGGCATAGATCTACCTGTGTCCCGCCATTTGGGTCTAGCACTGAGCATAATTCAGCTAAACCTGAAGACCAGCCTCAAAGAATGAAGTGTATCAAGCTGTCACTGCCCCCGCAGCAAGAAAGGTAGTGTACACGGACAAGTTCCGGTCTATACATTGAGGAACAGTGTCAACTAGTGGCTGAAGATTGGGAGTCAAGACTTCTGGGTTTCCGTCTATCAACTTACATGGCCCTCAATACCATAGTATCTTAGCATCTCACAATCATTAATGGATTTTATCCTCACAACACTCTGTGGGTCACCCAGGAAGTCTGTGGCCAAGAGATGAGTTGGCCCCAGGTCTCCCGAGTCCCAGTATAGTGGTCTATCCATTAGACCATTCTTTGTACTCTCCGTTCCCAGCTCTGCCACATTGACTTGCTTCATAACCTTGGGCAAGTCACTTAGGCCCCAGTCTTCAAAGATATTTAGGTGCCTAATTCTTATTGATTTCAATAGGCGTTGGATACCTAAATACCTTTGAGGATCTGGGGCTTTACCCCATTATGCCTCAGATTCCTCACTCATAAAATGGGATAATTATGCTAAATGTAAAGGCTTAGTGCTTAATATGTGATTTGAGATCCTCTGATGAATGCGCCTATGGAAACAGAAAGTATGAGAATTACTATAACATTCTTTTATGAAGCAATTTTTTGTACTTTGTGCTCATGTTTTAGTGCTTTTAATACTAGTTCTTTGTACTGCAAATATTCCAGTGAGCAAGGCCCACTGCAAAGGCAGAATAGTTCCCTCTCTGTGTCTGAGCTAATGAATTTCCCATGCTTCTTAAATTACATTCTGGCCAGACGTTGGCTAGTTGCCTCTCGCTTTTACACATATGAGGAATACATAGTAATCACAATGCACAGGATTACTGTTTGTAATTAACATGCCAATTACTGGTAGAAATGGACTGAAATATTAATATCCTTTCCCTTTCTTCGTTTAGCATTCTCTTTGCGGATGTTAAAGGTTTCACTAATCTGTCCACAACCTTATCAGCACAGGAACTTGTCCGAATGCTGAATGAACTCTTTGCCAGATTTGATCGACTAGCACACGTGAGTTAAATGCAGTTTATTTTCAACGGGTAATGATGTTGCATCTGCAATTCAGGGTTACTACCATATGCACTTAGAAACCTTATCTGTACAGGTCCTCACCATTGAGACTGGACATAGCCACTAGGGATGGGTGAAGCTTCAAATGTCTGCAGTTAGGTTTCAGTTCAGATAAACCTCCAAAATGTCACATAATTATCTGAATCTCGTGCATTTGCAAAATGAGGCTGAGAATCTTACAAGATTTCTAGAGATGCTTCTCCTTCTGTTCCAAGATGAAAACTGGAAGGAAAGTCGACTGATCCGACCATTTCAAAACGTTCAAAGATTTATTCAGAGTTTGATTCTAAGAACTGGGCAAAGGTCAAAACATTTATTATTGCCACTGGCCTTTCTTTGCTCGGCCGTCATAGTCATCAAACATTATTACTTAGGGTCAGATTCTGATTCCCTTGTTCAAGTTAGATAAAACTAACTCCATATATAGTCCCATTGAAGACAACGGTGTGACTTGTAGAATTAGGTGCCACTCCACTTGAGTAGTTTAGAACCTGCCCTCCAAGCTCACCAGTGGAAATTCTTGCAAAGAAAGGTGCTACTTGATGCAAGAGTGGCAGAATCAATTCTGTTGGGAAAGTTCCCCCTATTTCCAACTTTTCTATGGTCTTCTGATACAGTGACCTGACCAACAATATGGTCTGTCTCAAAACCTTTTTAATAAATGCCCTCGTTAGTTTCCTGTGCATTGTGCCTATTCAGGGGACAGGTGTGCATCTGCTGACACAATCCTTAGCATAGGCTTTTTGCTTGCACATCGAGGTCAAGAAAGGTAAGACTCTATTCCTCAAATACTGAGTGTAATTTCTGAGCCAGCCTTTGCCATCTGGAAAGAAAATGTGCTTTCTCAAGTGTATATTAATGCTCTGGCCCATTATCAGGGCAATAGCATATTGACTAGTGCATTAAGATCTACTTACAATATTTATTTTGCAAACAAACAAAAAATGCCCTTTCTGTGGCTGTGTGGTGCTGATTTGTACTGCCAAAGCAAGCTAAGTGAAAGGAGTTAAATTGATTTTGGTTTTGATGCAGGTTAAATGCTCAGAACAGCTTCTTTATCATTTAGTGAAAGTGAATTGTCACATAGGGAAAAGCATGTTATATCAAATTTAAATAATTTGTGTGTGTTACAAAGGCATCTTGAAATATAGTATTTTTTCACAATTGTATTTAATGCATTCGTTTTACATTTCATATTTGGCCTATATGCTTGGAACAATCTCCAGCCTTGTGTGCATAGATTTCTTCTTTCCAGTTCCCTCTCAAACCACATTCAATCCACGATGCCTCTGTATCCAGGTATTTGGCCTCCATTGCTATTGTGTCTGACAAACCTTAATGAAATGATCCTCACACGATTGCTGTCAAATAGGGAAATAGTGTAATCCCAATTTTACAGATGAGGAAACCGAGGCGCAGAGCATCACTGATTCTCATCTCACCTGAGGTAAATCAAGGATAACTCCACTGAAGCCACTGGTGCAAGTAGGAGTATAATTAAACCTGGAGATATTAAATGACTTTCCCAGTGTCACACAGGATGCTGTAGCAGAAGGGGTGTAGAGTATTTGCCTGAGATTTTCAAAATTGGGGGCCTAAAGTTTCAGCTTCTGGGACAACATCTAGGAACTTAAATGGCTAGGCCTGATTTCCAAAGTGTCCTGCACAGCTGTATAGGCCTACTCTGATCTGAATGGTGTGCCTAGTCTGTCCTGCCTTCTGCAGCCAAATGGGCAGAGAGAGGACAGGACAGGGCAAGCAGAGCTGGCCAAAAAAGCTGCATGCCTTCCCTTCACACCAAGATTCTTTGGGGCACGGGTCATCTGCCTAGCACAGTGGGGTCATGGTCCATGACTAGGACTGCTAGGTTCTACGGTAATGCAAATAATAATAACAGTAAGAATAATCTAGCCATTAGTGTCAGGATGCAACTCCTACTTATACCTCCTCAGACCAGCCTTAATAATTCTTCTCTCTGTGGGGCTTAATGTCATTCAGATATCTGTAGATTACTATGGTCTCCAAGAGCCACCTCTTCGCCAAGCTATATGTAATTAGCTCTTTCAGTCTAAATCCACTCAGTAGCTCCAGTATCATTTTTGTTGCTTGTTCTCTGAACTCCCTCAAACTATCAATATTTCTTCACAGTGCATTGCCCAGTACTGAATTCCAGGTGTCTGCATCAGCATTGTCAGGGGAGGAGCTGTTGTGCCCCACTTTATGGCATGAAGCTCTTCCCTTCCAACTCCAAACCAGTACTACATTCATTTCTTATCAATTTGCTAACTGACTTTACACAATATGGGTCAATATTGAGCCATATAAATCATGATTTTATTGTAGATTAAGGGTAAACCAAAGACTCCCATTGACTTCCATGGGATTTTGTGGTAGGACTGTCCAATAACACCAAAGTGATGAGGAACACATGTCCCTTTGACTTTCAATGCCCCATAAGTCACTGGGGCATTTTTGAAAATCCTAACCTGAAACAGGCCCTAAATATGTCATAACCACATCTCTATAGTCATGATTTACTGGTCCAACACCTCATAGAAAAGTGTTGAAGTCAGATGGATGCATATTTATTTCAAAATTTAAAGAAATAAACAGATTCTGTTAAATATGCCAGGCCAAATTCTGTTGTCAGTTATAACAGTGTCACTCTATGACCTCTTTGAAGTTTTTCAGAAGGATACTTAACACAGATTAAGTACTTTTAGTTAGAATCATAGAATCACAGATTAGGGTTAGAAGGGACCTCTGGAGGTCATCTAGTCTAACCCCCTGCTCAAAGCAGGACTAACCCCAACAAAATCACCCCACCAAGGCTGTCAAGCTGCACCTTAAATACCTCTAAAGATGGAGATTCCATAGCCTCTCTAGGTAACCTATTCCAGTACTTCACTACCCTCCTAGTGAAAAAGCTTTTCCTAATATCCATTCTAGACCTCTCCCAATGCAACCTGAGACCATTGTTCCTATTTCAGTGAGCTGCCACCACCAAGAACAGCCAAGTGTCATCCTCCCTGGAGCCCTCTTTCATGTAGTTAAAGGCTGCTATCAAATCCCTTCTCATTTCTTTCTTTTGCAGATTAAACAAGCCAGTTACTTCAGCCTCTCCTCATAAGTCATGTGCTCCAGCCCCCTAATCATTTTTGTTGCCCTCCACTGGACTTTCTCCAATTTGTCCTCATCCTTTCTGTAGTGGTAGGCCCCAAACTGGACACAATACTCCACATGTGGGCTCTCCAGTGCCAAATAGAGGGAAATAATCACTTCCTTCAATCTGGTGGCAGTGCTCCTACCAATGTAGCTCAATATGCTGTTAGTGTTCTTGGCAATAAGGGCACACTGTTGACTCATATATAGCATTTTTGTCCACTATAACCCCCCAGGTCCTTTTCTACAGAACTAGACATCATGCCATTGATCATTACCTTTGAGCCTGATGATCTAGTCAGCTCTCTATCCATTTTATAGTCCATTTATCCAACCCATACTTCTTTAACCTGCTGATAAGAATATTGTGGGAGACCGTAACAAAAGCTTTGCTAAAGTCAATGTATATCATGCCCACCACTTTCCCCACATCCACAGAGGCAGTCATCTCATCATAGAAGGCAATCAGGTTGGTCAGGCATGACTTGCCCTTGGTGAATCCATGCTGACTGCTCCTGATCATCTTCCCCTCTTCCAAGTGCCTCAGAATGGATTCCTTAAGGATCAGCTCCATGATTTTTCCAGGAACTGAAGTGAGACTGAATGATCTGTAGTTTCCTGGATCCTCCTTCTTCCCTTTTTTGAAGATGGGCACTAAGTTAGCCAGTTACCTCTGTGAGGCTTTTCATTGTTCTTTGGATCTGTGTTCCTTAGCTAAAGTACGAACTGAAGAACACATTTACATTTAATGGATTTTAAGGCTAGATCAAATTTGCTAGATTTGTTAGATCAAATATTCGGACCTCCTGTATAATTCAGGCCATATAATTTCTTCCAATTACCCCTATACTGAGCCCAATAACTTTTCTTTTATGAAAGCATAATTTCCAGCAAGGCATCTAGTCTTGATCTGAAGACTTCAAGATGGAGAATTCACCACTTTCCTTGGTAATTTGTTCCAATGGTTAATCACCTTCACTGTTATGCCTTATTTCTAATTTGAATTTGTCTGGTTTAACATCTAGTCATTGATTCTTATTATGCCTTTCTTCATTAGAGCCCTTTAGTATCCACTATTTTCTTCCTGTGAAGGTATTTATACCCTTTAATTAAGTCACTTCTCAGTCTCCTTGTTGATAAGCTAAACAAAATGAGCTGTTTAAATCTCTCACTGTAAGACTACAGCCTTTGAATCATTTTGGAGGCTTTTCGCTCCACCCTCTCCAGTTTTTCATCATCCTTTTTATAATACGCACACCAGAACAGTATATAGTAGTCCAGTATTGGACTGTCTAGTGCCATAAACAGGGGTAAAATCATGTCCCTACTCCTATTTGCTACTCTTCTGTTTATAAATTCAAGGTTTGCGTTGATCTTTTTTGCCACAGCATTGCAGTGGGAGCTCACGTTCAGTTGTTTGCTCAGTATGACCAGTAGATCCTTTTCAGAATCATTACAGTCTTTATTCCTAGATGTATTACCTTGAATTTGGCTGTATTAAAATGCATTTTGTTTGAATGAATCCTGTTTACCAAGTGATCCAGATCATGTATATGACTGCCGTCTCTCCGTCATTATGCACCATTCTGCCAATCTGAGCATCACCTGCAAATTTCATCAGCAAGGATTTTATATTTACTTCCAGCTCATTGATTAAAGTATTGGGTAGTATTGGGGCTAGAACTGATCCCTGCAGAATCCAACCAGAAACACCCCCATTCGATGATGATTTCTCATTGACAAATATTTTTGAGATCTGTCAATTAACCAGTTCTTAATCCATTTAACATGCGCTTTATTGATCATATCTTTATTTAAAATAGACAAAATTGTTCAAACAATTTGCAATACACTCTATGGCCAGATTGCCTTGACAATGACTCTTCCTCAAACTAAAAGGTCTGTTACAGAAAGCTATAGATAATTTTACATTTTTCTATGGTTTCTGAGATTTTAATTGACACCTTATAAATTCATGTTTATTCATTAATACAATTACACTTTTATTATACTGTGTCAAATTGCAATTTGATCTGCTGAAGCTCTCTTATGAACTTATAGGCATAAAGCTGATAATATAAAAAAGGCAATTACTTCAAAATTTAGCAAGCTTTTGGTTAGCTTAGCTAACTAGCTGCGTCTGTTATTCAGTCTGATTCCTATGTATGGAACACAGAAGTAGCATCTGCTGTTTGACATTTTTGAAAGGCTCAGGCCTGAGTTATGCCAAAGATTCTGGCTTATGTGGATGTATATGACTATTATTATTATTAACAATTAAATTGTGTTGCCACTACAAACTGTACTGAATTAAGAGCAGAATTCAGCCCATTTGTTTAAAAGAAAAATATAATAATATAATAACATGCTATTATATTTTTCTTTTAAACAAATGATGGGCTGAATATATATACTTCTCTTTTCTACTCTCTCTCCAACATTTGCAAAAGATTTATGGTTATTAAAGACACAAGTGGCAACTGGAAAGAAAGCAAAACAAATTGGCATAAAACAGAGCTGAAGAAATGAGTTCTTCAAATATCAATCTACTGGAACAGAAACTTCATTAATATTTCTATTTTCCTCAGGCAGAAATTCTGAGGAGAAAAAAAATGATTGATTGCATTTTGTGGGATGTGTATGGCTAAAAGTTCCAGCTTCGATGAAGCGATAGCTATTTTTGCTAATTATTTTTTTCTCCCCATCTCAGAAAACCTATTATCTGGCCAACAGATTAAATTGCTTGCCATATGTTTCTGCCCCTGTAGTCGGTGTGTAATGCAGTTTTAGATATAAAAAATGAAAGAGAAATGTCCAGCTCCTCAACTGATGTAGCTGGGTGTATTTCTGTAGGCTTCCATTACACCAGCTGACAATCAAGTCCACAGTCATTAAGAATTAAATATGAGCTCAAATCACAAAATTCAGATCTGTATCCAGATTTCTCTCTTTCTCTCTCTCTCTCTCTCTCACACATGCACAAAACAACACACACACACACTGTCACACGCTGTTACTCTGTCACATTCACATAGATTTACAGGTGTTCAGATGTTGAGTTTGCATTTGAACCCCTCCCTAAAAAGAACTAAGTATGTTCCCGTTGATAAGAAAAATCAAAATATTATCATGAAATATCAGGCATAGGTTTTATGCAAAAGTAGGTTTCCTAAAGAAGAAGTGCATGTTTTATGGTCTGCCTCTCCTCCATTTGAGATTTCATCAGCTCTCCTGTGCTAATCAGAGTGGAACCTGCTCTTTACATGGATGAGAGTCCTCCATGGAAACCTTAGCTACAGGGTGTGACCTTAATAATTTAGTAAGTGGCATTCTTCCCTGCGATCCAGTGGCCCAGTGTGATGCTACTGGAGGTACCATATTTCATATGCAGTGTACAATAGAGGTCCTGGGCGTTAATGGTTATTAAAGGTCCTATGACACTTTTTGCAAAAGTTGTGGTCAAATTCCATTTTGGGGAATTACAATAAAACTTCTTAAAACCCTTGCTGTGGTTTCACCCAGATACAGTATTCTTCACTTCTTCACCTAGCCTGTCTTCTATGTAGTATTGAAGTGCACTACTAACCTACTGTTCTAGTCAGCAGTGGATGTATTTTGTTCTTTGATGAAATAATCCTTGTGTTTGTATAGCATTTTTGGACTCTGAAAGAGATTTTTAAACATAATATCTACATGTAATTAAGGGAGTAAAACCCAACATCATACAGTAACATGTTGGATGAACGGTATGTCATATTGAGAGGGAAAATTAATTGGACAGCTAATGTATATACGAGTGACATTTAAGAAAGCATTTCATTCACCTTATTGTAGATATGCAATAACAATTAAAAAAATCTTTTGTTTATAACTTCTCTTTGAAGTTGTGCATTCTTAAAGGTCATTCTGAAGTATTTTCCCCCCGCCATGTCCAGCACTTCATTACCCACCACAAAAGATCTTTAGAATCATTTTTTTCAGAAAATGATAGCATTAAAGACTATAAAAAGCTTATGAGGTCATCAAGGGACCTATTTTATCAGTATAATGACCTGATGTAGCAAACATTTATGTACATTCTTCACTTTATGCACATGATTAGTCCCACAAGCCTTATGAAGAAAATCAGACTTGACGAAGGTCAAAATTTTCAAAAGCACCTAAGTTCATTTTCAAGAGCACTTAGGAACCTAATTGTCCTTGGCTTTCAGTGAGATTTAGGCTCTTAAAACAACTATTGAAAATGAGATTTCAGTTCCTAAGTCACTTACATGCTTCAGAAAATGTTACCCAGGATGATTGTAATTGTCCCTTCTGACCTTAAAACCTCTGAATCTGCTATGTGGTCCATGCAATGAAAAAGTTTGGAAACCTTTTTCAAACATTTGGGGGGACTTTTGTGTTCTGTACTACAGTCTCACGCAATTCCTGACTCACTGTTCATTCCCTCTGAAGCATCTAGCATTGGCCACTGTCGGAAGACAGGATAGTGGGTTAGATGGAACATTGGTCTGACCTAGTATGGCCATTCTTATGTTCTTTTGTTCTTATGGGGTATGAAGTCTAGCTTGAAATAATTGTGAAAACTGAATGTTTGGATGGTAGATAGTGAACATTTTCGGTTCCTTTGAAAAGTGGGTGGAATGGTTAATTCACTGCAGCTGGAACTCTGATAAACTGGGCTTATTTTATGAAATGTGATCTGCCTTTTATTTATTTATTTTCTTAGAAATTCTGCCTGAGGAAACAAGAAATGTTAATGAAGTTTCTATTTGTGTGTTTCAGCGGTTTGATGTTTGAGCAACTCATTTCTTCAGCTCTATTTTATGCCAATTTGCTTTGCTTTCTTTTCAGTCACTTCTGGTGTTTTTAATAAGCCAAAGCATAAATCATTCACATGTTACTCTGTCATAATCAGCTCACGTATTCATGGTAGGACTGCAAATTCCCTTTTGCTCTGAGTTAAGGTGCTTTGGACTGGGGAAAAAATCCCTATTAACTGCTACTGATCCCTGATTTAACTGTTTTGTTGCTCATATAGGGCTTGATCCTGCTCAATTTACTCAGAAAAAACTACTGTTGATTTCAGTTGAAGTCTTGCTTGAGTGAAGATGTCAGAATCAGGCCCCTAAAAGCTGTCATTCAAATCAGACTGGAGGCTGTGATTTAGAGGAAAAGGAAGTTTTCCAATATGTGTGCGACAATTTGCCACTAATTGAAAGCAACAGAAAATAATGCTAATCACAGAGTGACGACTGATACTAATGCATTTTTTTTCAGCAGCGTTGCCTGTCATGCACATGCAAAAGGGGAATTTCTGGAGTTCCATGTGGGAGGTGGAATAGAAAAGGATAAATGAGACACCATCAAAGAGCAAAATAGCACAACTGGTGATTTAAAATATTGCTCAAACCATTTCAGCTTTCATTTTTTTAAAGCATTTTGATCATTTTGCAGCTTGTCAATGACTTTTTTCTGCATGATGTTGGATTTCACTTTACATAAACTTGCAATCATCTATTGCAATCCAACTTGTATACAGCAGTACGCTTGAGTACTAAAGGTTGTTTTGTTTGACTTAGAGACGTGCTGGGCAATTCCAAAAGGCATAGGTAACTTGGGACCAACTCGGACCAACTGGGACAACGCGTCCTGCTTTGCACTGCTCCAGTGACACAGAATAGCCAGAAACCCAATTTTTGGTAGGAGTGTAGCAAAAAATATGACCCAGGGTCCCTCCCCAATCTAAATTTTAGATGTGACACAATGAGTGGAGGAAAGAAATAGCGGGAGGAAGGGGTGAGGCAGCACTATGATACCATTACTCAGCTCAGGCAGCGTAGACAGTGAGTCTGTCACAATGATTCAGTTCAGGGTTTGTTTTATAAAACAAAAACAAGGAAGATAAGGTCTTGAATCTTCTTGACTCATTGTGAGCTTCACAGAAGAGAGATATTTATAGGAAAGATTTAAAAAGAGATGTGCTTGCTCAGTAGAACAGAGTAGAGGTGGGGTTCCACAGGATGCAGCATCTATCTAGCCAGTTTCTTGCTGAAAATATTTCAAAGATCTCACACACACACATTCACACTTGCATGCAACGAACCCTTATTACCAAGTGATAGAAAAGGATGTGTACTTCTTATCATTTGTCTGCATTACTGTTCTTTTTGGCAGCAATTTGTTGGGTTTTTTTACACAGATGGTCAGCCTTGTGCAGGGTGAAATTCTAGGCCCACCAGAGTCTATGAGAGTTTTGTGATTGACATCAGTGGGGCCTGGATTTCACCCACTGCTTTTTAATGAGGCGCCAAGATCCAAACAAACACCTTTTTCCACTGTTACATGAGATTTTAGTGATGCTCAAATTAAATCATTGGTTAATGGCAAATAAGTGTTATAGGGAACAGGCTGATGTTTCAGGAATAACCATTCATATTAGTGTCTGTAGTGTGCGTAGGCATGCAAGGGGGGGTTGGCCTTCCCTCAGTGTCAATCTTGGAGGGAGGTCACACCTCCCTGCCTGTACGCCCTGGGGTAACAACCTGAATCAAAAGGGGAGATTCACAGTTCCTTGAATTCCCAGGCCGGGTATGGCAGTACCAAGTTTGAGGGCCCCGGCCCTTAGCAGGGCAGGGCAAAGGGGTGAGCACTAATACAGGCCTCTTGGCCTAGTGGGGAGTTTTTTGCACCAGGGATGGTGTGGCAGGGGGACACAGGCCAGCCCGACTCTACTATGTCCCAGCCCAGGGCCTGAACAGTGGTGGAGTGTTCCACCACTGGGTCAGCGGGGCTCCAGCCGAAATGCACCAACTGGCACTCCAGTACGAGCTCAGCTGGCCCGTAGTCAGCTACCCCTGGCCTGCTTCCTATCCCGTCCCTGAGGTGTTCCTGAGTCCCAGAGTCGTCCTCCACCTCCTTAGGATACACAGCCCCACCAGTTCCTTGGTATTGGGCATCTCTGGTGACTCGGGGTCGTCACTGGAATGGCTGGCATTTCTGGTGGACTCAGGGGCTGGCCGTAGGCAGGAGGCATCTGTCTCCCTCAGCATTTCCTCCACAACTGAGATAGAGGGCCCACCTCTTATACTTCCTGTTCCTGTCCCGCCCCTCTGCTTCTAGTCTGGCAGGTATGTACTTCCTGGTTTCACCCACCAACGGGTGGGTGGCCCTCCCTCAGTGTCAATCTCAGAGGGAGGCCACACCTCCTTGTGACAGGGTCACATACAAGAATATAATTGGAAGGTTTTTTTCCCAAAGAATAGCAAGCTACTATCTTGGAGGCTCTTTTGCTACCTGGAAGTTGACCTTTTTTTGCTTTTTATTTAATTAAGATGGAGAATTATCAGCTGACCATTTTAGTACTTGTCCCAGGTGGAAAAATCAGTTCAAGAATCCATTACCTTATTACAGTGACCTCCTATTAGTGTAATTTTACACCATGCTTATTATGTTATCTCAACATAAAAGCTAAATATAATTTACTCATTGAAATCAATTGGACAATTTGAGAAGCAGTGTCGCTTATTATGAATGTAGGTTTCAGGATCTGTCCTTTAGTGATTATAAAGTGCCACTTAGATGGCAAGTGCTACAGAAATGCAAAGTATTATTTCTTGAGATCAAGAAACTCTTTAAAATAAAAGCTTTGATATTACTAATCAAGTCCTATTGACATGAAATTGTTTGACTTGGAGTCACGTCCCTGAGGAGAATTTAACCTTAAGTATCTCCATAGGCGGTGGGTCAGTCTTCCATTTGGGGAGGCTTACAAATGAGCGCTGGAAGCTCCCTAGAAATTGGGGGGCCACCAGAGCCTGGACAATGGCCCCATCCCCTGCAAGGCCCCACCCTTGCTCTGCCTGTTCCACGCCCCTCCCTTGAGCGCCCCTTGCCTGCTGCTTGTTTCTCTCCATCTCTTCCCCTGAGGACCCTCCCCACTTGCTCCTCTCTGCCTCTTCTCCTCAGGCCTGCAGGCTCACTCCTCTCCATGGCAGAAAGGAACAAGTGGCGAGTGGGGGGAAGAGGGTCTAGGGTTGAGAGGCAGAGTGAGGGCAGGGCCTCAGGGGAAGAGTCCAAGTGGGGTCAGGGCCTCGGAGTGGAGACATGGTTCACGCACCAGTGGCCCCCACACTTCTAGGGAGCTTTGTTTCCGGCGCTCCAAAGGCAACCGGCTGGCGCACCTCTAAAAGGAGTGGATCCACACTGCGTCCATGGTATTTGCCCTCCAGCATGGCCAGCTTTTTTTGGGGAGGTTTAGCCTCCCCCAGCC
>ML675632.1:3688784-3716583 GCA_007922155.1 Mesoclemmys tuberculata | reverse complement strand
CTCCAGCATGGCCAGCTTTTTTTGGGGAGGTTTAGCCTCCCCCAGCCTTTTATACATGTTGCCTATGAGTATCTCTGTGTTAGAAATGGTGGTGTCCCAATCCAATCAGAAAAGATATGCCTTCAGACCTATATGGAATTACGAGCAGTTCAATAGCGTGTGTGTGCACATGCGTGAATGTAAGAGGAGGAAAGAAGCAGATATAATGTTTATAGTTTTAGCTTTACTTCATTTTAAAATCCCCTGTTGAACTCTGAAAGCAATGTATTGCACTGCAAGAGCCTGATCCTACATTCAGTCTGAAATCTACCCTGGACAAAGGGCCAGCCGAAGTGACACTTAAATGGTGCATAATCTTATTCTGGCCTCTACATGGATGAATTTCACCTTCCCTGCATACTCAAAAGTTTAGGTGACTTCATTGGAAGCTTTGGTTCGAAGTGATACAGAAATTAGGTCACTTTCACCACTAAAGTATTTGAAAAGGATATTCTAAGGCTGTTTTGCAAGACTTCATTCTTATTTTGTAGTAATGTAAATACCCTGGAGTCCCTGTCTATTTGCCAATCCCTATTCCAGAGGCTTGGCTCGCACTGGCAATTGCTGCTGTGTAACACTCACTGTCATCACGTTCCCTGGTTTTATTAGTGCACCACCGTACTCTCACTCTGTTTCTTTTGGTAGAAGTGTACAACCTACATGGGAGCTTGCCTGGGACATAGAAGAGACAATTGAACACTTTCTGAAGTGCTTTGTTGTGTTGCGGCCTTTGTAAAAATGAGGTTTTTTTCATCAACTACAGTGGAGTTGAACTCGTGAATATTTGGGTATTTCTGAGCACTGTTTTAGTGGAAAAGAATACACCAAAGTAATGAGCTAAAAACATGATAGTATGATGTTTCAGTTCATTACTATGGAGTCCAGTAATATCTTTATATGTGATGAAATACTGTATTTTCACTGAAGTTGCAGAACATTTCTAGTTGGCTGAAATGAAAATAAATATGTACAGTATCTGTGAACAATGAAATCTTGTTTTGTATTTTAATTTATTTTGGAATATAGACTTAATCCAAAGCCCTTGGAAATCAATAGGAGTCCGCTAACTTCAGTGGGTTTTGGAATGTTTTTGGAAAGGCCCTGGAACGTCTGCAGTAGTGTTGGAAGCAACATTTTTTTTTAAGAGATGGTGCAAAATGCTCCTCGGGATAGGATTCAAAAGATCTTGCTGTTTTGTATTTTCCCCCTTGTGGACATGAACATAAGAGAAAAAACAGATAGAAAAAAATGGGAGGAAAAATCCAAACCAAAATAAATAATGTGAATTTAAATCTAACTATTTAAGCTTGTATTTTTCACTTCAACAAAAATCTTGGAGAGACAGGGAGAGGTGCTCCAAAACGTTGCCTGTGGCACTTATTCAGTAATTGCTTCCAGGGTAAACTGTTTTCTTAATATAATTAAATGTAATGGACAAAATTCCATTGCTGGATATATGCTGTGATTTGTTGGTTAGGACAGAAGTAGAGGAGGAAAACTACGAAAATTCCTTCCTAATACACTATTTACTTCTTGTCCCCAATTTTGAATAACTTCCTGGACAGGGAATTTATTGTTCCTTTTTTATATATCTGATCCAATGCCCACTAAAGTCAGTGGAAGGGTGTTGGATCAATCCCTATATATTTCTGTGGTGTCCTAAATGTGAAACTCTAATTAACCCACTCTGAGTTCTGAGACCTTTGCCTACCTTCTAATCCAACCCTGCTAAGAACTTCACACTCCTGCAATAATAACTTTATACACCCACATAAAAGAGTAATTGAATATATTCTTGTGCATATGTGAGTTTTTATATATATATTCATACGTATAGATATAGATATATAGATACATATATTCTGGGAGTGTAAAGGCACTAATTTTCAAAATCAGAACAAATCAAGACAGTATTAAGATACAAACACACACAGAGTATAGTGAAAAACTTTTGCATTTCCTTCCAATATTTTTGCACTGCCACCTCCATGCTTGTGTTGCAAATACAAACCCATTATTACAAATCTTTCTGTTTTGATACATTTAATTTAGGAACATCATTGCCTTAGAATTAAGATCCTGGGGGACTGTTATTACTGTGTTTCTGGGCTGCCGGAACCTCGCCAAGACCATGCACACTGTTGTGTTGAAATGGGACTCAGCATGATTAAAACTATCAGGTAATTCTTTTCTTTGTCCTCCTCTTTCGTTGTTGTTGCTACTATCCCGGGGTCTGTTATCTAAGCATTCTTTTTGCTAGACAGAGTAAACCTTCAAATATTATGTTGCTGGTGCATTGGCTTCAGAGATGGATTATAGATTTACTGGAGCAAGACATCGCATTTTTTTGATCTGTGGAGCAACACCAGGTCCATATTTATAGAAATTAAATTAACTGAAGTAAAAGATTCAGATGTAGAACCTATAACCTAATGTCTATGATGATAGTAAGTAGGTGGAGGTTGGGGAAAGAGGAGACAATAGCCACAGTATTTCCACAGATTGTAATTTGGCAGTAATTCATTTGCGCTGTTGTGGTTTTTTTAATATGAGGCTGCTGAAGATAAAATGAGGCTGCTCATTCTCTGTAATCCCTTTACAATCAAAGATCAGTAAATAAACAATACTGGCAATGACTTTATCTGAATAATAGCTCAGAGAGAAGCTTATAAGAGGTATAACATTTGCCAGCTAAACAAGCGTTGCTTATTAAGTTAAGGTTTCCTCTTAAGTCCAAAGGAGCTAGACATGTTTTAGTTAAAGCTTGAATTCAGTAGCTGTTTTGCAGATAGCGTACCATATTTTGATCAGATATATGCACTGACATACTTCAACAGTCCATTTGTCGGTCTAGTCAAGTATTTTGCCCCACTAGTGCTCAATTTCTAGTGCTACCAAAGAAGCATTCTCATCCTTTTTCACCCAGGACCTTAAAATCACCCACCTTTTGGCACAGTGCACCCTTCTCCTGATCCTCCTCCTTCTGTTGCCTTCCTTATCAAACCAGTGAATCCCACACAAAAACGCCACCTCTTATTACTGATGTTTCCTACCCAATCTCTTGTGTGTTCCATTTCCAGACTCTTCCCACCATTCCATCTGCCTTCCTTCCTAATCCTGGATGTATCCCATAGAATTAGAGCATGATGGTGCACTGCAGATATATTACTGTGTCCTGAATTTAGGAGGAACTTGAAGATAATTAATAAAAAATGCAACTAATAATAGACCTTGCTGACGCTTATCTCTAGGAAGGGAGCTAACAAAACTAACAGACCCAATATTGCAGAATGTGGGGGATATTTTGTTTCTGCTACCCACAACCAAAGTAAAGCACAAAAAATAGAAGTTATAGGTAGAAAAAGCTAGCCATCATTAATATTAAATATCACAAGTGTGTATAGAAATATATGCAGGGTAATAAGGGATTCCTGTCTCCTAATGTATTTCTGTAGCATTTAGCACATTGGAGCCTCACTACCGATTAGGCTTTTTCATAGATTCCAAGGCCAGAAGGACCACTGTGATCATCTAGTCCAGGGGTGGGCAAACTTTTTGACTCATGGGCCACAATGTGTTCTAAAATTTGACACCCAACACACTGCACCCCAGCAGCCAGCACTTCAGACCACTCTCCGCCGTGAAATTGACTCGCCCTTGTCAATTTTGGCGGCGGAGCTGGAGAGTGGGGCTCACAGCAGCGGGCCGGATTAAAAAGCATGAAAGGCCGTATATGGCCCGCGGGCCGTACTTTGGACATGCCTGCAATAGGGGAAGAATTTTTGCTCTGGTCCCCTAGTCACTAGGGGAGCCGCGTTCCGGAGCCACGGCTTACCGCGGCTGAAGAGCCGCATGCGGCTCCGGAGCCGTGGCTCACCGTGGCTGAAGAGCCGCATAGCCGCGGCTGAAGAGCCGCATGCAGCTCAGGAGCCGCGGGTTGCCGATCCCTGATCTAATCTGATCTCCCGTATAGCACAGGCCATAGAACCATCCCAGAATATTTCCTAGGATGGAGCTTTTAGAACATCCAATCTTGATTAAAAATTGAAAGTGATGTAGAATCCACCACAACCCTTGGTAAATTTTTCCAATGGTTAATTACCTTCACTGTTAAAAACGTACACCTTATTTCCAGTCTGAATTTGTCTAGCTTCAGCTTCCAGCCACTGGATCGTGTTATACCTTTCTCTGCTAGTCTGAAGAGCCCATTATTAAATATTTGTTCCCCATGTAGATACTTACAAACTGCAATCAGGTCACCCCTTCACCTTCTCTTCGTTAGGCTAAATAGATTGAGCTCCCTGAATCTATCACAATAAGGCATGTATTCCTAATCCTTCAGTCATTTTCATGGCTTTTCTCTGAGCCCTCTCCAGTTTATCAACAGCCTTCTTGAACTGTGTGCCTCAGAAGTGGACACAGTATTCCAGCAACAATATCACCGGTGCCCAATACAGAGGTAAAATATCCTCTCCTGCTCCCACCTGAGATTCCACTGTCAGGGGAAATAAGCATAGGAATAAATTGCCCAGGGAGGTTGTTGAGTCTCCGTCACTGGAGATTTTTTAAGAGTAGATTGGACAGATACCTGTCAGGGATGGTCTAGATAAGCCTTAATCCCATGTTGAATTCAGGGGACTGGACTAGAAGACCTCTAGAGGTTGCTTCCAATCCTATGGTTCTATGAGTCTACAATTCGTTATGTGTCAGGATCACATGAGCTCTTCTGGCCACAGCATCGCACTGGGAGCTCATGTTCAACTGATTATCGATCACAACCCCAAAGTCTTTTTCCGAGTCACTGCTTCCCAGGACAGAGTCCCCATCTTGTAAGTGTGGCCTGCATTCTTTGTTCCTAGATATATACATTTCTATTTAGCCATATTAAAATGCATATTGTTTGCTTGCACCCGGTTTACCAACTGATCCAGATCAATCTGTAAGAGTGACCTGTCGTCTTAATTATTTACCACTCTCACAGGTGGTCTCTAGTCGCTGGGATAATATATAGTATATCATAGTTTTAATACCTTTAATAATAGTTAAATTTAATGGGAGTTGTGAGCCTAAGTTCCTTAGGTACTTTTGACCACCTAAGGGAACTGGTTAGACTCTCTAAGGCTACTTTAAAAATCCCACCCTCTCTGTGTCTCAGTTCCCCATCTGTAAGTGGGGAAAATGGTAATTTTTCCTTTCTCCTATCCCTTTTTCTGTCCTGTCTATTTAGTTTGCAAGGATTTTGGGGCAGGGACATCTTACTATGTGTCTGTACAGTGTACCATGACTGTGCCTCAATATCCTGGGGGCCTTCGGGGAGCTACCATTATCATAATCCAAGCAAACTCTACCTTTTACATGCTTGAGAAAAAGACTGGCATTATCTACAACAACCTGTCATTTAGAACTGAAATTTACGAATCACTCTCACAGTTAGGATGGAAAAAACCCTTTTGTGTACTGAAAGTTTTTGAACTGGCTACCCCAGAGCTTATTATTGGTATGACAAGTCTGAACTAAATCCTGCCCGTGGTTACATTTTGATGGTTATGGGGGTATGTTTTCTGTTCCTGAAGGCTTCACAAAAGAAATAACTTCTGTGCACAAAATATTTGGAGGACTCCACAGGAGATTAGATCCCATCTTCAAAATCAGAGACACATTTAGAAGACTTAGCTCAAGTCAAGGCTTTCTTGCAAGGTGGGAAATAATTACAGTGAACTTTCAATAATCCGAATAAGACTGCTGGGCAATGCTGCTTGTGCAGTTATATCTTCCACCACATCACAGGCAAATCTAGGGAAATACCTGCATTTAATGGAAGAAGAATCTTAGAGCTGCTAAGAATCTAGCAAGAACAGAGTCTACTGTCTCTGCACACCTTTATTCAATCTTATGTCAGACAATCTGGATTATTATAGTACAAATAAATTATAACAATAGGGTCTCGAGGCCAAATAAGAATCTTGTGCTATGTGCTGTGCGAACACATAGTGGAAGACCTTCCCTGTCCCAATGGTCTAAACAGACAAGACAGACAGAGGGTAGGAGAAAGGGATGAAAGAGACAAGCAGATAGATAGTGTGATCATTTGCAAATGCAAATGGCTGGAGGCTGAAGCCAGAAAAGATCAAATTAGAAATAAGCCACAAATATTTAACAGCGAGGTCAATTAACTAGTGGAACAAATTGTCAAGGGAAGTGGTGGATTCTTCATCTCTTGACATGTTCAAAGAAAGACTGGATGCCTTTCTGGATGATACACTTTGGCCAAACATAAGCTATTCGCCTCAATACAGGGCTAAGTGGATGACATTTAATGACCTGTGATGTACAGGATAGTACACACAAAATGGTCTCTTCTGGCCTTAAACTCATGAATCTGTGATAACATAGATGGCCAACAGTCCTTGCTTAGCTTGCTTCTGTGATTGCTCAGCGGGCTTGATTTCTCTGGGTCTGAGGCTATCTCCTGCCTTGAATTTCTTTGCTCCCCAGGCTTACTTCACTAGGAGAAGGGATGTTGGGAGGCTGAGTGAG
Source organism: Mesoclemmys tuberculata (assembly GCA_007922155.1). Classification (NCBI taxonomy): domain Eukaryota; kingdom Metazoa; phylum Chordata; order Testudines; family Chelidae; genus Mesoclemmys; species Mesoclemmys tuberculata. The sequence continues at coordinate 3,710,007 of ML675632.1, read as the reverse complement.
TTCCAGTGCCCTCTAGTGCAGTTCTAGGGCCAGAGGTCCCCATGCACAGTAGTGGAAATCCAAACAAACCTTATTTGACAGGTCAAGGAGTCTTGGATGGCTTAGTGACTGGAATACACCCCCACTAAAGTGCAGACTGGCAGAATATTTATTATGACAGGAGAAGCAGTCTCGCCACACAACTGAAACTCAACTCTGGAAACGAGTGATAACAGCTTGTCTTCCTTATAAATCAATCTATCTGTATGTAATCTCTAATAGTAGTAACATTGATTCAAGAAACGCAGTTACTATGCATGATCTTAGTTGCAGACCTACCAAGTTTCCTGCTGCTTCCCAAGAAACAACTGCTTCTTGACCTGTCCTATTGGTCTGTTGGGAAACCTGACTCATCTGTTCCTTATTCTGTTGCCACTTTCTATATCCGAGGATTTCACATGAATTCAGAGAGTGATTTATGTATGTTAAAGAAAGTGCCCTGGCACTAAAATGTTCAAAAGATGGTTTCGAACTCCCTGATTTATAACAAGGATAATTCAAAATTAGATGCTTTCCCTAGTTGCTTTTGCTAATCGTAGAGGGCTAGATCCTCAGATGGTATAAAACTGAGCATAGCTGCAGTGAAAATAGAGAACGGCAATGTGGACAAAAGAACAGAAAAACAAAACATACAGCCAACTATTTCCTTAGAATTCTAGTGCCAGGCCGTCAAGTGGTATAAATTGGCCTGGCTCCATTCCTACATTTCTTTCTCCTGATTTTTTTTGTTTGTTTTTTAGTTAATACTACCCTAATTTAATTCTTATACTTATTTAACAGGCACTTGTCCCCCAATACCCATCTTGTTAAGAGATGTGAAAAAATCATGGGAACAAAATTGGAAATATGGCATGGAGATGTAATTATTTGATGCTGTATTATAGTATAATTGGAAGATGGAAAGGCACAGACTTCTAATGGAATTTAGGGAACGCCACACAAATTTATAATGTTTTTGTTAGAGAATGATGGCACATAAAGAGCAGTGTATTCCAAGACTATGAACTGGTATTACTACAATATCAGCTCATAGGAATTCAGTGATGAGCATGGAATAAGAACTTCTACAGACGGTGATGTTACTCATATCAGCTCTAACAATGTAATTCCCACAGTAAATCTATCCATGAAGCTGCTCTAAATTTTAAAGGGACCAGATTGTAATTTTGCATTTGACAGCTACTTGACATTGTGTAAGGTCCACCTACAAAGTATTAGATCCTGTGAGTCTTTGGTTCTTCGCCACCTTTTGCAAGCTGTTCTCTCATTTACTGCATCCTACTACCTAACTTTTAAAAAACAAATAATAGCCGTTTCCGTTCCGAACAAAAAACAGTGGCCAGAATCACCCTGTATAGACCACATACCCACCTCAGTTTATCCATTTCTACTTCATATCAATATGAACAAAACACTTCATTTCTTTTTGGGAAAATTCCACTAATCAATCAGACAGATCACAAGGGTTTGTTTGTGATTAGGCCTTATTTATACTTAAATTAAAAGTGCTTGCTTTCCTTTTCCATTAGATATATAATTTTCACATTATTAGGCTTACATTTTTGGGTCAACTAAACAATGCAAATCATAGGGTTTGTTTTGTATCTAGCACCAAAAATACTATATATATAATTTACACCCCAGGTTTTCCCTGCCTGGAAAAGCTGACAAACTAAATTGCACTGGCATCAGTTCCAAGGCATTTGTTCTTCTGGTAGTAATGGAAAAGTATGCCAATATATAAATACATTCTTAAATCAGCAAACAGGCAAATTTCTGACTTTCAGCTCAAATTCTTCATGCACATAGAAAAAGCTTTTGTTACAAGCTACAGAACCTAACTACTAGTCAGAGAATGCTAACCAGGAAGGAAACCTTGAAGTCCCATTGAAGTCAAAGGGAGTTTTACCAAAATCAAACTGTCTGCAGAATTTTTGGATTTTCACAACTCGACAAATTCCAATTTAAAATTGTTTCGCTAGAATTTTTCCAGTCAGCCCTATCCTTTACCTAACACCTATCCATTATCTTTTTCCATGTGGCTGTTTAACAAATCTCTAACCACACAAAAACAGTCACTTTTCAAATGCAGGTATCCTCTTTCCTCTCCAATAACTTCATGACAGGTTCATAGGCTTCGTTCACACCATATTCTCTCCTTTCACCCAAGACCCAGTTTCAGTGCCCAATAGAACATGGGCACTTCTCAGAATCAGAAAGCTTCATTCTCTTCCTGTTATCTGATGTTGACTGTGGAGGAGGGTGAAAAGGAGTCCCATACATTTGATAGATACTGTAGATTGAAAGGTTAAGGAGATCCTAACCCTGGATATGCCATGCTGAAATTTGCTCTTACTTCCCAGTCAACAACTGTTAGAGAAGAATAAGTTTTACTACCAGTTGCCACTTTTGGCACTGGACTCACAAAGGGAAAATCTTAAAAATGAAATAAAAAAAATCAGAAAAATTCATAGACTCATAGACTCATAGACTCATAGGTCAGAAGGGACCAATATGATCATCTAGTCTGACCTCCCGCACAAGGCAGGCCACAAAACCCTACCCATACACATTTATAACAACCCCGAACCCATGACTGAGTTATTGAAATCCTCAAAAATGAGATTTGAAGACCTCAAGCTGCAGGGAATCCACCAGCAAGCGACCCATGCCCCATGCTGCAGAGGAAGGCGAAAAACCTCCATGGCCCCTGCCAATCTGCCCCGGAGGAAAATTCCTTCCCGACCCCAAATATGGCGATCAGCTAAACCCTGAGCATGTGGGCAAGACTCACCAGCCAGCACCCAAAAAAGATTTCTCTGCAGTAACTCAGTTCCCATCCCATCCAGCATTCCCACAGACCATTGAGCAGACTTATCTGCCGATAATCCAAAATCAATTGCTCAAATTAAACTATCCCATCATAACATCCCCTCCATATACTTATCAAGCTTAGTCTTAAAGCCAGATAAGTCATTTGCCCCCACTACTTCCCTCGGAAGGCTATTCCAGAACTTCACTCCCCTAATGGTCAGAAACCTTCGTCAACATCCTTCAGAACATCCTCAGTCCCAAGAGACAATAATCCATGAGCAACTGGCCATTCATTTGTCACAATAGATATGTTCGAACACAATGCTAGTAAAGTAAGAAAGCCCAGGGTGCTTGCTGTTTATAAGGAAACACATTTGCATTCAATACACTGGAGGAAATGTTCCAAGAAAAACCCAGTTTATCAATGTGTGAATCTCAGTCCACACCTCTTGCCAAGGTCACTGAGACCTCCTGGTGTCTGGATCTGATGAGTAAGCACTGGGCTTGTAGGATAACAACTATATAGGAATATATTATGTTCATCATTTTTCTCAGATTTCAAAATGTGCAGAAGAGGACAATAAAGGTGAATTGCTTTTTCTGTGAATCCTCTCATTTTTATATAGTTTCTCTCCTTTTTTGAAACTCAGTCGCACATACTGGATTGATGTCCTTGTTGACAGCAATCAAAGACCAAGGATTGAATGGAAACAAGTGATTTATCCTTTTGTCCCTAGACATGATTTGTCTAGGTCAGATTTGAGAAAATGATGTGCAGCTCGGGAATTGTGAAATAGCTCTGCATATTCTTTCCCGTTCTGCACCATTGCCATGCACTTCAGTGGTAGCAGTAGTGGGACTTGCTTAAAGAAATAGCAGATTTCAGCCTACAGTGCACTTTATTTATTCTGAGATAGCCAACAAGGATGTTAATTAGTGTCAACTGTAGTGGTTCTTTTTTAAAAGGACATTTAGAGTTCATTAATTGTGATAGTTCTGAAGACAATACTGTCTTTATCCTCACAGTGGGAATAGCACAGGTAACTTAGTTGTGAGGTTCCTCTCACTCCCCAGCCAAATTGCCTCACCTCTGACTTGGAAGGACAGCCTTTGGGGTACAAAGTTAGTTTAGTGTCTATCACCTTTCTCCACATATAGTACTTTGGGATCAGTCTGAAAGGAAGGTACAAATTTAATGTAAATCCATGCTTTGGCTCAGGTCTTCATCCAGTATCTCCACTACATTGGAGAGCTACATTGATTTAAGCTAGCTGATGATCAAGCACGTGATCTCCTTTCTGGGATTGTTGACAAATTGTCTAGTAATGTCAACTCTGAGGGCGATTTTTGTGAAGTGGGCAGAGCTGATGGTTGTTTATGCAACTGAACTCTGGCATTTCCTGATTTGTAAGTACTTAACCAGACAAACTGTAACATTCCCTTAACATTGGCTTTGTCTGCAGAATCTCTCCTGAACTAAAAAAAAATGGCAATGGTGCATGCAAATATATGTTATAATGGGAAAAGTATATATGTTTTCAATCTCTAAAAAGCATCTCTGTTCAAGCCCTCTAACAAATATTTCACCTCTGGGTGAAGACCAACACTAGAATATGTCAGCAAGAAAAGGGAGAGTTTTGGAAAGTAATTAGTTTCTCAAAGTAGGAGGCGGTTAGAATGGGGAACTAAATTAAACCTCTATGATAATGCAGCTTTCAGAACCATTTTATGAGCGCATATGTTCTGCCACCCAGAATGTTATCTCTTAATTGTACAAGTATATCAAGTATCCCTACATGCCAAATTAATGTTGCATTTTATAGACTATGCCTTTTTTAAACATGTAACAGATCTGAACAGTGTTAGTTCTATACCTGCCCTATTATCTGACAAGGCCTGCAGGAGAGTCAGTATATGTGGTGAAGATGTGACTCTTCCATATGGATCATAGTACAGTCTTCTATGGAACTGATTGCATGAGCTGATCTTGTATTTTTTTTTTTGTGTATTTTACCCTTTAAAAACCAGGTATGTTAGGTCAAGAACAAAGCATGACATTGACATGCGGATAGGAATACATTCTGGATCAGTGTTGTGTGGGGTGCTGGGCCTCCGGAAGTGGCAGTTCGATGTCTGGTCATGGGATGTGGACATTGCAAACAAGCTTGAGTCAGGCGGAATTCCTGGGTAAGATGTAGCATGATCCAACAGCTGTATAATTTTTGTTTGCCTTTGACAAATTAATTCTCTTTCCAGTATTTAAACAGGTTTGATGTAATGTATAAAACATCCTTCTGGTGATATTTATAAAATGTCACTTAGCCAAGGCTGATCAGAGGATTGTCACAAAATGTCCGCTTCTCCTCTTCGATATCCACTGGATCCCTGCACAGCACGCTCGTCTTTTGGGTAGGGCAACGGATCTCATTTCCTTTGCCATTTTGCCTGCCATTCAGACCTGGGTGTGTTAGATCTGGCTGTGGGAAAGGGAACGTTGCCTTCAGCAAATGGTCAGTGATAGTATTCAGCCAATAGCTATTCCCTTGGGGGCAGAATTCTTGGTCTCGTCTTTCTAGCAGGTTTGTTCCCCTCACTCCAGCCTTCCTAGCTGATACCTGATCCTGGCAGGCTTGCACATCCCAGGCCTCTGCTTGGGACCTAAGGAGAGTGTCTTTATGTGGGACACCCCTCCTACCCCTTTAAGACTCTCCTCTGAATGGCCTAAGGCTGTCTCTTATATTTTCTAGCAGTTCTGGTTCCAAGTCACATGTTCCCCCATCACATACTCTTTATACTAATTCCCTCCATCTGAGGAGATGAGTTAAATCTGCCAGAGGTGAGGCTGAGCCCCAACACCCTTAAAGGGCCAGCTTACCCTGTGACACCATGTCTGAGACCAGATTTATGCATGAACTTTTGGTTCATGGTTCTCTCCTCTGACTAGCACGCAGACTTCAGTCCTTCGTCCTTTAGTTCCAAATGCTGGTGTGAGGAACATGGGTGTAGTTTCCCATGATTTCACACAAGATGAGGGAGCACTGTTGCCTCTTCCGTAAGCTGCCAACCGAATTTCATGGAGTTTTGGGAAACTTTCCCTCCAGGGATTGTTCACAACTAACTTGTTGCTTTGAGGTGCTAATTTGTGCTTTGTGACCTTTACACCAGCAGTTGTTTGAGTAGGGATATACGCATTTCCATCCATCTGCTGAGGCGGCTGCTTCACCCCAGGGCTGAGAAGCTATTTCTGTCTCATCTGACCTGCATCTCAACACATTTTGAGACACACAATTCCCATTTTTGCTGTGGTGAGCCAGCCACTCTTTGTACTCTTTGCAGCCAGACCACTTCCCATTTTGGAGATCTGTTAGGGCCAAGCCATTATGCCATGTTGGTCACGGAAAACCCTGTTTAAACTCTGGTCCTGTTCCCGTTGGAGCATCTGGCAAAAGTGTTATTTGCTGTAATGATGCAAGGTCGGGACCTTGGAGCCTAGAAGCAGCATCTGAGGAAGTTCTGGAACAGATGAAGCTTAGCGTGACTGCCGGTTCTTGCAGTGAGAGTTGTGCCAGGTTGGTCTGGTCTTTGAGAGCCTTGGAACAGCCTTTCTACGTAGATCTGCCTTAATCGATATATTGAAAAGCCATGTTTTCAGACTGTAACAGAAATATTTGTGGCAGATGCAGTACCCCGCCATACTGAATGCAGAATAATTGTCTTTAAAGTCAGTGGGAAATGAGTCACTTTACCAATCTGTTGGTATTTCCTGTAATTGGTTTCTAAGTATTGCTTTTTAAAGTGTGGTTATGCTCAGAAAAATGACTCCTATATGACTCCAATACACTCGTATACTCCAGTATACGTAATCTATATGTGCCTGAGTCACACGTGCATACTGGAGGGACAAAACACGTTTTCATTACTGTTAACACCACAGAACCACTACAGGTATGGAGGAACAAGCTGCGTCATACTCAGCCTTGTCATCATGAGCAAAATGGACAAGCCAAGTTCTGCTTCCCAAATCTGTGTGGTAGTGGATTGAATTTCACCCCTTTGCTGAGAGCACACAGCACAAGGCTTATGCACCATATAAATCCCACCTAGGTCCTCCAAAGAGGGGCTTAGTGGGACTTCATTGGTGTGTAGATCTAACACTGGCCCTTAGCTCACAAGGGGGTGAATAGGAGCACAAAGAATACAGCTTTACTTTCAGATCTCAGATGCAGTTTGCTGCACTGAAAGATCAATGGTTTCTAGGGGGTTTTAGGGCATGTCTAAGCAAGCACTTGCTGTGCAGCAAGGCGGTGTGTTAATCTACAACACTTCTTCAGCATCCCACACAGTTAAGTGTCCACTTAAGAATCCTCTTGCTGCTCACCAAAAGTTTTCTAGTGCACTTTGACCTGTGTCTGTTTTAAACCATAGTACGGCAATATACACCTGGGAATGAGCGTGCATAAGCAGGGTATTCAGGGACAGTTAGAGCATGGCACTCTGGAGCTCTGTAGAATCACCCAAGCGTGGCATGCAGTGTTTGTGTGGATATGCCCTAGAATGAGCTAATTTGATCCAGAACAGACTGACAGAGAATACATTTGGGATCCCATAAGATTCTTTTTAGAGCCACTTTTCTGTGTACAAAGGGCAGGGCTGTTATTTATAATACATTACATGTGTCATGTGTGTGCATTTTGAAATCAACTCCTTTGTTCTTGCATAAGACATAGATGATAACTAATTTTTCAGGATACCTTATTTATAAATAGGTTCAAAAGTCTTTGGCTTGCCTCTGCTTTTACATCTTTTCTACAGTGGGTTAAATCCATTGACTTCAGTGCAAGTGTTCCTGATTTACACATTTTAAGTCAGACCAGAATCAGGCCTCTTCAACACATATTTGAAATGGATGAAGAAAAGTCAAATGTGTGTAAAGTGGAAGCAGAAACCATTCTTGACTCTACCAGTCAGTTTATTAATATTTGTTCCTCTTATGTGTATTACATCAATAGCCAGTATAACAGGTTTACTTAGCACTGTTATCGTTTCCATTATAAACTCCATATTTCAGGAGTTTATAATGCAATCCTCTGAAATTATATTAGACTAAAACACAGCACAAAGATAGTCACCCTAGCAACTAATGTATTGTTTTCTATTTTTCTTATTTAGTACCTTACTTAAATTAATTTAGCCTTTTTTTTTATATAGTACCTTATATAAATTAATGTAGCCTTTGGATTTACAAGTTTGGGCACAAAGTCTGTTTCTCGGGCAGCAGATTATTTGTTTCTCAAATCCAGGCCAAAAGCTGTTCACCTTCAGGAAACAATTTTTACCATCATTTTATTGTGAGAGACGACTAATTTCAGTGGACATTTTGGAAAAAATAATGGGTCAGATTCTTTTCTGAGGTAAATTGGCATAGTTACATTGACTTCAAGTCAGCTTCATCGATTTATATCAGTTGAAGATCTGGCTCTGTGTTTTAAATTGACGGGGATATAATTTTTTTTCAAATTTCTTGGGATTTTTTATTGTGAAGTGATGTTTCATATTATATATATTTCCTGATCCTGTGTGTTGCTGTATTCCGTCACTTCCAGGTACTTCAGAGAAGTTAAGGGTGATCAGCAACTTGTACAAGATAGTCACTAACACAGAGTTAAACCCATGCCCTTTTTACTACACAAATTGATCTATCGTAGGATTTTACATAGTATAAATCTGCAGTGGCCTTAAATAGGCCACAAAACAAGGGTTGCAAAGATATGGGAAATATGGGCCAGAGCCTGAGCTGCTGTGAACCAGCACAGAGCCACTGAAATCAATGCCAATTTACACCACTGAAGAATCTGGCTCTGTGGATCTCCTACATATGTACTGCTATTTTATTGGCATTGCAACACTAATAGAGAGCTGCCTAAATTTAAGTCACTCAAAAGTGATTAGTGTTCTGAGGAGACTCTCTCTAATTTGGAGCCTGCTTTTCAGAAAATGCCAAGCACCTGGCCCCTTTGAGATGTCCTTTGGGCACCCAAAATCAATAGTCACTTCTGAAAATTTAGGCTAATATTCTCCCTCATAGAAATCTGTCAAAAAGCCAGTGTCTACATCTCCTCACATTCCCTTTATGATACTGCTGAATCAAAATATAAAGTCCTGACTGTGCTTTGTGCACACTACCCAGATGGCTGTGTTCCAGTGGTGTCGGAAACCAATACTCTATGGAGCAGACTGTATGTTTCTGGAAGTTTGAGATGAATCATATCTGAAGCTCCTTAGCTGACCCTCTTTCCCTCCTCTGGAATCTTGCATGGTATTGGTTAATAGAACCCAAATCCAAAACACATCTAGTTTGGGTTGTAAAATATCCAAGTCCAATCATGCTTTTGCAAAACTAATATACAACTTTCTTGGCCCATCTCTAGTTTGAGCGGCAGCTTTCAATACTCCAGCTTACAGTGAGCAGTACCTCACTCTGGGGGTAATCTCATGGGCATCGATGGGACTACTCCTGGAATAAAATACTACTCATCATAAGGGCATCAGGATCTGGTATTAAAGCCCCATTCCTGCAATCTGATCCATGTTGGCCTGCTGCTGCTCTGATACCACTGCATATCATGCTGACCAATAGTGTCTCATTATTATCTTGTACTCCTTCATCAGTCTGTCTTTACCCATTTGTTGCCCCTTGCCTTATACTTCGGTTGTAAGCTCTCTGGGGCAGGGACAGTCTTTCTGTTTGGTGTTTGTATAGTACTTAGCACAGTGGAGTCCAGATGCATGGCTGGGGCTCCTAGGTGCTTCCACAAAACAAATAATTAATAATAATCATGTGGGCAAAATGCTACACCTGCACGGAATTCCACTGAGGTGGATGATGCTCCATGCTGATGTCAACATTTGGCCTTGGGCTCCCACTGCAGAACTGGAGCCTGTGTCCCTCTGGCCCCAGAAACATGGGGACCATGAGTGATTACATGGGCGCCTTTAAAATGTAATAGTTTATCATTTTAAATTATTGTAAAGTCACACGTAGTACCAAAAAGAGCATTTATATATAATGGCAAATAATGATGTAAAGCTCTCAACGTTCCTTCCTCTCAGAATAAACTTAGCATGCAATCAGCATTTAGTACCACTTGTTTCATACACGCAGGAGGATCCACATCTCCAAAGCCACTCTGGACTGCCTGAATGGGGATTATAAAGTTGAAGAAGGACATGGTAAAGAACGAAATGAATTCTTAAGGAAACATAACATTGAGACCTATTTAATAAAACAGCCCGAGGAGAGTCTGTTGACGTTGCCTGAAGACATTGTGAAAGAATCTGTCAGCTCCTCAGACAGGAGGAACAGTGGGGCAACATTTACAGAAGGATCATGGAGTCCTGAACTTCCCTTTGATAACATAGTGGGAAAACAGAACGTAAGTCAAACTTTCCTTAATGTCATCAACTCTGAAAGCATGCTTGAATGCATCTCAATAATGGAAGCCTCAGAGGAAACAAATTCATCTTTAACCTTTTCTCTAACGTGTACTATAACTGCAGATGATTAAACAAAGCGCCTTAGGACAGAATTAACCTATGTATCAGACTCAAGGAAATGCCAGACTTTTATTGGGGGGGGTTGCTTTTCTTGGCCCAACTAAAATTAACTACAATGCAGCTGACTTTTAATTGAACCAAACCATAAAGCAGTTAATTAAATGTAAAACCAATGTAATTAAACTGCACAAGATGTGCAAGTCACCATGTGTAACGCCTATGTAACCAACGCAGTATATTTTCAGTGCACTGATGTATTCATTGTCAAAGTCAAGAGACAAGCAGATGTATGTTATGTGGGCTATGCAAACATACCATAGGGTGATGCATGAGCCAAAGTAAATAGATGTGGGCTAATGTGCACCTTTCGATAACAGCATCACTATTCTTCACACTCTTTCTTTATTAGCTTTTTAAAAAGAGTCCGTGGCATAATTATGGTTCCCCAACAGGAGATTTCTGGCATCATGACTAGCGAAGCAGAAGTAGGGAGCAATAACATGAAAGAAATGTCTCTCTAGATTGCTCTCTATCAGACCCTTTTCAAAAGCATTTCACGTTCTTTGTACACATCTTGCAACAATTTTTCACAGTCATAAAATCAGTTGTGAAGCCTGTCTGCTGAAAGGAATTAAAGATGAAAAGGTTAAAATGCCCTAAGACACCACTCTTTCTACTGCATTTGAAAGATTGATGAGTCATTGTGAAACAAGATCAGTTTGAGTTGCCTTCCATTTGTATGTAAGAGATCTATAATGACATGATATTTCCTTTCTTTTGCTGCATGTACTTAGTCCTAGTTGTCTGAAATGTCTGTAGAACTTAAAGCTTTTTTGCGTGAAGAACTTGCTTCATCAACTGCCTCTTGCCTGGAGTGATAAACCCTCACAAGTGATCAATTCTTTGTGAAGAGTATTTGTCCTTTCAGACTGACATGGTGCATGGTACAGTTTACTGTTATATAAAACATCTGTTTTATATATGTATCTTTGCATTTGCATATCTGCATGTACAGTTCCTTTCAGCTCTCACATCATTTTTTCAGCTTATATCTGTATTCTCATTCCATTGGGAATGAAAGAGTGCATGCATGTTGCTAATATTAACTTCTCTCAACATTTTCCTTTCCTTGTTTCTTCCCTTTCCAATTTCTAAAGGCCAAAAAAACCTTGCAGATTAGACTTTATCCCATTGTCCATATTCTCAGCTACACATTACCATGTGCTAACAATGAAAAAAACTCTATTGTTTTATACCGTTGTTGTCCTCCTTCTATCTAATAACACAGTAAAATGTCTATGAAAATTACTGAAATGTGTACGAATGCATGTATCTTCAAAGCAATTTGCACCTTATGGCAACAAAACACATCTAAATCAACAGAAGATGGCTTCTCCCTGTTTTGATAAAATATCATATTTCCCAGTACAAAAAACATAAATCAGTTTTACTATAAGACAATTCATTAGTTGGCTAGAATCTCTAAGTAGCCAGTGATTGAATGCAATTATGTAATTTTCAATTTTCAAGTCAAGATCAAGTGCATTATTTTCTTTAATAGTGGGCTGAAGCTAATATCAGAAATCAGATGGCATCTTTAAATTATGCTAGTAACTTGTATCTTTTTCCAAGGGCTGGTCAGCCTTGGACAGATTAAGCATTTAATTATGTTAATTATGAGGCAGAAAGATCATTTGTAGCAGAGGAAGTTGGAGATCCGAGAAGCAGCAGTTCAACAGTAAAACACTGGATCTGCTTTAGTATTTGCCAGTTCCTCTCAAATGCCCTCACCAAAAAAATATCAATTACAACAAGATTTGGGTAACTCAACTCATCTGGTACCCGTGGCATAATTCTAGGGCTTGCTGGATCTGTGAGAATCTGACACGTTGGAATCTCTTCTGATATCACTCCTCCAAGCTGCAATTCAATACATTTCATATAATTTTCCCTAATTTACTTTGGATTGGTGGGCTATGGCAGTGGAATGAAGGTATGAGATTTGATTTAGAGACAGAATAAGCATTCAACATATCATACACATGTAGAAAGGTTAAAGTTACCAGGCCTGTGATGGTTGTGAATTACGCCAAGGTTGTGTGTGGCCATAATGAAATTCAGTGCATGTCCAACATTCCTGGACTCTGTTTCTAGTGGAATGGAGCTATTAATGTGGCTGGGCCCTTCTGTAAACCACAAAGAGAGCCTCCAGCCTCTGTGGTATATGGATAGTTGGTTCTGTGCTTTACAGAAGTTGTAACCAAGGGCAGAATATGGCCCCTGATGTTACCCTGAAGAAATTTGACAGCAATGGGATGCAGATACAAAAAAGCTAGTCTAAGATAGCTATGAGGTGTATGAACATATTGTAGTGATCTTGTGGCGACTGTTACCAATGCAGGCATTTAATAAACAATGTTTAAAAGATGCCATTCATTTAGAGAAGTAAGAACAACTAGTGTAAAGACCAGGGGTAAAACATAAAAGAATCTGGGGTAATAAAGAGCAGGTGACCTAGATTCACTTCTTAGTGCCAACCTCTTATTTTGATGTCAGTAAACCCTATAATATAGTCTTATAGGATTGACTAGACAAAACCATCCTATAGCGTTTAATAGAAAATCATATCCCTGCTATAGAACTCCACTGTAAAAAGGAGGATTTTAAAAGGATTTAGTTCTCTATTCAATTCTATGATTTTTAGAATAATTTCTATAGAACTCTCTTTCTTTCATTATCATGTAGTTCTGTAGGACTTTGACATAGGCCATCTTTAGGTGCTTCAGTATCTTTGTAAATCCGGTCCTTAGACTAAGAATTTATAATGACATGCGTATAGGATATTAAATGGCCCAGAGAAAGAATCATTCCTTCCTATTTTTTCAGAAATATGTATATTTTAATTTTGAAAACTGACTTAAAAAAAAAAAAAAAGAAATTACATCTTGGATTCCTGCACTTTAATCTATTTCTGCACCCTCTGCTTTTAATTTAGCTTATGTCTGTTTTTGCCCTCTCACAAGTTTTGGTCTTTTCACTTTAAAGTTTAGCTTCTGCCCTCTAGCACGTAGTGAGCTCATCTATTGGTGAAACTTGAACCAGAGAGCTTGTGCCTGTGTTATACACTACAAGGCTCAAATAATTAACCCATGTTTTAAAAGTAAATGTTCAGCTCAGTGAATCTGAATTTGACTGCATCATCTTTTTTAGCTAATGGTAATATGAGTAGTCGACCTACATTTGCTTTGCATCATACTGAAAATAGAACCCTTAAGGTCTGCCTTTGTGTCATTTCTTCTGTCTACTAAATCAAAAGGCAAAACAAAACTCTGTTGGCACCACATAATATGCCGTTGCATAAGTTTCCACTTGGCCAAGTTTTATATTCCGAATAACAAAGTTGACTCTGGATCTTTTTTGTTTACATAACAAAACCAAACCCAGCTTCAAAGATAATTGGATCTAGATAATACTGGAATTGCATTATAGTTCAACTGGAATATGCTGAATCAAAAGGATTTAAATCTACCTCCTGAAACTCACTCAGTGTGGGGTTTTTTTGTATTTTTTCAGTTACAAAAAAAATAAGAAACCCTTGGTCTGTGTGAAGTATTGTATTACTTCTTCCAACGTTATTTGGGCCTAAACCTGTATTGCCTGTCTACGCAAAACTGCCACAGGCACCCCTGGGAGATTGCAAGTAATGGGCCTGTCAGATGCAGCTCGCTTATATTGACCACTTGGTGTATATATATTTATATACTTCTTGAATTGAGATAACCCAAGCATTTGAAATGACATGATTGCAAGGTGGTAACATGCTAAGGCCCAAAACCTAGTCACAATGAAGTCAATCGAAATTTTGCCATTGAGTTAAACGGAATAAGGATTTGCAGTTGAAGCATTAGACAACACTGAAAAATGCATCGCATTGTCAGACTGGAAAAGTTCTGTGTCAAAAACAAATGAAAATAACCTCACTTGGGTGGTGGTAATAGGCATGTGAAAAATTGAGTGGCCATGTGCTAAACTGAATTATTCATGCCTTTTTGACTGTCTCACTGGTTCTCTTCTTACTAATCCATCCCCCCTTGGGATTTACTTTAACATGCTAAATTTCTAGACACCAAACAGCCCCTATTTTAAACCAATCATTTTAAACCTCCTTTCCCTCAATATTATACTGGTCTGGGGTGCAAAATGGACACTAGGTGAGAGGTCCTCAGCTGGTGTAAATTGTCATGACAACATACTCCAGCTGATCAGCCCGATGGGATGAAATCCTGGTTCCATTGAAATCAATGATAAAACTCCCATTAAATTTATCGGGGCTAGGATTTCTCTCCTGGACTAATGCAGGAGTAAGGTTAAATATACTGTGATCCTGCAGGTCTGCACATTGGAGCTTTGTGCTATTAGAAAGGGGCTGTTGCCCTGTTTTCCCATGAGATATACAGCACTTGCATGTAACCTGGGAAAGATTAGTGATTTTAGCATGAATGATCTAATTTAACTGATTCTTAGAGTTTTCAAAAATGTATTTGCTATTATTTTCCTCTTCAGCGCAGTTGGACTTGTGATATTAAAGGAGCTTGGATTTACAGGCAGAGAGAAGTGAAATATCATTCCCATTTCAAATCTCTGAAACATTTCTAAAGTAATTTTTTGTAACACATCGTCATCCGGGTTTGAGCATACAATGGTTCCATACAGTGGGTCTCTGATTCTAAATGGAGCCTTTGAGCACTACTGTAATATAAACCCTGATGATTGTCACCATGTCACACAGAATACATAATTGCATGACATAAAGGTTTCAGTGCTGTTCATTTGGGATGGTTGGCCTAACTCCTGAGTACAATGGCTATCCCAAACTCAGGTCAATACAATCTTCACAGCACACCATTGCATGCATGCATTTTGTGCATCTGACAGACAAATACAGAGCAGCCTTTAAAAAATGTTAACATTTGCCAACCGTTTACCCACATTCATATCTTGGACACCACAGTTTTTCCCTAGATACAGGATAAGCAATAAGTGTGATAACTCTATGGCAAACGTGGAACTGATTTATGTTGACCACTGTATATACTCTGAATATATAACGCGTTCGCTGGAATGTGACTGAAAGCACCAGGTTTTGTCTTTCAGTGGAATTCACTAAAATTGAAAACCAAATGATTAGGGCCAGATTCTGCCACTCTCACTAATGTTCAATAGAACTTTACTCCTCAGATAACCCCATTGGGTTCAGCTGGATTACTGGAGGAGTAAAGTACTACACAGGTGAATAAAGATTGCGGCATCTGGCCCTCAGTAGTCATATGGATTACCAGTGTTTGTTCCATACAGTTGCTGACCAGTGTGTGTGTGAGAGAGAGAGAGAGAGGAGGAGGAGGACAAACTACATCCTGTTCAGCTGGGACTGGCCCTTTTTTCCCCTGAAGAAATACCAATTGTTTCCCTCAGGTTCCCTCCTTGTCCCACAGCAAATGACACTGTTGCCCCAGTAGTGATAAATTCGCCTGTTCAGGCACCATTGGTTCTAAACCGGTTAGTTAATAGAGGCAGCAGCAAAGCAGCACGATTTTTCACTTCAAATTGAGCAAAATTATTTTAGCCACCTGCTGAGGTGAGATAATTTCCCCTAAATAATCAGATGTTACCCTGCTAAAACATCAGGCTCTTGTCTCCCTCTGCTTCCAGCAGAGCTGTAATTATATGACTTAATTCTGAAGGGACCAAAACACTTCAGTCTCTGAAATGCTCCTGTTCGTGTAGATAACCAAGCACTGCTTCAAGCCTCCATCCCTATATCAGCATATCCATAATAGCTGCACTACAGATCCCAACTTTAAATTAACTCCTTCAAGGCCTGAGAGCGTCTAATAACATCTAAGGAAAGGATGTCATTGGATGCCAGGGGGTGTGATCCACAATCCCTTGAAATCACATTGGTTTATGTTCCTAAAATCTGAAATCTCGTGATTCAGGGTTTATGCCAGTCACCTAGAAAGGTCAGGAAGGACCTTTATTTTCCCCCCTCCCTCCTTTGAAGCATCAGAGATGGCCACGCCTGGAGATGGGGAACACTGGGCAGAGCGAGACAGTGATCTGAGGACGTACTGAGCATTCCCTCTCCCAGGTGCTTGGCTGGCTGGGTCTTGCTCACATGCCCAGGGTCTCACTGATCACCATATCTGGGGTTGAGAAGTTATTCCTCCAGGTCAAATTGGCAGAACGCTGGTATTTTTCCCCCTTTCTCCTCAGCATGGGGCACTTACCAGTCACTTACCAGAATCATCTGGGTATGTTTCTCTAAAAAATCTCTTGTCAGATATTTGTGCACCTTGGTCCTTCCTCTTCTCTGCCTGGGACATGCAATAATCTCCAGAGGGCAATAAAACTTGGATCTAATTCACATCGATAGGCTTGGTTCAGGGGTGGCTGGGTGGAGTTTATTGGCCTGTGATTTGCAGGTCAGATTAGTAATAGTCCCTTCTGGCACCAAACTCTCTGACACTAGAAAGACTCCAAGTGACTTCACTGGGCTTTGGACTCAGCCCTTAATGAGCACATCTTAACTCTGCATCCCAAGGATATGATGTCTGAAAGTTTTTATGGGAACATTGAATTGATTGCCCTTTCAAAAATGTGGTGGTACTGTCTTTTTTATGGCTAAGTAAAAGGCCTTGTCAAAACACATATAGCCCTATTGAAGTCAACAGCAAAATCCCCATCGACTTCAGTATGAGACAGGATTTCAGCTGTAATGTCAAACTCTTTCGGCTTTCTGGGTTCCAAAGTTGTTTTTTTTCTAATTATGGGGAGTAAGAGAGTAATTTAGTATTCAGGACTATTTGCGTCTTGGCCTCTAAGGTTGTCACTTACAGCTATATTTTGTGATGGTGGATACTTATCCACTGGTAGTTAAACTAAGACCGCTCTCCTGTTCTTACATGCTATTCAAGAGTCAACAGAAGGCAGCAGCTTAAGATAGTTTCTGTCCAAGCTCTGAATCTGAACCAGGGAAAGATTCCGTGTTCTATTAGCTATATGGGATCTCCTAATCAATAAGAATTGCATTACAGGTTCAAATCATGGTCCATCTAAACCAGTATCCTGTCTTCAGCAATGGTCAGTACCAGATACATCAGAGGAGTCCAGCAATAGGCAGCTGTGAATTAACCTGCCCACAGGGAAAATTTCTTCCTAGCCCCTAATAATTAGAGATTGTCTTATGCACTAACATATCAGAGTTTATATCCCTTCTATTCATTAGCATTTCTTTAAACCCTGGGAATGTGTCAGACAATAATGTTTTTGTTTTCCCATTCAATCTGCTGTCTTGTTGAGGTCCATATAATAAATTGTTACACTGGGTTGAGTTACCCACTTCATGAAAGTAAATTCTACATCTGTTCTCAAGGTTAAACACTATTCTTACTGTTGTCACCATCTGTCCTTTTTGAAACTCCACAGAAATCACTAGCATCCGTCAGTGATGGAAAAGTACAATTAAAAGGATCTACAAAAAAATCTTTATCACGGTAACTACCGTGAAACGTGTTGTATAAAAGTTAAATTAAACAATATGGCATAACTGAGATTTAAGTATACTGGTTGGAACATGCCAATATAAAGAAAAAGCTCACTGACTGTTTGAAAGCACATGAACATGCAAATGGTGAGGCAGTCAGGGAAGTTTCTCCTTTCCCCTCCACTCCCAAACTATCTGTTCCCTGACTATACGCATCCAGTAACTTCACTGTCTCTTCTCCTTTATATATTTTCTGTGGATTCTGTTCTAATTTGTGAAGACAGATCATTGACTTCAGTCCTCTGTTTAAGATCTTGATGTGGGCCTCCCCCACCATCCTCTAAGAATTTCACAAATAATTCAGCAGCAAAATCTGGAAATATTATTACAATGATATCGTTCAATGTAACGACAAACATAAAAACCCCTACACAACATGATATGAAAGCAGCCACCTACTATACTGTATGTGTTTAGTGGAACAGACTTATTATTTTAAACTTCTGTAGGTTTCATTGAATGAATTGCATGGAATGCTGTTACGGTTTGCAATGCAACATGATCTAAAACATTGCATTTTTAACCCAAGGGGACCAGCAGGTTTATTCTGTTTGCATGTGCTTTCCCCTAGACTCTGGCTGCCCTAACAAGAAATTCAATAAATCTGCTTCCAAACCATCTTGCACAAGCTTTGCATGTCCAGTCTGGGCCCGAGGAAATTAACAAGCGAATAGAGCACACCATCGACTTACGGAGTGGCGATAAATTGAGAAGAGAGCATATCAAGCCTTTCTCACTGATGTTTAAAGACTCCAGCCTGGAGCATAAGGTAGCTGGGTCTTGATAGCTGCTTTTTTCCAATTCAAATTGTTTTAAATGTCCACTGAATTAGAGCCAATACCTCTAGGTTCTAGCTTTGTTTTGTTTTGTTTTTTAGAAGACATGATTGAACCAAACGCTATTAATGGACACAGTGGCCCTTATATCCTTGATGAGTCAGTTCTAGAGCTGGAAAGTCCCTGCTAGTGAGCAAGTGCTGCTTTGGAAGAAAAGTGAAAGATGTTTGCCAGCTTTTTAATCAGATGATGAGTCAAAGCAGAGCTTACTTTTAAAAATCAAGCTGCTTTGGTACACAATGGGAGCAAGTATGTCAATAGAGTGATGCCTCTCCTTAAAAAAAGAAGATAGATAATATAGAGCTATAGTCCCTTTAATTGGTGAGGCAGTCCCAACTGAAATCCCAGTCATCTGCTTTTTATTTTGAGTCAAAACCATTCTGCCAGATCTTTGTTTTAGGCCCCACATTAAAGAAATGTTCTACTTTTGAAGGATAAATATTGTTTTCTCATGTCCCTGTTGTTCCTGAACTGGAGTATATCCCACCCCGCTCTTGTGTCTGTCCTCATTCAAAAGCAGAGGTGTATTTCAATTTGAATGGGGTGGGGGGAAACAGAAAGGTAATCTCTTCCAGTGTTTCTTGAGAGCGAATTGTTCTTTGCACTGATTTCAACTGACTTCATCAACCCAGAGAATAACAAAGTGCTCAGGATCAGCAGTGACAGTCTCATGGTTGGGTGTATGTCTAATTGGAGAAGAGGGAGGGAGAGAAACAGCATGGAAACTGCACCCTTGAAGAGCCTTGTTGTCCATCAGTGCTTTAACATCTGTTGAGCAACAGCTCAAGGTACCTTTGTTCAACTCATGGACAGATCCTCAACTGTTGTAAATTGTCCTAGCTCCATTGATTTCCATAGCATAATAACAATTGACACCAACTAGGAATCTGTCCCATAGATATCTGATAGTAGTTTGAGTCTGACCCCACATTTCTCACTCAGGCAATACTCTGATTATAGACCTTGTTCTCATTAAGTAGGAACTTCTTCTCTTGAAACGCTTGCTGCCTTTGAACAGTGTGTTACTTTGCAAAAGATCCCACTGAAGAAAAGAGGACTGTTCAAGAAGTAAGTTGCTACTAAATATGAGCAATGCCTCAGTCTGGCCCAAGGTAAATGGGGATTTTCCAGACTCAGCCTTGTTTTGTTAAACTTGTCTGCCAACTCAAACTCCACAGTTAGCAGTGAAAGGCAAATTCCAGATGGAAAATTTGGGATCTAATTTAACTTCAATTTAAGCAGAGGAAGAAAAAACCCACCCACCACATCGCCTAGGTCAGATTTCAAATATTAACAAGGTGTGAAATGATATCTGGATAACAGAAAGGTGTCTGTTAAAAAGTCGGCATCTGTTAATGGTTATGACACCTGTTGCTCTCAGTATGACATCTCAGAAAGCAGTGTCAAACCGGTACATTATGGCTTTTTAATGATAACTGTTGTATTTCAGCATTTCTAGTCCGATTCAGAGCCAGCAGGCATAAAATATGAAAAAATGAAGAACTTCTTAAGGAAGTCAACTGGAATAGTTTAAATTTTCTGTGTCAGCATTTTTCAAGTATTGGTTAGAAGTAAAATTCAGAAATTATTTTATCTGTTCTGGTTTGTCCATAGCTAATAATTAGAGGAAACCCAAATACATAGCTATTCATCTTGCTAATATGCAATCTAACTATGCCATCACAAGCTAGATAGTAAGTTCTTCAGGGCCGGGGACTGCTTCATCATACATGTATGTGAAGTGCTATGCACACCACTTGTGCTTCTCAGAACAATAAAGCTAGTAAGTATGCATGGGGCCAGTAGGTTAATGAAAGCCAAATCATCATGTACAGTTGATTACTAATATAGTGGACCTCTTTTATAGTGAAATGCAGGAAATGTTTTTCCTCCCAGTTTTGCCTCTGCAGTGATTGCTGCGTTAGCACCACTGGTGATGTTAGTGATGGTATAAAAGATGATAGCTGGAGAGAATAGCTACCATTTCTAGAAAGACAGTCCCTCATTACTTTCTAGGTTGCCTATATACTATAATTTAACACTGTAGACGGGCGTGCTGTCACCCGTCGGGCGCGGCGGCCCTTCCTGGGGCCTAGCCGCGGGGGAAGGTCCCTGCACCTTCCTGAAACCTAAGGGGAATTAGCTTCTTCTCGGGTATCAGAGTCGACCGCCCCGGCCCCTTGGCAGGGCGGGCGAGCAACCAGTCTATCGCCCCGGCCCCTCGGCAGGGCGGGCGAGCAAGTAGTCTATCGCCCCGGCCCCTCGGCAGGGCGGGCGAGCAAGTAGTCTATCGCCCCGGCCCCTCGGCAGGGCGGGCGAGCAAGTAGTCTATCGCCCCGGCCCCTTGGCAGGGCGGGCGAGCAAGTAGTCTATCGCC
>ML675632.1:3666219-3688774 GCA_007922155.1 Mesoclemmys tuberculata | reverse complement strand
CCTTCCTGGGGCCTAGCCGCGGGGGAAGGTCCCTGCACCTTCCTACAAACACTAATTACTTTCCTCTTGTTTTATCAGGTTAAAATTTGAGTCTGACAAGGCTATTTCAAAAAATTCTCTCTCTCTGCTCTCAGTGTTCTTGCCTTTCACTCCAGAATCAGGCTTCTTTTCCCAGGCCTTAATACTTCTCTGCTGTTTGTTACAACCTTCTACACTAACTCCTCTAGTTGCTCTCTGCAGTGCTTCTGAGTAAATTAACTAGCACTGGTTTATTGGCCTTCCCATCTCATTCTACACTTCGTCCTTGCCTGATCGATTTAGTTTGCTCCCTGTTGCCTTCAGTGTAGTGCACTGGCTGCCACAAGGCAACAGCAGCTCAGAAAGAAAATATCTCCAAAATATTTCTAATTTATCTTTTCTGAAACCTTGTGTCCTCACGCTCAGCCTGATGCTTTTATACAGCACTGATTTCTTCCTAATAAAACCTCTCTTTTGTTGTCCATGGACAGAGAATCAAGTACTTTTATCTCAGCTCAATTGACAAGCAAGTAAATATAAAAATTACACTCTGTATAGGCAATATTTACATCCCATTGAAGGCTTATTTTTGGTAGCGTGAGTGGGACTTAAATGGAGCATTGAATTTGCATTGCACGACTGCTGAGGGGCTGGAATTTCAGCCTTCTATTATAAAAGCACTGCAGTTAGTGGAATTACAGCAGGAATTAATTTCAAGCTTTGATTTACTAAAAAGGACACAAAATGCAAAAAAAATCAATTTCAGGAATTCACCTGCTTTGTGTAAGTTGCACAATTCGAGGTGACATGGTGGCACAATTCCTATCTATTTATAACAGTTTAGGCCTTCATGATAACTTCCCATGGCAGACTCCTGTTGTTCCTTCTTCTCTGCTGTTGTATGAACATAGATTCCACAGACATCAGAAACATAGTTACATCAGAAAATAGGATATTACCATGAAGGGAGAGATAAAGTGTGCAGTGAACTCCACCAGGCGTCCTTGTTGTTAGCCGAGATTTGTGCACAATCCCAAATAGTGTGTTTTGGAAATTATTTTAAAAAATGGGGACCAGTCATTGTTAATATATGTCACTTAGCACATTTTAGCTCATTTGACTTTCATTATAATTCATTCCCTGTTTTGCTAGATGCTATTTTCACAAACAGGATAGTGGCAAATGGGCAAAAGGAAAAGAGATATGGCTAAAGAATCCTTGACATTTTAGCATTAGACTGTGGAAGATGTTGACATCCTTCTCATGTCTCATAAAAGTTCTCAGATATCACTTGGAATGATGCCCCTCTAAATAGCTTTTTATCGTTTAGAGGTTTCTCTGCACTTCTTGTCTGTCACTTGGAAACTTCCCAACACCAGGAATTCCAGGCAGGGTAAATCAGGCAAGTGTGGCAGAACGTTTTTCAATGCGAGGGGAAAGGGGGAGAGATTCTGGTCAAGAAAGTCTCATCCTTCAAGATGTAGGTATCCCTAAAGGAATTCCTAGCCTCAGGCCTTTATCCCTCCGCACAAGGGTTATTCCTATAGAGAATTACATTGCATTGGAAAGGGAATATAGAAGGAAGTTGTTAAGGGGAAGTTGTCCCCAAGGTGACACTTCAACCTTAAAGAGTACCCATGAAAAATGCATCAGCCGGGCTGTTCTAATTACCAAAACATCTCAGAAGGCTGAGAGCTCTTTAGGGCAGGGACTGTCCTTTCATTCCATGCTTATACAGTCCCTGGTACCCCATTGCAACCTCTGCTGGTTAATCATAATAAACATCATCATCACTGATATTAATTAAGGCCAGGTCATGCCTGGTTTTGTGCAGCCATGAATGGTGGAGTGCCCACTGCCATTTGTGGCTTCACAGTCCCTGCCTAGACCAAAATTCTAGGAATTCAGAGGGAAAGGGATTGGATGCGCGATACGCCTCCTGCTGCAAGGAAGTGGGCAGAGAGCAGTGGGAAATGAGCAGAGCTGTTTGGGGCGTGCTATCCCATGCACAGAGCCAGGTGGGAGCCCAGGGAGGAATTGTGCTTCTCTACTCACCGTGTCTTCCTGGCACTCCTCCTGGAGCAGGGATGAGCCTTGAGGTTGAGTCCAGCCCCTAACAACTTTGAAGCGCTCTGAAAATGGAAATGGCAACTGTAGCGCTAAGTTTTATCTTGGGCAGCAGTGCTGCCCTAGAAATGTTAACAACAAATCCTTCTCATGACACAATTATGCCACATATCCTTTTGACATCATTTTAAAGACAGAAAGAAATGGTGTATTTGTACTGCAGTAAATTCATTCTCTATAATTTCCCTAACCAATCATTTTCATTTCATAAGAAATTGTAAAGAATTGAAATGATCTTTCCTTGATCCTTTTGTGCAATGCATAGGCCCAGTTCTAGACAGTTTAGGCAGGCAAAACCCCTCCTGTCTTCAGTGATAGTTTTACTTAATCAGGAGTGTGGAACTGGGTGTTTCAGATGTTACTAGAAGGAAAATAGGGCTTTATATTTGAGAGAGAGGAGACAAATGTTGTGTTTACACAGAGCTGCTGATCTGAATTTAATATGCCAATTCTCCTTTGCATTACCATTATGCCATTGTAACTGATAGCTCAGAGACGCAGGTAGTATTTGGAGACAACTCTAAACTCACACCCAGGGCTTCAAAAATTGATGTCTATCTCAAAGGATGAGTGGGAAGCTTCCTCGTGAGTAGTTTAGGGTACTAGCAATCAATTAGTGCAAAGTTTAAGCCTTCTTTTATTGAAAAAAAGGAAACATGAACTGCAGAAGAGTTGTCTTCTTGAAAATGCAGGCAAACAGCTCCAGTGTCTCTGCAACACAGCAGCAGAGTTAAATTAGTAACCCTGTGCACAGCAGTGAAACCATCAAGAATCATGTCAATTTCACACTGCTGCAGCAATGGGTAGACAATGGGAGAGAAGGATCCAAAAGATGGAAGAGATAAATGGATGTTGTTCATTTCTAGCAAAAAGAGGGGGGAGAAGATAAGAGGCACTTTCTCTTCTAAAATCTAAATGAGTTAGTGCTATAGATTTCACCGGATGCCCACACATGAGATGAAGTTCCCACCCACCCCGCAAAGCAGGATCCAAGGATTGGACATAGCTTAAAGCCCAATACCCTCCTCCCTCAAAAGCAGCTTAGGTGACAGAGGGATGAACTTCAAAGCAGGATGTTACCCATGGACTTTACTGAGGCAGCTCCCTCTCACTTGCCCTGCTCATGCCCACATTTTAAGCCTGCTTATCTGGACCTGTCGGCATCTCTTTTTTGTTTCTTACAAAGTCTATTAGAGAGATCTATGCACGTTTTATATTAACTTTAATTTCATTTACAGTTCTGAATATATAACTCTCTGCTTCATCATCATTCTAGAGAGATTAGATAAAACAGAGAGGCATGATTCTATTAAAATAAAAGATGACAGAGAAAGTTATACAGAATAGGCATCTATTTATTTTTATTGCTTAAAGGATTTTTTGTAGCAGAGAGATGATATAAATAGAACTGTGCCAGATTTTTTAAAATATATGTACATGGGCCAGCTCCTCATCAACGTAAATCGACATAACTCTATTGAAGTCAACAGAGAGATGCTGATTTACACCACCTGAGGATGTAGCCCATCTACCCCCTGGATTAGCTGACCCACTTTTATTGATGGAGCCCAAAACTCATTTCTGAAGTAACTAGCATGGCAAGGGTGACATGTGGTAATCTGAGATGTCTGCTAGGATTTCCAAAATATGTGGTTTGCAATACTAGAAGCAAAACGCTTTGCAATATGTAGTTTGAATTTTAAAAAATGCTCTTGATGATATCTTTGCAACTCAAGGGGTCTTCAGTATAAAAAGCAGGGCTGTTGGCAGAATAATATCCCCACTTTCTGCAGAGTCAGTCTAAATGCTCATGTTCAGAAGTTTCTATATTACCTGTGTGTTATTTGGAATATTGAATATCACTTCTTGAAAGGAGTACAGGATTAATTTAATATAGAGTTCAGGCCATATTCTGTTAGGCTCCTGGGAAAAGGTGTAATGATACCCCAAGTGACACATACATTACAAAAGCAGCATTAATGGTTGCCCATATTCTCACCCAGCCACATTCACAGACCTCATGCATAATTTATTCTTCTCAGAATAGGATATGCATGGGTTTGGGGAAGTGGGGGAGTTGCGTGAACAGGAAATGACCAGATTTAGAGGTCACTTGTAAATAAACCTATAGACTGTGTGTCTCCTCACCTATACGTTACACTCTGTGATCTCAGCCCGTTATAGAGGGGTCTCTTGCCATGTTTTGGAGAAGTCAGAATAAACAACGGCAGTGGAACTTGAGGAGCAGGGAAGAGCTCACTTCAGCTGAAAGCTGAGTATTGTTTTAAAAGGAAAACATGAAGGCCTTGATCCTGCAAGCACTTAAGCACATGGGTCACTTTATGTATGTGTGCAAGTCCCTGTTGACTTCGGTGCATGTCTTCTATTTCTTTTTAATAGAGTCCCAAATTAAAACCCTGTATTCAAACACTGCCAAACTGAGGGATATTAAAGATCTAGATCTGAGTTTACTGCTTGGACTTCTCTGTCAATACTGTTTTCTCTAGCTAATCATCTAGGTATTTTGCATCATATTCATGACCATGGTACATGTGTCCTTACCCCATCTTTGCTTTTTAATGCATGGAATTTAGACAAAAAGGCAACCATGTAAAAACACGTTTTATTATAAAGCGAAATGGTTGGGGTTTGCTACCATAGCGAGAGTGGTTTATTGGCTCCTTCATGACATGATGATTTTCTTTCTTTTTTTAAAAACAACACCACAATATGCTGATTAATTTACCAGATCCTCTTGCTAATTTCTCAGATGCTTCCAAAAATGTCACTCTTTACAAAACTATCACACAAGCCGAACATTAATTCATTTTTCTTTGTTTTTAATTCCAGTATTCTCAAATGAGGGATGAAGTGTTCAAATCAAACTTGGTGTGTGCATTCATTGTCCTGGTATTTATCACCGCAATCCAAAGTTTACTTCCTTCTTCAAGGTAAATACAAAGATACCTCATTACAGTTCTAAAAAGCATTACGGGGAAAGCACAGGATTAGAGCCAGTGTTTTCAAGCAATGAAAACAGACTAATTTCAGATTTTCAAAGCTGTATATTTTGGAAGTTCGGATGTGCATTATATTAAAAATGCATGTATTGATAATCATGAGCAATATGTAGTCCTTTACAGCATGAAAAGGCTGGGCACTGAGGGCTAGAGCCAGCTGTGCAGGGGAGAGGAACAGACGCTGGGCACTGAAGACAAGAGCCAGGCAAGCTGTGTGCTGGGGGAAGGAGGCAAGGGCCAGCAGTGCAGGTGAGGTGGGGGACAGATGCTGGGCATTGAGAGCCTAGAGCCAGCTGTGTGCAAGAGAGGTGAGCGGGAGAGAGGTGCTGTGGACGTTGTTGAGGACAGGTCTGAGTGCCAGCCACTCTGCACCATGGAAAGGGATCATGGTGTCCTGCTGCCAAGACCTCTGTCCACCCAGGGCAAGTTGCACAGCAGTTTTGCTGAGCCCAGACCTGGGTGAGAAGAAGAGAAGTTAGCAGCGAATCTCAACAGTAGCCAGCTCCCAGCCTCTGCCCTGTGGAGGAGTCAGGTATCCCTGGGCAGAAATCGTGGGGGGGGGAAGGGAGGTGATCCTTTGTGACCTGCCCACCCTCTGAGTGGCAATTCCAGAAATTAAAGGCAATGACAGAAATGAAGAGAGTCATATTGGGGAAAAATGTGGTAATAGCAGCAATTTCTGGAAAACACTGGCCTTATGCAGGGTGATAGTATTTCTACAATTTGCTTCATTTGTGTGACATAAGCCAAGCAACCTTTATTTTAAAGTTCCTAAGAAAAGTTTGGAAACATTAGTGCATGTTTTTTTTCTCGTTGCATAATTTGGTATCAGGCTGTTTTCAGGAACTAGCACCACACCTGTCTTCTCACCATGAGAGAGAGCTGAAAACCACAACACCTGCTGAGTCTATATTATTCTATCAGTTTTTAAGCAGAATTTACCATCGATATGAATGGCGAGCTTTGCTTTTAAAACATGGCCACAATATGGCCTCATGTTTCTACAGATAATCTAAAGAATGCTCTTTCTTAATGGGTACAATTTATTGCTAATAAGTAATTATTTGTGGGTTAGTGACTGGTTAAAAAGTGCTTTTGTTTCTGTGTTTCATCACAGCACATAAGTATGTCTTAGTAAGTTGTGTAATTGTACTTTATAAATGGTGTGATGTGATATCTAATTATCCTGTCAGGAATAGTCTTGCACTGTCAAGAACGATGGAACAAATGACCTAGTCGGTCTTTTCCAGCTCTGATTTTTCTGTGTTTCGTGGAATGCTTGCGTTCTCTTAACTACCACTGAAGTCAATAGGAGTTGAGGATGATCAGTAACTTGAATGACTGGGCCAGCTGTATTGCATGATGGGACTTCATGTAACCTAACCAAACTTGTCAGACTGTCATTTTTGTCCAGCATCTCCTGCCATTAAAGCAGCATTTTCTAAACATTATGCACCCATTATGCACCACAACCAAGTTGAGCATCTATTGCTATATAATGCAAAAACCATAGGATTTTAACTTCACCAAAAGTCACACAGCTCAGTTTCCAATGAGGTGAATGGTACTAAGGAACAGGATGCAGAAAACACTTAATTCTCAGACAGCTGCTTATAACAATAAACTTGACTACTCTGTTCACCTGTAGGATAACTTTGAAACTATAGCAACCTCACAAGTGCTAAGAACTTAAACTAACTGATTAGTGCTTTTAATAAGTATTGAATGTGCCTGTAGCCTAGGACAGGTGCTTTTTTAATTCATTTATCAATGACAATTTTTTAAAACACATGATGTTAAGCATTCCTTTATAGTATGGCGATGGGCACATTATAAATGTGTGTATGCTAATTTGTCTAAACTCCCACAAAATTTAGAATTCTGATAACATGGGACCTGGATAAAAAACACCCTCATTTTTATTTTACAGAAATCACAAACCCAGCCACCAAATGGTTTCCAAATATCCACATACCCCTTGGCTATTTTGACCAAGCTATAATCTCCAGTTTCT
Source organism: Mesoclemmys tuberculata (assembly GCA_007922155.1). Classification (NCBI taxonomy): domain Eukaryota; kingdom Metazoa; phylum Chordata; order Testudines; family Chelidae; genus Mesoclemmys; species Mesoclemmys tuberculata. Next base: position 3,681,595 of record ML675632.1, on the reverse strand, counting down.
TATCTTTAGTTCTTTAGAAATAATGATATACTCTGATATGATACACTGTGAGTATCATAAAGTGAGGTGGATATCAGGTACATGAGATGTTCTACACACTGAATCTCGGGGCATCTGTGAGTGTAATTGAGATTTTCCCAGCTATAATATTTAGCTTTTTTATGCTTCTCATGTGCTCTATTGCTGCCAATTGTAATGCAAAATCTGTTTTTAAAGTCCTTCTTCTTCTAATGCATTAATCTTCCATATCTAGACTGCTTGACTTTCTTCTGGTTGCTCGTATGCAATACGATTGACAGAGCTTGTTTATGGAGCCTATCTTTCATTGAAATTTTTTGCTCCTTAATCAATCATTTCTGCCACAGCAACAAAATATGATGGACTTTCCAGTGGTATGGATTCCTTTCTGCTAATACTCACAACCCCACCCAGTGCCATACGGAAATAGGAAGAAATGACATAGCCATCTTCCCTGCAGCTATTTTGCTTTCCCTCTGGTTTCTTGTCTGACTCGGTACTGTGCTTCATGGCACATTTCTGCTTTCAGGAGCTGAAAGATCACTATCAAGGTTAATGAAGACCAATTTTTACCTACCATTTTTCCTTGTTTGCAAAGTCCATATATTTTGTTTTGAAAACAAAATCTCATTCTTTACAAAGCAGACACATAATAATACTATTTGCTTAATAATCACGAACAGCCCTGCAATAATAAATAGGTATGTTTGAGAAGAGAGGGGACAACACTTGGGTGAGGAACAGATTTGTGCTTTTGTATTTACCGATCCCAGTTCAGTAAAGCATTTAGGTACATGCTGAACTTTAAGCCTGTGAGTAATCCCCTCCATGTTCAGCAACGCCCTTAATGTTTTTGACTTCAGCGGGACTCAGGCACATGCGTAAGTAGTTTGTTGAAGAGGGAATAGGATTACACACCTGCTTAAAGTTAAGTAACTGCTTAAATGTTTTGCTGAGCTGGAGCTCTGGTGAATTATTGAAAGCCCATGTGAAGGGAAGAATTATTTAAATGATCATCTTGCTCAGCAGCTCTATTAACACTCTCAGATATGCTGTATGTATTCATGATAGAGAAGGAAACTCTTCCATTCTCGTATCCAGTGTGTACAGTGTTGGCAGTAACCTTCCGCATCCTCTTGTGACAAAACTGAGTGACAGAGCAAGCCTACCTCAGTTTCCCTCCTTCTCCGCTGGACCTGCCCACTTATTGGTCCTTCGTCATGACCTCATCCCTTCAGCTGGGTCATTGGTAGCCCTTTCCCCTTTCAGGGTGCTGAAGAGTCCAATATCTCAGGAGGCGAGATGCCCTATATGAGGGAATACAGTCCCTGGCCTCTTTGAATGGGGCCTGCTTGCTCAAGGCCTTAACAAATCCTCCTGATGGGGTTAGTAGTGAGCCCAGGCCCAGCCACTCTCTGGGTTCCAAACCGGGATCTCTGTATAAGATGGTTGGTGCCAGTTTCTCCCATCCCTTTACTGTTTCCCTGGCCCAATTCCTACCATTCTCCTCCTATTGACCATTCCTCTGGTTCACAATCTGTGGGCCTCTTCTCCAGAGGGTCTAGTTTCCTGTATGGCTTCTAACTGGTCTCTTACTGAGAGCCCCTTCTCTCAGCAATTCCTTTGTGTTATAATCCAGATCATCCTTATGGTTTCTCTCCTGAAGGCAGGAGCTCTCCTCTCCCCGCCCCTCAGCTCTCTTCCTGGAGTTGGGGTTGTGGTTCAAGTGGCTAATAACTCCCTCTTCTGGACAGGAATTCCCTCCGCCCTCCTCTTGGAGATGTGGTCGCGGTTTAGGCCAGCTGCATGTCTTTAACTTGGAGGCTGTTCCTTAGAGGTAGTGGGTTCTTGGAGTGTGTTTGTTTGTTTGTGGCTTGTTTTCCATTTGTTTTTTATTTGCAAAGTCTCGTAGAGGAGAGTGTGTTGTGATAGAAGTCGAGCCTTTGATTACAGCTGAACCTTGATTAAGGAGCAGGGCTTCGTTAGGCTGCAGGCCTGTAAAGACATCTAACTGGCCAGCCAGCAGCACAGGAGCCAGAAAACAGAGCTTAGTTGGGGGAGCGTGGGTGTGATGTGGGTGGGCTTTTTTCCCTCCTTGAGAGGAGTTAAGGAAGGAAGGCTATGAGAGATACAAAGACCCAATGAATGGAAGAGACACTGAAGATTACCAGGTGTAGAAGCTGTGGGATGTACATTCTGGAGAGGATGCCTGAAAGCTGTTTCGTTTTTATGAAGTGCTGCCTGAAAGAGCTAATGGAAGAGAAGACCCAAGTTTGGAGATGCAGCTAGAAGCTCTGGGTGAGTTCAGCGGGGAATTTGAGCGGATGATGGAGGAAAGGAGAGAGGAGGATGAAGGGGAAATTCAAGACTTGCAGATGCGTGCTGACCTCCATCAGCGACTGAGTCATGGGCAATTTGGAGCTTAGAGCTGCCTCCGGATAGGGCAGGTCCAGGAGCAAAGCCCAGGGTCAGAGCTGGGAGTCAGAGACAAAGGCCTAAACTGAAGGGTTAATCAGAATCAGTGTTGGGAGGTGTAGTGTAGGTTTAGGTGGGCATCAGAACCCAAGTCCTAAACCAAAGAGTCAACTGGAATTGCATTCAGAAGGTGAATTGGGGGTGTGAGCTCGGAGACAGAGGTCAGGAAGAAGTTGAGGACTGAAGCAGGAGCAGGTACAGGCTGGGGCTTGATCAGGAGTGGAAGCAAGGCTAGAGACAATGGAAGACAGGACCAAGCACAGCTGTGGGTGAGGAATGCATTGAGCAGCCACTAGGCAGTTGCTGCTATTGAGCTGAAATATCAGCCTGCTGATTCCATCAAGCCGTCAGGTGAGACAGTCAATGAGACAGATTCTATCAGAGCCAACTGCACTCATAGATGGCTACGAGACTGGCTCTGCTACAGCTTCATCCCTGACAACTGGATGAAGAAAGTGGCCTGTGGAAGCATGTGACTATGAGAACAAGGCAAATGAAAAGACTGGCTAATAAAAGAGAAATAGAGCTGAGGAATAGGTTTGCTGAACTGGAAAATTAAGGGGTACAGCAGACAGTAAGAGAAAGTGGGAGGGCAAGGAAGAAGAGAAGAGCAGCTTGTCTTACAAGAAGAGGGAAAGAGAGAATGGAGATAACCAGAAATGAAAGCCCCATGAGGCTAAAGAATGATGCACAGAAGATTGCAAGTGAGAACAGAAGACTAGCAGCCAGAAGAACAGAAGGGGAAAGGCCAGAGAATCACATCAGCAACAAGAATAGGTAGGTCTACATGAATGGGCATTTCTTACTAAGAACAGACAGGCCTGTCACCAGAGCTGATCTACCGAATAGAGAGGTGCGCTATCTGCCAGGAGCTAAATACAAAATGAGGACCTGTGACTGACAAGGATCCTAATGGGAATGGTAAGGAAGCCACTGACTGTCCTTCACGTGAGAGCAAATGATACTGTTCTATTCTCGCTGGAACTCATCAAGGAAGACTACACCAGGCTGGGGAAGAAACGTAAAGAAATGGAAACTCAGGTGATCTTCAGACAGATTCTATTTCTCCCTACAGGCAAGGAGTGAAGGTGAGCCAAAATTATGATGATCAACAGCTAGCTCAAGCAGGTAGTATGAGGAGGGATTTGAGACGTTTGACCACTGGGAGGCATTCATAGACAGAAGACTGTTGTCATTGGATGGACTCCACGTGAGTAGATAGGGTAATAGACTTCTGTAGGTTGGCACAACTGATTAAAAGAACTTGAAACTAGGAATTCTGGGTAGATGATTGGGAGACTCTCACTTTAAGAATGGGAACAGACCCTACTAGAATAGTGCTTATGGTCTGCTACAGACCTCCAGGTATGATTTGGATATGGATAGGGACCTTATTAATATTTTTAATTCAATGAATACTACAGGGGATAGTGTGATTACGGGAGACTTTAATTTCCTAGATATTGATTAGAGGACAAAGGCTACTAATGGATACAAATGCTACCAGATACTCTTGGAAGTCATAGCCAGATTTCTTCACCAAAATGTCACCAAACCAGCAAGAGGTGATGCCATTTTAGATTTAATATTGGTAAGTAGCAAGTACCTCACAGATGAGCCAGTTGTATAGGACACTTGGTTCAAATGATCATAAATTAATTCAGTTTAAATTAAATGGAAGGATTAAAAAAATAGGACTTCAGGTAGGGTCCTTGATTTCAAAAGGGCAAGGAAGTGGACTGGACTGAAGAACTCAGGGATCTGAATGAGGAGGAAGCTTAGAAATTACTTTGTCAAAGATTCAGAAACTATCTGGAGCCTGGATCGCAAGCAATGGGGAAAAAATTGTAGGGAAGGGTTGCAGAAAAAAACTAGATGGACAAGCATCTCAAACTGGTTATTAAGAGAAAGCCTACAAGGAATGGAAGAAGCAATGGATCAGCAAGGAAGTCAGGAAGTGTAGGGATAAAATGAGAACTGCAAAAAGCCAAGCAGAGATGGACCTTGCAAAGAAAATTAAAACCTATAGTAAAAGGTTCTTTAACCGTACAAATAAAAAGAAAATGAGGAAAGAAGAAGTAGGGCCACCAAGCACTAAGGACAGGGTAGAGATTAAAGATAATCCCAGGATGGCCCAATAGTAAATGAATACTTTCCCTCACTTTTTAAGAAGAGTTTGGGGGAAGAGGCAGAGAGGCTAATGTGAACGAGGATTTGGAAGTAGAAATTACCACTTCAAAGGTGGAAGTAAAGTCAAACAGTTTAATGGGACCAAATTGGGGGACCCAGATAATCTCCATCCAAGAACATTAAAGGAATTAGCACATGAAATTGCAAGCCCAACAGCAAGAATTTTTAATTAATCCATAAACTCAGGGGTCATACCCTCTGATTGAAGAATTGAAATATAGTACCTATACTTAAGAAAGGGACAAAAAAATCAACCCAGAAAACTACAGGTCCATTAATTTGAACTCTATTGTATGCAAGGTTTTAGAACAAATTTTGAACAAAAGGCATAATTAAAAACATAGAGGTAAATGGTAATTGAGATAAAATATAACATGGTTTTATTAAAGATGTATTGTGCCAGACCAACCTGATTTCTTTCTTTGAGAAGATAACTGATTTTCTAGACAGAGGAATTGCATTAGATCTAATTTACCTGGATTTCAATAAAGCATTTGATGCAATTTCACATTGGAAATTATTAGTTAAACTGGAGAAGATGGGGATTAATATGAGAATTGATTGGTGGGTAAGGAACTGGTTAAAGGGGTGACTACAGTGGGTCATGCTTAAAGGTGAACTGTCAGGCTGGAAGGATGTTATTAATGCAGTTCCTCAGGACTGGTTTTAGGACCAATCATATTTAACATTTTCATTAAAAATGAAAAAGTGGAAGCCTTCAAATAAAATTTGCAAATGACAAGAAGTTACGAGGTATTGCCAATACAGAGGTAGTTCGTAATATCATACAAGCAGATATGGATGACCTTGAAAACTAGAATAATGAAATTGGATGAAATTTAATAGTGTGAAGTGCAAGGTCATGCACTTAGGGACTAACAGCAAGGAGTTTTGTTATAAACTTGGGATTTATCAGTTGGAATCAACAATGGAGGAGAAAGAATTAGATCTATTGGTCAATCACAGGATGACTGTGAGCTACCAATCTGATGCAGCCATGAAAAAAAACTAATTGCAATCCCAGGATGCATCAGGTGAGGTATTTCCAGTAGAAACAGGGAAGTATTATTACCATTGTACAAAACACTGGTAACACTTCATCTGGAATGATGTGTGCAAATCTGGGCTCCCTATGTTTAAGAAAGATTAATTTGAACTGGAAAAGGTTCAGAGAAGGGCCACTAGGATGATCAGAAGAATGGAGAACCTACCTTATGAGAGGCGACATAAAGAGAATGGCTTGTTTAGCCTAATAAAACGAAGGCTGGGAGGCGATATGATTGCTCTCTATAAATATATCACAGGAATAAACACCAAGGAGGGAGAGGATTTATTTAAGTGAAGGGTCAATGTTGGTCCAAGAACAAATCAATATGAAATGGCTATTAACAAGTTTAGGTTTAAAATTTGATGCAGGTTTCTAACCATCAAAGGAGTGAAAGTCTGTACACATGGAAGACTGAGCTTGGTAAATTTATGGAGGGGATGGTGTGATGAGATTGCCTGCAATGGCATTTGAAACATCTGTGACTGCTATTAGCAAATATCTCCAACGTTTTTGGGTTGGGGTTTTTTTGCCTTTCGCTGTAATGTGGGACATGGGTAGCTTCTTGGTTTGAATTAGAGTAAATGGTGGATTCTCTGTAACTTGAAGTCTTTAAATCAAGATTTGAGGACTTCAGTAACTCAGCTACAGGTTTGGGCCTACTGCAGGAAGGTGTGGGTGAGGTTCTGTGGTCTGCGATGTGCAGGAGGTCAAACTAGATAATCATGATGGTCCCTTCTGGCCATAAAGTCCATGAATCTATGTCTGTCCTGCTATGAGAGGGAGACATCATCTATGCTGGTCCTCTTCCCAAAGCTCATCCCATTTCTCTGGGAGAAAGGGAAGCCCTGCCTCACCTGCTTGGCAAACCTCCGGGTCCCAGGCCCTTGCGGATACCGTAATGGGCTTTCCTCTCAAACACTACTCATTCCTGGGACCATTTCCTCTCTCCCCACTTCTCCTAGATCCTTGTACTTCACACTTGCCCAAATTTTAAAGGGACATGCCACATGATGGTGGTGGGCTAGCCCCTCGGCAACACTGCCCTTTAGGAGACAGCCCGCCTCCTCACAAGACGATTATGAATTTCATGGCAGTTTATATTTGTCTTCTGAGTGAAAAAATTTAGGATAAATATTTGATCCCTTTATACGCTTCCATGATACAGCAGGCCCATCTCTGAATTTAAGTATATTTGCTGCAGCTTTTTATTCTCTGAAGTGTCAAGGTGGGAAGTCACTTTAGTCAACACAAAGTAATGCAGTGTCTCTGCTGTAACTACCCTCTATGGATCCATATGAGTTCCTTACAAACATTGAAGTCGTTCTTCTCTTTCTGCAACTCCTTTGGCATGTGACTCACTTTCTCATACAATAATCGTTTCATATGCTCACAGAATTTAATCTAGCAGAGCAGGGCAGCCTGATGTGTAATTTTTATTTCCAGCTTCTTTCACTTGGTTACTGGAGCCGTTTCTCTTTCTGTGGGGTCTCTTGCTTTGCTAAACAATCACATCTGTTTGCTTGCTGAAGTTCTGTAAAGAAGCATACATTTAGTGCTTGCTGAATGGCTCTCCAGTTAGTGCTCTGCAGCACAAGACAAGACACTCATGGTACATCTACACAGCAAAAAATAACCCACAGCAGAGCGTCTCAGGTCTTAAGTCAAAAGACGTGGGCTCATGGGGCTCGTGCTGAAGGGCTAAAACAGCAGTGTAGACATGCGGGTTTGCATTGGAGTCTGGGCTCCAAGGCCTTCCTCATTTGCTGGATCTGAAAGCCTGGGCTCCAGCATGAGTTCAAATATCTCTACTGCTTTTTTTAGCCTTACAGCTCAAGCCCCTTGAGCCTGAATCAGTTGACCCGGGCTCTGAGGCCAGTGCCACAGGTCTTCTGTTCCTGTGTAGGTATAGCTTTATGTTTGGTCTGCATCTTGGTGCCTGATCAAACTCCCATTAAAGTTAAAAGAAAGACTCCTATTGACTTCATTAGGAATTGGCGCATGCTAGGTCCCTGGGGAATCACTCATTTTCATGCTGATATAGGACTGGAATTATGGAGTTCCAACAGGGATGTCAGTCAGTTTTCCCTTGGACAGAAAGGAGCTCTTTGCACTGCAGGATGTTAGAAGTGCATGTGAGTGTAGGAGTAGCCTGGGGCTTAATAGAGAGTCCTCTGGAGGTAGGTCCTGGACAACCAAAGAAAAATGTTTTATTGCCAGCAGGTTTTCCTTGGGCTCTGAGACTTGCTGCCACTGGTCTTTTTTGACAGTATAGACATACCTGTTGTCTCTCCCCCCTTATTGCCCTTTTACCTACAACAATCAGAAAGGTCAAATCTACCTTTGAATCTGTTGGGATTCAGACACGCAAACCTTACATTCCCCGGATACAAAGCTGAACCATTACAAGGTTTACTTATAGGCCTAGACAACTATCCAAATGCATGTTCCTTGTTCAGCTGACCTGTATGTTCTGTTGTGTAAACAACTATTCCGGCACATTTATCCAGTTTTAAAAGATATATTATTTTTATCTGATATGCCCATTTCAAATGGGCTTAATTATCCAGGGAGACTGAACTGCTTTCCATGTTCAGTGGGGTCCCTCCATGTCAGGGATGAGTACATTGATGTGGCTATGTAGCAAAGGCTCCGCTGCTGATGCCTGTGCACTATCTGCTCTTTGGATAAATAGGTCTTCAGTCTCCAGGGCTGTCAGTCTAGCCTCTCTCACCCTCTTCCTGCTCTTTGGTCCATTTGCCTGTCTAGGCAGAGTCTCTCTGGGCAGCATCCACTGATCCCTTGCTTCTGCTTGGAGCAATGGGCATTATCCAGATTTCTCTGCTCAGCGTCCGCCTCTGGATTCCTCATTTTGACCAAACGGTCTGCACCCCGTCCCTGTTTTCTCAATTTTTGTCCCCCACAATCTGTTGATTTCTGGGTTCTATGAGTCCTCCCTCACCTGGCTTTTGTGGTTTTGGTGACCCCTACCCATTAGTTCCTAGTTTTCCAATAGGCTAGTACCTATCTCCTGCACAAAATTCACATACAAATTTCCAGTGCAGGGACAAATAGGTGTTTAGAATGGAAACACTGGCATGAGAGTAAAAATAGCAATGATCACTGTTCACAGATCTAAGTAATTATAATAATAATAATTAATGATATGTTATGTGTAAAAACCACCAAAAAGGGTGTCATGCAAAATAACTCTGTTGCTGGTCTTATTTCAGTTCATGAGATCAGAAGAAATTCTTTTCTGAAATCATCCAATGTGTTATTCCAAACCAGTTTGTAAAATAACTTTCCCATATTAAAAGCTACCATCTTGCTTGCTTAAGTTGAAGGTTACCGCAATTAATCACTGTTACCCAAAAGTTACTGAAGTGTAACAAAATATAGTTAGCTGTCTAGGCACATTTCATCAGAAGTATCTTCATATTTATTGTCTGTAACACCTCTATTTTATGAAATGCTATTCTCTCTGAGAATCCCAACTGCTAAAGGCACTAAAATAAATTATTCTGAACTGGTTGCCTGCCAGTTCAAAGTCTCACGCCATGTTTACACTTCAGAGATTATTACATGGATTTTAATAGAAAGTGTCAGACAAGAGGAATAATGATGTAAGCTGTGCATTATATCATCATCATATCTAAGAAAAAAATTGTCCCATAAATACCATATTTCAGAGTGATTAAAGCTGTATCCGTAATTGTACAGATACCAAGCTTAAGATTCCATTGAATTTAACTAGTGTATATGTCCTTATCAGCAAACATTAGTTAAATTATTTCACTGACAATGAAAATATTTCTATAGAGGTTAAATGATTTGTAAATATAAATTAACAGTAATAAGATACATGATTAAGTTTTCTTCTTGGAGCTATTTCAGTTTGGGTACTTGTATCATGATAATTTTTTTTATATATTCCTGCTACAGATCATTTGATCTGTACTCTTTGCTCACCTTTGTCTTATATCCCTAGGTTTTTTCACAAAATAAATTTCCTTTTGAATTTCAGCAAGCATTTGATTTTAGTCTGTTTTCCAGGCTAGCTCTCATTCTCAACATGCCAGGACCCTATTGAAAGAGTACACCCAATTCTTCCATAGTTATCTCCCATTGATTTTCAGTCTCCTATGTAAAAATATTTTTAACTATTCTAGGCATCTGTAAGCAGGGCCAGCACTAAGCTTTTTCAGAGCCCCATGAAGTGTTAGGTTCCAGACCTCCTTCAGCTCCCTCCACATATGACCACATTCTCTTCTTACTTAAATGCAACGGGGCTGCCTCTTATCTTTGAATCCTCCACCTCCTAGTCTAGGGTGCATCCCCCCCCTTCGCCACTTTGTAATTGCAAAAGGGCCCAGACCACAAGCCAGAGTTTGCAATTTGGATTTAATGCACCCAAGTGAAGAGTCTTCAGATGAGAGGTGGAGGGTGGCTTAACTTAAGCTTCTGAAAAACAGCAAATACAAAGTTAAGCTAGTGCCTCTCACACATCCCTGCTAGGCAACCTTAATGCTGCCCTTTTGGAGTAATGCCCAAACTTGTCCCTGGTGAGATAGTAGCACCATGGTGCCCTTCCAATTAACACTCAGCACCGAGAGGGACAGGGTTCATGAGAACTGTAATAGAAACGGTCACAACCTTCTCTCTGGTAAGGCGAAAGTCACATTTAGGACAGGCTTATCAACCACGCTGTAACTACACCTGACTTACCCTCAGCCATTTCACCTACTCCACTGCGTTACTTCACTCTTGCCTTAAAGTCTCTCTCTGGCATGTTACCTTCTCTGAATCCTGAACGAGGCCTGTGGTGCACTGCCGTGCTGCCAGGCTGCTAGAAATCTCCACGGCATGAATAGGCAATGGTGGTCTCTGTTCTGACAACCTACATAGCTCAGCACAGTAATGAGGGATCCCTGAACCCCTGAGGTACAGAGGCCACCTGCTGCAGCTTATCCCTTCTCCATTTAGTACAGCCACGCCTGACTCTGGCAGTCAGAGTGCATGCGGATAAAGAACAGAAAACGGGCCTGTGAGACTCAACACCCTAACACAACACAGAAATGGCTTGTTTTGTTAGACATTCAGCGGGTCTGTTTACTGTAAGGCCACCTCTACAGAAGTGTAGTTACCATTTCTTCCCTGCTGGCTATTGCCACCCCTAGGGAGACAGAGATAAGGTTACAGGGTGCAGGTGGGGTGGGCTGGCTTGTGTGTGTGTGTGTGTGCTCTTTCAGTGTGCTCTCCAGATCTGCACAGAGAGCGGGTTCAGCAGACCTCGATAATACTACCCAGTGTTGTTAAGTGCTGAAGGCTGGAATGGCGTTGCCTTATTAACGCTGTTCAGGCTGTCCTGTACTACTGTCCTTGGAGCAGATAAGGCAACACGCTCATTCAGCAGACGTCGATGTTACTCATAAAGAAAAACCACAGTCACAGTTTGGTGGCAAAGACACTCAGCTAGGTTTCTTGCTGTCAAGACATGGTTCTAGCACCCTGGCTCCATGGTTACAGGTACACTAACGCATGAGTGGCCCTGCGGCAAGGAACGGCTCACTCAGAAGTGGGAATTTCTACGGTCCCCTGGGCTGAAAAAAGGATTAAGGTGAAAACCCCTGACATTTATACGCTAAGACAAACAACTGGGATAAACAACTTACGTACCACCTAATGTGTTTTGTGACATCTGTTTGTTACCTCCCCTTGCTCCTAATATCTTGGACAAAACATCCCTATTCATTTATGTTGTCAAACCATCTTATCTTGTACTAGGCTGGGAAGTATCTGTACTAGCTGAAATATATTTATACAAGTATCTAGCACCGAGTTCATATACTGGACAGTGAGCTTGTAAGCATTTGCTTTAATATATGGCCTGGCTTTGGTTCCCAGACGCTGGATCAGGCCTCAGATCTTGCACCAGGTCCAGTGCTCCACGCTGTCTCTGCTAAAGATAGCTTTCCCCTAACTGCATTTCTCGGGTGTCAGAGGCTGACATTTAGCTACCCTCCATGTTGTGGAAGGGCATGAGGTGGCACCCTTAATTCCACATTAATGACAATTTTTGGCTAGGAATACCAGTTTAACTCCACTGATTTCAATGCACTTTCTCCTGGTTTACCCAGGTTTCACTTATATAACAATCTAGCCCACAGAGCGAAAAAGGTAGATAAAGAAAGACAGAAATTGGGGCCAATATGGTATATAGACACTACGAGCTTGATCCTGCAAAATGCTGAACACTTTGGCTCTGATTCAGCAAAACAGTTAAGCACATGCTTAACTCTAAGCATATGAGTAGTCCCAATAATTTCAAGGCCCATACGTAAGCCAGAGAAACTGAACAATACAGGAAAGGTAACAAGAAATCAAACTGGAAAAGAGCTATGGGTCTTTATGCATGTGAGGATAACAATACTTGTTACATCACAGGTTGTAGGGTGGAATATGTATCTGGTAGTACCTGATTAAGGGCCAGATTAGAGAGTAATACATGGAGAATATGCCAGAGGGCACTTTTCGGTTAACCTCGCTTCTACTATCTACTAATTCCAATGTAAGGGTCACAGAGCACAATTTCATGTACTCTGCATTTTGAAGGGCTTCCATGAAAACAAATGATTGATTATTTTAATTGGTAAAATTCCATAAGGTGTTAACCGCTTTGATCTTGGGCACAATATTAATATTTAGATACAGAGAACAAGGTAAGCCTTACCTTTCTGTAAATGCTGTGGCCTGTGTTATGCAGGAAGTCAGACTAGATGATCATAATGTTCCCTTCTCTCCTTAAAACCTACCACTCTATAAGTGCTAGATTTTTAAGACACCGGTGCATAGCTCTAAGTGCCAAATAACATTGTTTTAAACTGCCAACAGCTAACCCAGCTTCTGTGTATGACTACTATCTTATACATGAATGGAGCAGGGATCCTAGTGTATGAGTTGATTGGTTTTGAAAGCATCTTGAAAGAGAAGCACTGAGGCCTGAAAAGAAGGATATTACTACCATTCCAATACCCAGTGCGTAGAGAGATATTAGTAATTTCAGGGGAATGTTGCCTTGACAGCAGTTGCTTAGCAAGCTAGGAGATAATCTAGTAGATGAAGTAATGGTCAGCCATATGGAATATAAACAATTTTTTGTATTAACTGGGATGTCCACAGCATATAAAATGCTTGTTGGGGCTAATTAGAACAACTGATTTTAAGAGAAAAAACTGATAGAAAAGGAAGGGGAGATGCATTGTGATCTCACTGGTATTCATTGCCTAATGCTAACCAGCAGTTTACTTGTCTGTTTTTTAATACTAAGTGCTATTTTTTTAATACTTTGGGGGGGTTTCTTTCCCCTTCCCCCCACTGCAGGTTGATGCCGATGGTGATCCAGTTTTCTGTTCTAAGTATGCTGCACTCCACTCTTGTGCTAATCACCACTGCGGAGGATTATAAATGTTTACCCCTAGTGCTCCGGAAAACTTGCTGCTGGATTAATGAGACCTACTTGGCGAGGAACGTCATCATTTTCGCGTCCATTATGATTAATTTTCTGGGAGCCATCATAAATATTGTAAGCATCAGCAGGACTACTGGAGGGTTGTACCAGAAACCCTTTTTTTATGAATTATTAAATCAGATCATTCTTCCTCTTACTCTTCTTGCTAACTAATGTGTTTATGAGCCAGCCATGATTTAAATATAAAAGCGAAGCTGAAGAGCTCCAGGAAATTCAATCTGTTGTTTAAAATATGGTTTTCTAAAATGCATAATTATTTCTCCCTTATGAGGATTAGCTATTTTAAAATCCATTCTGCTACTTTCTGTTCAATATGTCCAAGGCTTTGCAAACCATTTGTGGTTGGCTGCTGTAATGATGCGGTTTCTTATGAATTAGTATTCCAAATAATGTTCGGGATAATATAAAAGGTATAGGATTCTCATATGTTGCATCTCGTGAATTAGATTTCTAAGCAATACTGTTGACTGATAAAGTACGAAAACATCATCACGAGGGATGGATCAGATGTGAGGCAGTTCAGGGTGAAGAGTAAGAGACAAGAAGTCAAGAGTCCTAGTTTCAGTTCCTAACTCTGCTATTCATTCAACGTGTGACCTTTGGCGAGTCACTTAGCTTATCTCTGTGTCCGGGTACCATCTGTAAAGTAAGCAAGCAATGTTTGTAAAGCATTTGCGCTTAGATACTAAGTGTTAGCGCTTAGATTGTTAGGTGATGGAGCCCTATAGAAAAGAGTCCTATGTAACTGAAAAATGCAGTAGTTCCCAGACTATCTGAAGGTCTTCAGAAGCACCAGCAGCCTTCAGATAAATGGGCCAGATAATCAGGTCAGCCAGTACAACAGGCATTGGAATCAGCACTCAGGGTGAACTGAAATCTCACTACTATGTGAATCATAATGCTTGCATCATTCTCTCCACTTCTGTAGCACCTTTTAACCTCGGATTTTGAAGTGCTTTACCTGCCTGCTTTTACTATTTGTATCTTTATAACCCCTTCCAGATGAAGACCTGAAAGCACTTTCCAAAAACATAATGAATTAGGTCAACATCTGATAGGCACGCGTTGTTATTTTCCCCCATTTTGACAGATGGGGAAACTTTGCCACAATGTAATGAAATGACCAACAAAGTCTTGTGTGCTGACCTCAAACCTTTGACTATGGATAACCAAGAATTTAAATTAGAGCTTATGTCTATGAACTGTTAGTGTGTAGCAACCTGGGGCCCAAATCTACCCTGCACTGGACTGCAGCACACTAGCTGTCCATTTGGGCCCTGCTGCCATGCGCTAAAAGTTCCCAAATGCACTTTAATCTACTGCTGTTACCTAGCAGGGTAAATCAGAGCACACTGTGGAAATTTTAGTGCACAGCAGCTGATTCCACATGGACAGTGACTGTGTCGCAGGCTAGAGCGAGGTAAACATACACCACAGCTTGCCACACGTTAACTTCTCATACAGACAAACTCTTCATCAGGCATTTGATCATTGAGGTTTGACCGTCATATGTTCTGCTGTTGTCATTCCACTGGGATTGACAGAGGGTTATCAGTGTGCTATGGCTTTCTTCCAGTTTCTCTGTGATCCCACATAGCCAGTGGTAGGAAGGGCTGTAGCAGGAAGAAAAATGTGACCACTGATTCTTACCAGTATAGGTGAAGTCCTCATTGACTTCAAAAGGGCCAAGATTTCATGCATGATATTTAGATTATTACCAGGAGCATGGGAGAATGGTGCAACTGTAATCTCATATGACGTCTGCTCCTAAAATGGGCAAGTAAAGTATAATTGTGTTACCACTGCCCCAATGGTTAGCATAGTTGTGGTAAACGTTGCTAGCGATTGTATTGCTGTTACTTCATAATTGGCCTGAAAAAACACACATAAAATTTCCAGAATCCCCAAGAGTTCTGTCTGGTTGATCCTAGTACTCGCTATTGAATTGTGCCTCGTAGATCACTTCCTCTTGGCAGCTACATGCATCTGCTAAGCTGATTTATAGCCTAAGTTAAAAAAGGGCAAGAATCATCTAATTAAAAAATAATTAAATTATCTGAAACCAAAAAGGTTTAGATTTTGATTCAAGCTTTCATCAGAAGGTCAAGTGGGTTTTA
>ML675632.1:3649365-3665819 GCA_007922155.1 Mesoclemmys tuberculata | reverse complement strand
TATGGTTCTCCAGGCTGGTGCACCCATCCCTGGTGGAATGCAACCTCTGAGCCTTCAGATCTTTTAACTAGATAACCAAAATGGTTCTTGTGGACTCTGTACTGCAAACATGAGGCATTCTTTGATGAATGCCATCTGAATTTATACACGACATAAATTATCAATTGTCACCAAGGATTGCACAAATATCCTAGAGGATGATACTGCATTGCTGAGACCACAGTTACTAAAAGAACAAATAAGAGAGTTGCAAGTTGAGACTTCATTAGAATTTAATTATAGGAAATTGGACCTCATTAAACAAACTATCTAACTCTGTTTACAGGAATGTCAGGGGATTTAGTCTCTAAGTATTAGGCTGGTGAAATGACCTCCCAATAAACATCTAGATTGGGTTAATGTGTGTGACAAGTGACTTCGTCTGACTTAATTTTTAAGACATGAATTCATAACAGAAATTTTTCTGGTTTTATATTATGATTTATTTATATTATGATTTATATTTATCTATCTATATTTATTTATTTATATATTAATATAGATATTTATTTATATTTATAATTATTTTTATTTATTTATATATATTGTTTTTATTTATTTATTTATTTATTTATTATATATGATGTATTTATATTATGATTTATTACATCTCAAATTGCCATGTGTCAATTAAAATACTACTTTAAAAATATCTATTGAGACTGTATCAGAGATATCTATTTCCAGTACAACACTTTAATTTCCCATCAGCACAATAGCCACCCCTGGAATCTTAGGATCAAATTCTGTTTTTTAATGCACAAGCCAAACTCCCAGTGAAGCCATGGGAATTTGGCCCATATCTGGTAGGACCACACTGTCATTCTTAGTGAAATATATATGCCCTCAAATTGGTGCATAACTTTTATGTTTGCAAAAAAAAAACCCATATCTGTGCATGTAAACTGGATATGTTTAATCAATCTACTAAAGTTATTTTGTGAAATGAGTATGATTTTTGTATGCCAATAGACAGGTGTACAGAGACTCACTAGAATTCTTCCTGCCCATTCAACAGCTGGATTTTCTTCTGAGGCTGCTAGCAAGGGCACCTCTTGTGGTGGTGGTTGTGTATTTTGTGATATGAACACCTGTAAACCAAACAGTTCCCTGTCCTAAATCCACCAAACCGTATGGGGGTTTTTGGTCATGAGGGCACAGTGGAGTGGGAAACGTCAGTTTAAATGTATTCGTTTTAATTTTTTTTTTTTAATCCACAGCTATGGTGTGATTTTGACAAACCAATACCCTTTAAGAATCAGACATTCAATTCCTCTGAATCTTTTACGGATATCTGCTCCTATCCTGAGGTATTTCTGAGCTTATACGTAAACTTTTTGAAATCTTAGTGTTTATCAACATGTTGGTAGAAAAACATAATGAAATGTTATAGAAAGAACCAAGCTAATGTCCTTGTAGGACATTACAACCATTTTTTGCCCTCTGCTATTGATACAATGGCAAAAATGACCCTCTCTTTGCATTGTTCTCACAGTTCACTTCCATATGCAGGTGATCTGTGGCAGACATATGCAGTGTTAGGAGACCAGGGTGGCTGTGACAAGATAACATTTTGAAGTCTTACACTGTGGTGAAGGCCAAGGAAGAGATGGTTTTGCAGTCAGCACCCCTGTGAAGCCTATTTGCTCACTCACATCCCTGCTGTACCAACTGCTTATGCACATCCTTATGTCTCAGTGAAGGCAATGAGAATGAGGGAGATGCCTGAGTGACTGGTTAAACTGGGACCTCAGACTGTGAGAATGAGACACTTGTTGGTGGCTCTCGAGTCCTGTTTGAGTTGACTTTTGTCAATGTCTTGTTGTTTGCATTATATATTTTTAAATAATTGTAAATGGACTCAGAGATTAGTCCTTCTCCTTCTTCTTCTTCTTTATGCCACTTTTCCTGGTGAGGGTCACAGCGGCAGCATAGAGAGAAGGGAGGACCAGACCCTTTCTTTCACAACAGGTTCCAGCTCCTTGTGGGGGAATCCCAGGCATTCCCAGGCCAGCTGGGAGATATAATCCCTCCAGCATGTCCTGCATCAGACTCGGGGCCTCCTCCCAGTGGGACTTGCATGGTATAGTCCCAAAGGAAGTCCTTATCGGTTTCCCAGACCACCTCAACTGACTCCTGTTGAGCTGTGTATTACTCCTTAGTTCAGTAAAGTACAAAAATATAGGTCAGATGTGGTCAATGGAGTGTGCTTACACATCAAAAAGAACTGCAGTGACTCAGCTGCTTCAGCTTTCTTTCCAATCTGTGTCTTTGAAGCAGATGGACTCTTCCTTCCACTTGGAGCAAATACATTAGCAAAACTGAACTGGCTGGTTGTAGAAAAAGCAAGTATGTTGCTATAAAAGAGGCATGTGGCAGCGTCATGATGTTGCCCTGTTATGCAACTAATTTCTAGATGGCAGAACGTTACTGGACAAGAGAGGGTGTCATAAGAGAAAATTATATTAAAATAACCAATTCTGCACCATTATGGATGTTTACTGGCACTAAACTGTTCAGACTGTAGGAGTTGACGTTGCCATTTCAAGTGTAAGTAGTTTGAGGCCAGGTCCATGTTTTCCTCTATGTACAATACCAAGTGCAAAGACAGTGTTTGACAAAAACATAATCATTAGGAAAAATGAAAGTACTAGAAAATAAGTGGTGAATGATGCTCTGGGCATCACATTGTAAGAGGGCAGTAAAATTTTGCTGGATTTGCAACACTAAAACACCCCTTTGGGTTTGAGTCTCCACTTGGACAGCATAGGGAGGACATGTGGCAAGGAGGGGACTCCATGATCCTGAACCACTTGGACATGGTATAAGGATTGCCAGGAGCAAAGCTAATTTATGTCCTAAGAGACCATTTGCAAGTGGACAACTAGGTGTAATGTCCTCTCCTTTCCCCATCCTGCCCAAGAAGTGCCATTCCCAGAAGGGGGCAGCTTGCCCAAGAAGTGTCAGAGCCATCTCTGCCAAATTTCTGCTAGCAAAGAGTTCTTTTGCACAAAGGGAATCCTCCTCTGACCATTTCCATAGAGACTAGCTGTAGATAGTTGGTACCAATAACTAACTGCATATGTACCCCATAAATGTTTAGGCCTAAATTATCATAAATGTCCACTGTGCATGGGTGCTTTAAATTTTGGTGCCCAAATAGGACATGGCTGGATATCATAAAGTTCTGAGCGCACTTAATGGACACTTTGAAAGTTCAGGCCTTAATAAGGTTTCACTGACGGCGGAAACTGACCACTCATGCTTTCTGTTCAGTATTTTGTCTTTACCGGTATCCTGGCAATGGTGACCTGTGCGGTGTTTCTTCGTCTCAACTCCGTCCTGAAGCTGGCAGTGCTTCTCATTATGATTGCAATCTATTCTCTGCTGACTGAGACAATTTATGCCTCCCTCTTCCTGCGATATGACAACTTTAATCACAATGGAGAGTAAGTGTTAGCAGCTATGTTTGCAAAAATATCTATGGTTGTTATACTTTTTATGGGCCAGGTTTTGCCACCCATCTTCACAATGAGTAGTGTCATCCTCCCCAAGGGACTCATAGTGTAATAAGGTGCAACTCAGCATGAATAAGCACAGCCCTGTGTGCATTGTATCCTTGTTATCACTTCTTGAATAATCATTAATAATTAAGGTTCGGACTGAGATCACCTTACTTGGGCTGAATAGTACATTCCACTATTAATAGTCCCACTGAAATCAATGGAACTACTTCTGGAGCAATATGCTACTTGGTGTGGGTAAGAGGACCTGAATAAATAATAAAAATAATACTGAGCTCTGATATAGTGCTCTTCAACAATACTTTTCAAAGCATTTCACAACCTTTAATGAAAGAATCAGTATATTCTTGGCTAAGAAACCAACAAGGCATTGAAGTTGGAGTGATAGTCTTGAGTTTATTGGAAGCCGTTTCAACTGTCTGTAAGTGATCAATATGTTCTGGCAACTCAAACAAAAAGAAAAAGAAAACTCCAAGCATTCACCAGGAGAAATAACCAAGAATTAGCAATAACTATAAAATGCAAAAATCTTAAGCATAATTTACATACACATATAAAAATCTGTCTGCACATGAAGATTGAACATAACCTACCTCTGTCATATAATATGGGGGAGTAGCTGTAGTAATCTAATTTTAATGGGGCTGAAAAATTTGTTTTACAGGTGTATTTTGAAATAAGATATTGATTTGAAATGCTGAATGTAGATCAGAACGTAGCTGTCACGATTCCAGAAAACACCATACGTTAAACATTTTTGCAATGGCTCATGTTTTTTTTCAGGACACTTTTTAAAATTTACTAAAGCAACCGTGATATGATGTTAATGTGATCCTTTGCTATGAGTTCTTTGGATGAGTGCTAGTTAAATGCTGCAGCCTGTTTCGTATGACTACTCTTCAAGGTCTAAAGAGTTAACATTTAGAGCATCCACCAGACTGATTAATAATGTTAGAGGCATGAGAGTTATGATGACACAGTGACTGAGGGTTTCAGATGTGTCAGGCTTACTTGTCACTATGGCACTTTCGGTCTTCAAAAAATGCGGTGGTAATCCACATTAGCACCGTGTGTGTCTTTGTTGTACTTTGGTGGTCAAGCCACTTATGGAGGTTTATGCTATTGCCTGTGAGTCAGTGGAGCCGGTCCTTCAGCCCAGGCTGTAGACATTCATGCTTTTAGTTTCAGAGTTCAATCCCCAAAGACCAATGGAGTCATTATGTAAAGTGTCCCATACAGGGATTTAACCTGCTATGGACAGCTGCTTCTCAACCTGAGCTCAGGGTCAGATGGAATGTGTTAATCACACAACCACAGGTGTGACTTTTTAGCCCTCTCAAGTGGTCATGGCACATGTAATAATACCCAAGTCAGATCATCTGTAAGGACTGAACTTGGGAACTAGTCGATCTAAGGTCATAAGCCACTGCTGCTTGAGCTAAATGGACTACATCCGTTAGTACCCATGAAGAAGCAGACTTGTGAGCCTCTACAAGCCCATCGGGGTGCGACTGTGTCTTGCTGTGCAGCTATTTTGTTTGGGGCTTGTAGGAGCTACTGTAATACAAATAATACTGATAATAAGGTACAAGCAAATGCCATGGTGATACAGTTAAGCATGTTTTTCTTTCTCAGAGCTACCTGCTGCTGCTTCTGATTAATTTACTCAGTCAGTTACATTTCCTTCATGCCATGTGTTGCTAGTTCCTGCCCTGTGCTATGGGTATATTGTATATATACTGCCCTGTCATTAAACATGAAGAGTAAAAAGGGCCTTAGAAACAGAAAACGTACCCTGAGTCATCTCATTTGTAGACAAATCAGTACCTCCTTGCTGCGGGAAACATCTCATTAATTAGCAATAGAAGAAGATGCAGGAATGGAACAGGGCAGGCTTAATATAGGTCTCATAAATGAAAGACTGAAGCTGTAACTGTTTTGATATGTGGATACTTCTCGTTTCAAATCTCAAATGAGTTGTACTGTGGTTCTCCTCTTGTATTCTGTGCAACTCTCTGGCCATAAGTGCCACTTGCAGTATGTGCATGTGCACATATGCACCAAAAGTTAAAATATTTCCTTTGAACCAAGCCCATCCTCAAGATACTCCACAACTGCTTCTGTAACTTTAATGCTGCTGAAGCCTTCATGCTTTCTCTGTCCATGCCCCACTGGGGCAAAAACTGGTGGATTTGTGGTCTCCCCACTGACCCTTCCTCAGCCTGCCCTCCAAGACATAGGGGATGAGTACCTCCAAGTCCCCACATTTGAACCATCTCTAAAAATTACCTACAGTAGTCTTTGATATACAGAATTAATGCCTAGATGAAACAGCTAAATTCCCACTGATTTCCGCCAGGCCATCATTTCACCCAATGTCTCTGGATCGAGAAGCAAGTGTCGCATTTCCCACTGGAAAGCTTTTTCCACTGCTTCTGGGGGCCTTCTCCCCAAAAGAGTTGCAGTTTAATTGCAAAGAGTGCTTATTTGGATTCCTGTATGCTTGAGGGAAGGGGTACACTTAAAACACGGCAGTTTCAAAAAACACTATAGAGCTTCAGTGAAGTCGCTTCCATGTGTCAGTGAAAAGAGCCTCTCCCATCGTCGTAGTTAATCCACCTTCATGCGAGGCACTGGATATGTCAACAGGAGAAGGCCTCCCATCGCTGTCTACACCGGGGCTTAGGTCAGTATAACTGCGTCACTCATGGAGGTGGATTTTTCACACCCCGAGTGATGTAGTTATGCCAATGTAAGTTTATAGTGTAGATTTGGTGTAAGTGCCACTTGAGCACTCATAAAGTGATAGAATTGCCAGTGAAGATACACATTTCTGACTAATCATGGAACAAATCCAGAGAAATCCAGGTTTTAATTCTTCTTCAACCATCTTGGTGTTTCCAAAGAAAATAGTAACATGCTCAAATCAATTTAGCACAGATTTACTTGCTTTGCAAAGCTATTTATCAGCTTACATTACCCTCAGCTACAGTGACACATACAGTATGCCAGTTGGTTTATCATTATGTATTAGATAGTTACATTTTTGTTCATAATCAGTCTTGGATTGTTAGGAAAAATCTAGTAGAAAAGAATGTACACATGTTATTATTAATATAGATTATCTGATACTGGAAAGGATGACAGGTTGATTGGGACTTAACAGTGAGTGCTACTACTAAAAACCAGTTTTTCTGACAATCTTGAGACTCCATGAAAGGCAGTGAGATGATATCCAGTTGTTACAGGGCAGTGATTGCTAAAAAGACATATTTAAGGAATGCTTACTCTTACTAAAAGGCAATAAATTCTAAGCATACTAAAAATATACTAATTTTCCATCGGGAAATATTATCCGGTGTATTTTCATGAGATGACTTCAGTTTGTCGATAATATGAATTTTAGGCCAAACTGATGAATGGTATGTTGAGGTTAAAAAAACAGCTATGACATTGAACTACATTACCATTGTTTTATAACACTGTGACATAAATGAAGGAATAACCTAGATGCCTGGATTCATTCTGTTGCCATTCTAAAAATACCATAGAACAGACTGACAAATAGGTAGATAGATATGATCAAGTTATGTGCTATGACCAAATTATCCAACAAATTTAGACCTCTTTTCTATTTCCAAATCATTTCTTAATATAAGTTGATTTTTGCAAATCTATTTGTAATAGCTCAACAAATAGGTCAAAATATGTTTGTATAAGCTACGGGTTATTCACAAAGTGTTCATTTAACCCCCCTGCTATTTGTTATTCATTGTTTCTGATTGTTCACCTAAGTTAAATGATATTGTTTTCAGTCTTTCACGGGATGCTTTAAAACTTCAGGAGAATAAGAAATTATGAATGGTAGCTGCTTTTATTCCCTTTTATTTATTTATTATTATTTTATACCCTTTTTCACTTTGTACCCAGGGGTTACTATATGAACAACAGACATTCCCCAGATATTTGTGTGAACAAAACCTATTTATGTGAATATTCATAGATACTGAATAAAAAGGGGGTAAAGCACAGTCTAACCAAACAGCCACTTGGAATTCAAATCACTCTTTCAGCCAAAACTAGCAAACAGTGTTTTTGCAGTATTTCACCAGCTCTGACAGGGAGACTCATTAGAGTAGAAGAGAAAGTCAGAGCTACTGGATTCTATTCCTGGCTTTGCAACTGACTTCCAGACACATGGGGCAAGTCACATCACTTATCTATGCCTCTCCTTACCCAGCTGTACAATGGGTATACCACTGATCTACCTCAAAAGGGTGTTGGGAGACTATGTTGATGTACATAAGGTTTTTCTGAAGTCCTTGAATGAAAGGTGCTAGGCACATGCAAAATATTGTAATGGCTGAAGCTAGGATTGGAGTTCATAATTCCAGGTACAGGGACAGATTTTCTCCACTCTTCCAGACCCTTTGTTCTGTTCCACCAGCAAAAAGGTGCCAGATGCTAATTGTAACTGACCACCTGAAAATTCCTTCAGGGAAAGGAGATCTCAGCTGGCCTAAAGTCAGCATAGCCAGTTTCTATCCTACATGCTCTCCCTTGGCCCTGGCACAAAGGGCATCCTGGGAGCCAAAGGAGCATTTTAGGAATGTGACAGGAGTGTACTAAGCTCTCCCCAGCTCATGTAATAGACCCTTTGGGGCCACTACCAGTTGCTGAAGTCAAAACAGCGCCTAGACGGATCTAAACTCCAGCAGGACCAGAACCATCTAGAGGATCATAAAATCATAACAGGTTCTGTGATAGGCCATTCTTCGGTGCTAAGTGGGTTTTGGTGCAGCAGATCATCCTGGCCCGTCGCTCCCAAGCCTGATTTGGGAAAGGACTGAAGTGGGCATACCCAGTGATGATATCCCAAATTTCCAATAACCAGTTCTATAAAGGCAGGTGATATTTAAGAACCTATTCTGAATAGGTTCTTAAACATCATGCACACAGCACCCCAACAACCCAGCACCCAAACTTCACAGTGCCCTCCACCGTGAAATTGACCCTCCCTGGTCAATTTCGGTGGCAGGGAGAATCACTCCCCGCAGTGAAATTGACCCTCCCTCGTCAATTTCGGCGGCGGGGAGTGCTAAGAACCGGTTCGCTGAATTTTTTCTATTTTAAGAACCGGTTCGTGCGAACCGTTGCGAACCGGTTGGATATCATCACTGGGCATACCTCATTTGAAGAGATATTTAACCATGTCAGTTCTGTACATCACATACCGTCGCCACTGGGATCGCCAGCACAAAGAGAGTGACTGACACACGGCTCCTCTGTCACATCTGGAAGGGAAGGGTAAGGGTTAGCATTTCCTGACTGCTATTGGAGGCCATACTTTAGTAGTTTAGCACATTGGTTATTAGACAGTGAACATTTTAATTACAGGCTTGTTCTGTTGAACTAATTATCATTATTATTGGTTATATTTTTAAATGCCAAGGTTTTTTTCTTACAAACTGTTAGAAAAGCACGTAGGTTTCTAAATTAAAGCCCTCCATGATTAAAATAAAACACTGGCAGATCAATAATCATGTTTTTCTTTCGGTTTTTTCTTTCCAGAACAGATTTCCTGGGCACAAAGGAGGCATCCTTACTACTGATGGCAATGTTCCTGTTAGCCGTATTTTATCATGGTCAACAGGTAACGCAAACATTTACTGTAACCGCTCACTTTACAAACTAGCATTGCAGGATGCAGCAATAATTACTTTCAAAATACCAGCTGCCATTTGAAGCAAATATTTTTATCCACTTGAGTATATGACCTTTAATCATGTCATGTCAAATAAGCCATAAGCAAAGACTGATTAAAGAAGGCTCACTTCCAATACGGTGCATTTTTAGTGATTTTTAAGAGCAACAGGCAACAGTACATTCAATACTGTGCATGCACTGTAGCTATCATTAATAAAATGGAGAGAGGCCAAATATGCAATTGTCTGCGTATCTTATGTACTTCCATGGCTCCCATAAACGTTGTCTCTGAGTGCCTCACCATCTTTGATGTATTCATGCTCATCACACCCCAGTGAGATAGGAAATTGTTGTTATCCTCAATTTACAGATAGGAAGGGGAGGCAAAGAGAGGTCAAGTAACTAGAACTTCAGAGCTACCACATTCCAGGCTAGCGCCATAACCACTGGGCAAGCCTGTCTATCTGGGGTGCCTCTGAATTTCCAAGTTATGGTTAAATAGGGACAAGGATCTGAACCCATCCCTCCTTTTGGATTTGTAAACCTAAAACCTCATGGAAGTTGTTGCAAAACCATCCCAGGGCTGAGTCTGTTTCTAATGAAGTATAAACTCCCCAGAGTTACAGAGTAGAAATGTTAGAATCTAACCCTAGGCAGTCTGAGACCAGTGGGGGAGGCAAACCCCCTTTGACATCAGCTAAAGATTTTTCTGAGTAAAAACTGCAGGATCAAGTCCTTAGAACAACCCAAGCCATGTACGATTAACTTTTGGCATCGAGCCACAGCGCTGAACTGGGGCAATGTGAAAGAACTGCACTCCAGGGGGAGCGTTTGGAGTCATTTTGCTTTAGGAAGATGCAATGACCCCTGGAGGTCCCTGGCTGGACTGGTGGGGATAGGTGTAATTTGCTACAGCCCTTTAGGGAGTGCAGCATACTCCCCTCTGCTGTCTGTGGAGGAGAGGAGAGCATGGAGTAGGCATGGCTCAGTATGTTCTTAATCTCCTTCCCGGGAGTTGTTTCCAGAGACAAGCAACATGGCAGCAGCCCTTCTGTCTCACAAATGCAGGGGCTAAAACCAGCCCTTACACAGATTAGGATTTAGAGTGTAATGTGGAGACACTTTCACAATCCACTACACTAAGGTGTAAATTTGGCCCTGACTTGCACTTTATTGCAACAGTGTAAATCAGGTTGCACATTGTAAATCAGGGCAGAGGGTCCCAGATGTTTAAAATAACTCCTTATTACTGGAGATCTTGAAGTTTATTCATAGAAAAAAAATAGTATGTAATCATGTAATTAAGTTTAGTGTCATAATGCCTATGCACAAGAGGACCAAATTAAGGTTGCATAGGTAATGTTCTTGCTGGCAGTTCCTGACTCTCTTCTCACTTTAAGTACTCAGATGGCCTACAGCAGGTCAGAGCTGCAATTGTAGGGAAAGTCCTGTTCAGCTTCGAGCTGGAAAATGTTCATTGTAGACCAGAAGCTTTGGAAACGTTTGCTGCTTAAACCTAACAAGTCTCTACTGAGCGTGTGTGAACTGTAATTTTTCAAAGTCTTCTAATGGCTGGATTTTCACAAAGACAGCAAAGAGGCACACTGCTGACACAAATATGAGCCCCTGCCAAATTTCAAGTCCCAGCTCCAACTATGGGGTCCCTAGAGCTTTCAGAAAAGGTTACCCACTTTTTTTTAACATGGACAAAACTATGTATTTTTCCCTATCCTCATTCTCAGAAATAGTTGAAACATTTCAGCTGAAATTATCCACCAAAAAAGAAAAATTCAACCTGAGGCAGACACCTGGCTAAACCTTTTCTGCTGAAATTTTCAAAAAAAAAAAAAAAAAATTCAGCCTGATGCAGATACCTGCTATGAAGAATTTCAGTCAAGAGTTATAGTTTGACAAAGTTATAAGCAACTGACAACAGGGTCTTATAATGGGCAATGGCAGGCAACCTTTATAATATGTAGTGCTAATATGCTGCTTAATATATGCGACTGTCACCTTGTGTTCCTTGCTGTCTCCCCTAATTTCAGCTTTCACTCACCACAGCTATACACTGAAACCATGTAAAAGCCAAAGAGCGAGCCCAGCTCTCCCAGAAATAGACATATAAATAAGGAAATCACTATGGAAACATAGAATTAATGGGGGTTTGCAAGAAAAGGATTGAAATAACTGTTAATGCTTTCGTGCTGGTTTTTGTTGTTGTTTGTTTTTCAAATTATGTAATACTGAATGGTATGGAGTGAAAAGGAAGCCTTAGAAGTGGATGAAACAGAACATTAAAAGTCCCTCAAAGAAGAGAATAGAGCAGATTCATGCATTTATAAATAATTTTTTTAAAAAACCTTTAAAGGGTAACAAAAAGCAAATCTGCTAAATAAAAATCATGACAGTTTGATTCTTCATGCTCTTATTCCAATATTAGGTTGCGGCAAAGCCATTGATTTCAGCATGCATTGGTGTAAAACTGGAGTGATATGCTGAAGAAACCATGCCCCAGAATATTTTAGAAAAGGAAAAAACTGTGGAGTGATTGATTGAATATGCCCAAAGGGAGAAGATGAATAGAGGAACACAAGCTCAGGAAATGAAAGGGGAAGCTGTGCAGGATGGTGCCTAGGCAGGGCTGAGAACCCTCTTCCTGGCTGACTTCTCTGGAGAGGGAGCCCCTTGCAGGAGGTGTTCAGGAACCTTTTCAAACTCAAGTGGCTAAATATGGCTTGAGAGGGTTATCTTTAAACATGTGTGGATTTTTGTCCTCACTGCCTCCCAGTCAGGCCCAAAAATTAAGGGATATTAAACTGCAAAAGAGAAAAAGCTCGGTAACCACCTATGAAGTGTGGCTCAAATCCTGATGTCCTTACTTGGCTTCAGCTCACTTCTTACTTGGGCAAAACTCTTCTGTAGGATCAGGATTTGAGTAATCCATGCTGCCAAGCCACACATTCCAAAAAACATTAGTTTAAAAATCATGAGATTTTAAAAATAGGAAATTCTGGGTTCTTTTGATCTGCCTTTGCTCTTGGTGCCTTTCAGGTTCATGTTTTCAAACTGAAATGCTCAGGCAACGACATGAATCCAGATGCTGGAGACTGATGAAAGGCACCACCCATCACAAGAGCTTGACCCTGTAAAAGTAACCACCTGTGCATGTAGTAACATGACTCTCCAGTGTCCAGGCCAGTTGTAGGAGGGGCGAACAGGG
Source organism: Mesoclemmys tuberculata (assembly GCA_007922155.1). Taxonomy (NCBI): domain Eukaryota; kingdom Metazoa; phylum Chordata; order Testudines; family Chelidae; genus Mesoclemmys; species Mesoclemmys tuberculata. The sequence continues at coordinate 3,653,330 of ML675632.1, read as the reverse complement.
CAGTGGCTTTGAGCACCAACCTTCAGGGGACGCCACACCAGCATGCTGCAAATGTCATTGTAGCCAATATCCTATTTTGTCCTGTTCTCCATGAAACATCTTGTATTGCAGCAGCATCTGAAATAAACGCCAGGTTTTTAAAGTTAAGGATAAAGCAACCAGATTAGCAATTTTTAAGGGTGTGTACTCTACAAATAGAGTAGGAAATACAGCCTGTATTAGTTAAGAGAAGTGTATACTGTTCAGAAGTCTGTATTACAGGGGAAAATAATGCCTTTGGCTAAAGCTACCTACCAACAGTCTCCTGTTCCTCTCCTCACCAGCTGTGGTAAAATAGGCAGACGCATACAACGTTCTAGGAAGATTTATTAGGCAGGAGATTCCAGTTAAAACAAATGTGAGTATCTTGCATTGCACAACAGTTAGCCTTCTGCCATTCTTTTTGTAGCCAGCCAAACTTTATTTAAAGCTCAACCCTAATTTTGCACACAAAGGCTTTTAAGTTACTTTCATCTGATGCAATCTGAGCAAGGCCGTCTAGTCACAGTGAGAGACTTTTCTAAAGAACCCATCCCTGGTGTAGCCAATAAGTCTGGAAAGTCAGTCAGGCTAAACCCCTAATTAAAAATAGTTCCATTAGCAATAGATGGTGCCAACGCAAATCAGATATTTCCATGCCAGGAACTCGATTTAACATGAAAACAAGCATCGTTAGCCTGAGAAATGATGATCCTAAAAGCATTTTACTTGCAGTCATATTTTGAAGTCACATGACGTACAGGAGGCATTTCACACAGTCCTGGTGCAGTGGGTATTCTGTGTTGAAGTATTTATTTCATACACAAATCATGTAGCACAAATTGCATAGAGGTAGAACATACCTTATAAACACCTCAAAATGAAATATTACATACAAGCTCCCCTAGAAGAGAAAAATGTCTCTAAACAAAATCCATACAGGGAAATCCTTCGGGGACTCGAGTTTGCTAGATAGTGGCTAAAGCATCCATTAGCACTAACTTTAACTCCAATATTCTTTCTGAGCTGCTACAAGGAGCCTTTAATAACTGCAAGCAGAGTCCAAACAAGCCACAGCTGAATCCTGTTTCTCCACCCCAGATAGGCCTTATAAAACTGGAGCCAGTGAGGCTTTTTTTTTTTAAAGTTCACAGAGGGCTGTTTCAGACCAGCTTTATGCCCTACTGTTAGTGGATGAATTTCACCTTGTCTCTGTAGGTAGCTTTTCATGAGTACATTCAGCATGATATATATATATATATATAGGGAAAGGAAATTCCAAGGCAATAATTCTCATTTAAAAGCACTTCAGTATGGCCACAGTGCAAAATGTGATCAGAGCTCAGTATGCTTGCCTTTTAATACATATGGCACTTGAAGGTGCTATAGAGTACATTGAAAAGAAAGGATTTTCACCAAGCAGGGTGTTGTAAAGCTATATATGTGTGACCCACAATGGTGGGGTAATTTCTCATTTCTGCAGAGCCCTGCATTCTGGCTGGAAGGCAGGAGGGACTGATGTGCCTTACTAACTATTTCTAACCACAAAATAAACAGCATGATTATTTCAGCTTCTCACCCTCTCTACCTTGTTACTCCATATGCACTACTTCATGCCACTGAATTGATCCCAAGGGAGATTAAGTCCACATACTTGCTTCTTGTTAGTTAATTTAGTTTAGAAGCTCTTCCTCTCCACCTGCTTCAGCTCCATCAGTATAGATGGAGGAGCATCCATCCTCAGGCCGTTCAGCATCTGAATAACTGAATATGAAAAGAGGCTCTTTGGGAGGAGAGGTGAAAGCAGGACAGAATTTGGGGAATGGAAAAGAATCTTAGGGGAAAGAGAGAAGAAGGAAAATTGAGGGACGCTTTGAAATTCAGGGTAATGTTAAAACTTCCTCTTGTTGTTGGAATACCAGCTAACCCTTCTGGAGACTGATCCATCTCCCATTAAATCTTTTCACTGAATTCAGTGGGAAGTGGCACATCTTGAAAGCCCTAGTCTGGTGACAGGGCAGAAAGCACATTTGCAAGTGCTCTGTCCTTGGAACCCATTTAGTCCAGGATGCAATTATTTGCTTAGGGGAAGCACCCTCAAATGATGTCCTTACTACACTCCCTCATCACAAAAATAAACTAAACCAGAAATACTGAGAAAACTGACAGCTGCACCCTTTTTTTAGCACCTTGTGCTTCCACCATGCATGTTAATTATATAAGCATTGAGGCTGCATGGTATCTCTACTGCTAGGATTTGGGGCTGTTTGGCTTCTCATGCAATTTCTATTTTCTTTACTCACCTCTGACAGTAGCCACATTTCTAGTGATCACATGACAGCACCAGAATATCCAATTGGCCATGATGCAGTCCTGGGAACAATTCGTTCCCATTAACACCACGGTGGGCCCATTGCATTTCTTCACAGACAAAAATAAGCATACATTTTAGATATTTAATAAATACATTTATGTTGCTCTAATAGAGTATCTTCCATAAAAATATCCGGAACACACTCATTCACAAATTCACAGTCACCTGTGGGGTAGAACCCAACAGCCATTCTTTGCCAGGGAAGCACAGAAAATTGTTCCAGCTGAAATAAGAGGGAATTTTAAGAAGTGAAAATTAAATTACCCATAATGGGTGTTGACCTGGATATAAAGGCTAACCACTGAGATGCTGGTGTGGACTTGGAGGAATCCTATGTTTAAATTCTCCCAATATTAGTCATTTATTTTTCACAGGTGGTGTGAATACATATATAATTTCAAAACTCTCATCTACTCAACAAAATAAAATTGAGTGAAATGTTCAATTATATGCAATGAGAAATATTCTGCATATAATTAATTTCTAAATATTATAGATGGCAGTTTCCTAACTCAAAAAATGTTGCATCCAACACCAAGGAATTCTATATTAAGCCTCATGTTGACAGATGAAGAACTGATCAAAATGTAAAAATTAATGGTAGCTTAGGTACAAGTGATTATGACTTGATTACAGTTATTACATGCAAACAGCATAAAGTCCAGACCAGTTGATAGATAAATAGGTACTACTTGGTGCTTTAAAAGGATCAATATATCTGTGATGATTTTAGGCCTATTTTCCCAGTGATGTAAAGGTAGAGCAGGGTCTCATCTGCACCCTGTCTCATAACACAAGAGCAAGAGGAAATTCAAAGAGACTTAAAAGTAAAAAAACATAAAAGGAAATACTTTTTCAGACTATACACAGTTAGCCTGTGGAACTCATTGCCACAAGATATAACAGAGATCAAGAACTTAGCAGGATTCATATGGATGACAAGAGTTATAGAAAATAGTGCAAAATAAAAAAAATTAAAGAGGTTGGAAGAAGATGTAAACCTGTATGCTGGAGGGCTTAAACTCAGTTCTAGCTATGGGGAGTTAGAAGGAAACTTTCCCTGCAGTTAAGTTATCTTGTAAGTGTCTGTGCAGGGTTTCTTGTACCTTCCTCAGAAGCATCTGTCACTGGCCAGTGTTGTTGACAAGATACTGATACTGAACTTTTTCTTTAGCTGAGGTTAGACCTGCAGGGGGTAGGACTAGATGACCTCCTGAGGTCCCTTCCAACTCTAATAGTCTATGATTCTATGGATAGACCACTAGACTCATACAATGTGGCAATACCTAAATTCCTTGTTCACCAAGCACCACCCACTCTGAATTATCCTCTGGACAAAGCTGTCAATTGTCTCATGTGGTCTGCTCTCAATAACCATCACTGGCAAATTATTTGAATGACTAATGGATCTCACAGTTAGAAAATGTGCCTATTCTCTCCTTTGAAACATTCCCATTCTAACTGTTCGGCTCTTACTCCCAGTTATATCATCCCAAACATTATAAACAATTCCTTAAAAAAAACTGAGAGTCCTGTAGTACCTTAAAGACTAACAAATTTCTGTTTTCATGGG
>ML675632.1:3579870-3649355 GCA_007922155.1 Mesoclemmys tuberculata | reverse complement strand
CGTAGTTTAATCAGTCACCATTTCTGCACCACTAGAAGGATTAAACTGTTTCCTTGTTCTCCCTGTATCTGTCTGTGCCCACCTAGTGCCTCACGTTCTAGGGATTCTCTTCCAGAGATTGTTCTTTTGTTCTGTGTTTGTTCAGCACTAGCACAGTGGGGTCTTGCCTATGACTGGGACTACTAGACACTATGGTAATACAAATAATAAATAGCAATTTTTCAGCCTTTGGAACCAGAATGTAATATGAACAGAACTATTGATTATTTATATAGCTACAAGACAATCTATATGCTTCCTCTATCATATATAAGACAAAAAGCAAATTAGTATTTGCCCTAGCAAATATGCCCTAGCAGCATACCCAAGAATGCCCTAGCAACAGAAACAGCTCACTCGAGGCATCTCAAACTTGAAATTCCTTCTTGGAGCATGTTGGGCTTTTCATACTTCTTTTCGCTGAGAGAAGATCAATTGTCCTTGAGAGGTAAATTACCTCTCTTGCAAAGTCCCCTTATTCATGGTCACTCTGGTTTTCTATGAAATACATTCCAGTTGAAAACATTCATAAAAAGATTAATATATTTTCTGATTCAGGAGCTGGAAGCATATGTTGTTAACCTAGCTATCTATTCTTTTACTTTATCTAATGTCTAATTCTATAATGTCATTCTTTAACTAATGCAGATGTGTTCTGGGGGGAAATAACTTACTGCAATGTTCTAACCACTGAATATAAGATAGCAATATGGCTGATGTTATTGGGCCCTAGATTCCTTTGCGATTCTCAGTATACATGACAAAATGCTGATATTTGTTGACAGTGAAAGCAAGTTATTTAGGAGTCATAGCTTTGGCGTCTACAGCACTGAAGTAATTTAGATAGTAGCAACAGGCTTCCATGATGACCATGCGTTGTCTGCACGTAGCTCATCGGATTTAAAGTTTGCCTTTCTTCATAACTATAGCTTGAATACACAGCACGACTGGACTTTCTGTGGCGTGTCCAAGCAAAAGAAGAAATCAATGAAATGAAGGAATTAAGGGAACACAATGAAAATATGCTACGAAATATTCTGCCAAGCCATGTTGCCCGTCACTTCCTGGAGAAGGATCGAGATAACGAAGTACGTATCGGTTTGTTTCTGAGATATTGGTCCTAAGATGTGAAAGAAAATGGGGTCTTGTAGGATTCTGCTAGAATGTTAAAGCTGTTGCCTTTATCTGACATTATTTATCACATGCAAAAAATGATTTACCATTGCGATGTCAAGCCCTCAAAAGATAGGAAATGCCAGAATTAACTAATGCCTGTACAATCTTAATACACTCCCCCCATGCATATGTCTAATTAATCTTGTTCAAATTCACACAGGACATTTGTGATAGAGCCAGGAACAGAACTCAGATCTCCTGATTCCCAGTCCAATCACTTAAATCCAAAAAGAACATCCTTTTGCTTCCTATAGCCCTTTACCTCATTTGCTATCCATCCTATGCGCTGTATGAAACCAGGTCTTTTTAGAACACATAGCGATCCTGTAATTAAAGAATGTACCACTGTGGCCCTTGGCAAAATTATTAAGCATATGTTAAGCATAAGAATGAATATAGAGTTACAATGGACAGGCCCCTGAGATGAAGGAAACAGGCAATAACAGCTGCTGGTAGTGGAGGCTTTGGAGGTCCTTGATGGAGATCTCAGAGGGGTTTTCTCAAGGGATAAAGGAAATCTGAGAAAAAAAGAAAAGGAAGAAAGTGGGTCTGAAAGCAAAGTCACCAGGAATAAGTCAAATGCTTACAATAACATTAGTAGGGACCAAGCTGAGTGTGTTCTAAAGTACAGTTGAAATCAGCCTTGGAATCTGGATCTTTGAACTGTGTTTCAGGAACCAGGGCTTCACGAATAACTCTAGAGTAAGATGCCAACTGTAAGCTATTTGCTCTTCAAATAAATGGGAATCCCACTTGTCTGACAATACTTTTTAAAAAATAGATAGTCAAAATAGGTCTTACAGGACAAGACACCATTTTTTCTAAAGGTTACGCTTTAAGTATCAGCTAGGAAAAGATGGCGTCGTCTTCAAAGATTACATGTCCGGGCACTTAAGAGTTGGGGAATTTCCTACACTGCAAGAATTAAATTGCTAAGAAAAAATAACGTTATTCTGCACAATTGAAGGTGAGAGCATTTTTTAGTGTGAAAGAAACTCCACTTCTGGCCCCTGCCATCTTCTGTTAAGAATATACTGTAGCTGCTGGGAGAGCACATACTTCATCCTTCTGAACCGTCGAGATATAATGTACATTCACACACACTCGTATTCAATGATAAAATAATTTTCAAAAAGAGAATTGAAATCAGATGCCCAGTAGGTCAATGCTGATGCATTCAATACACTTGTAGTTGTATTTTCAGCTGCCACCTCTGCTTTTTGCAAGGCAATTTCCTGGAATGATTATACCTGGAGAGGATTTATGAATGAGCCGGTTGGCATTAACATCTGGCAGATTACTGTACAATCAATCTGGTAATTCATGCCTGACTATTAGCTTAATTCCCTTGCTCTCCAAAAATGACTCCCCAAATGTGTCCTGTAAGCATTTTCTCATGGATTTATTATTTGTGTCTTGATGCTACCTACCAAAAATAGAAAAACTGAGCAACTGAAGGTTCAACTGATTGATTTTGTGTACAGAATTTGGGGAGTTTGTATATATGTATATGTATAAACACACTCATTCATTCACAAGCTATCTTTTCTCCCATAATTAGGTCCCCCAGGCGCCACACTGTGCACTGCATCTGTGAAAGGGGGGCATTTAGCCTCTGTGGTGTGGCTCCCCTATTGCTAGTGGAGGAGGGGCTGGGGAAGGAAGTCAGCTGTGTTCCAAGGAACCTGAAGTGCTTTGCAAACATTAACTAATTAAGACTCAGAGCACCGCTGGGTTCTTGTTGTTATTCCCATTTTTATCATTGTGTAAACTGTTGCACAGAAAGAAGAGATGGGCCCACAACTACAGATTAAGCCAGCAGATGAGTCAAGAACAGAAATCAAGAATCTTGATTCCTGTCCCTAATTCCTACCACTAGACAGCACCATTATTGACAGCCCCAAGCATTCCAAATTTTTGAGACTGGCTTAAAAATCATGAGATTTTAACAATAATAAATGTAAGATTCTTTGTATCTGCTTTGTATCTGAGCCTTCCAGGTACACATCTCCAACTTTTCTCCACAACCATGAAGGCTAAAATCGTTTTTCTTTTAAATGAAAGCTGAAATTCTTACATAATCACATGACTCAAGCTGATAGGGCTTCAAGAAAAGCACCACATATTGCATGGAGACTCGTGATAAAATTGCAAGTGTTGGCAACGCTCTTGGCATCCTCCTCTCAGAGAACTCACTTAGTCAGTAGTACCTAAGAAATGCCATGCCCTGAGCTGCTTATTGATTCCATCATAAAACAAACATTAAGTTCTTAAAAAGACAATGAATTTCCACAGCCCTACGTAACCTATGGGATAAATTTTCACTCCAACTTGTTGTTCTTCCCTATTGTTCCTTTAGGAGTTATATTCTCAGTCCTATGATGCTGTTGGAGTGATGTTTGCTTCCATCCCTGGATTTGCTGATTTTTATTCTCAAACTGAAATGAATAACCAAGGAGTGGAATGTCTCCGTTTACTGAATGAAATCATTGCAGACTTTGATGAGGTAATGCCAGCAAGTAGAGAAGGGGACCTGATGGACTTTAAATAATGAACATCCAGATCAGCAGGTCTGACATTTGATTCATCATCTCTACTCAGTCCCTGCAATATTTGTGCCTGGTCTTTACTGTAATTATTCTTCAAATGGTATCTTTTCTTCTACTGAAAGTGCCCAGTACTGATATTAATTACACCAGTAAGGGGAAGTTAAGACTGGAAATCAGTTGAGTGACTTGGATTTACACCTGTGGATTGCAATCAGAATTTGTCCCAATACATCTAGATAATGTAGACACAGGGTAGTCAGTTTTTTTGGCAAGTTCCATATTTATTGGTCAAGATATAGTTAAAGCCCAACTCCAGAGAAAATAATAAAATAATAATTAAAAAAATGATAATAAGTAAATAAAAAGATTTCAGGATCTGTTCAAAAGGTATTGATGGTTAAAGAAGATGAAGTTATCTTCAATAGTTTTGGAAAGGAGTGGTCCAGATATAGCAAGTATATGCATCGTTTTGATGGATTCATGGATTCAAGGGATATGAAAGAAAAAATAGTGAACAGTGTCAAATCAGATGCCCAGATTCTTGAAAGAAGATGGTATATGAGAGATGGCTGGTTTTAATTGAGGGTGCTGGCCTGATCAGATAGGGAGACTATAGGTTTAGATATATTAAGCTGAACTAAGTTTCACGGTGATGCTAACAATCTGTGAGGAAAGGACGTAGAGTAAAAGGCTATATTTAGGTATTATCTCCAAAGAAAGGACAACCAAGGTTGATTTCAGAATGGGCGCCAAAGGGTATAAGATAAACAAGAGGAGAGAAGTCAGCCTAGGACAAGCTCCTAAGGTTTTATAGCAGAGAAGTAACCATTGCCAGTTGCGAGAGGAACAGTTGGATAGCAGAGTGAGAGCAGGGAGCAAGTTGTCCATGGCTATTGCTAACTCTGCCAATCAATTAATAGAGATGTCAAGACAGATGATGTCAAATTCTGCACTGTTGTTAGGAAGGATTAGAAGAGAAAATGAACAGGGGCTAAACCTGAGAAGATCTTTGAGCCCATACAGAAGGACAGCATAAGAACTGTGAAGCATCTGGTAGCCAGACCGGAAACTATCAAATATAGGGACTGTCAATCTGCAAGCTAAAAACAAATTTCAGTAGATTGTGACCACTCTCCCCTTCACATATTGCTAAATGGCAGCAATTCTAGATCCCAGCTAGATGGGAAAGAGGTCCTGGTTTCAGTGTGGAAAAGCTTGAGCCCCACTGATCCATGGCATGGCTTTTGGAAAAGCAAATTAGAGAGGTCAGAGAAAAAAAATTCCAGAATTTTGTAAGAAATAAAAAGATTGGAGACAGATTGACCAGGGTTGGAGAAGGACATTTATAGGGAGGAATCTTGAGAAAGTGTAGGAATAATGGCAATCTTGAGACCACTAGGGAAGGTACCAAAGGACAGTGAATGGTTGTATGTTGCTGTGACACCGAACTGGGAATCAGGAGGAGATAAAATAAGCGGGTAAGAATCCAGACTCACAAAGGATGATATCTCCAAAGGCACCAAAGGAAAAGGATGAGGATGTGCGTGATAAGAACACGAACTGATTAGAGAAGACACATTTATCTAGGTTCTTATATGGCCCCCAGCATCACAGCATCTAAGTGCCTCAGACTTTTAAATGAATTTATCCTCATGCTGCCCTTGTGCCAAAAGCGTTGTTATCCAAATTTTACAGGCGGGGAACTGAGGCACAAAGAGGCAAAATCAAGACCATAGCCTTCCTCCCCCAGGGTAGTGTGAGAGGGAGAGTGGTGATGTGCACATCTTGGATTTTGACTCACAGCTGTTTGCTGAATAAGAGCTCCTGGATGAAGAGATGGATGAGGAGAGCAGGTTATTAGGGATGACAGGATCAAGGATGTGTCTACAGAACTGGAGGGGGCACAGAAATTGCTGGCGTGAGGTAGAGGTGGTCATGGAGGAATGAAGAGGCGCATTCTGATGTCCCTGTGCAACATAAAGGCATTTCAAATAACGGTTTTGTTTTTCTTTATGGATCTGATTAGAAACTTGATGCCTCAAAGGTAATGCAAAGTTTAGGCTATGAATTAATTTTAAAAAATTCCATCATGCATGTGAGTGCAATCCTGGCAGAATAAGCCCATTGCTTGTAGCTGTGATCGCTAAAGACATTTTTTTCACCAAGAATATTAATGTTATATCCCCTTCATGCCCCTAACACCTACTGCCTAATTAATAAAGAGCCTAATGAGGGACTATGTTAAGTCTCAGGCATCTTTAGGTGTATATTAGATAGGTTTTTGTATGGATAGTAAATGAAATAATGTGATCCCCTGCTGGCTGCTAACCTAATTCTAGTGTGGCGATGCAGTGTCCTTACTCCAGCTAGATTCAGGTCTGCAGCTTAGCAGTTTGAAAGGAAGCAAATAAGAGAGAAGAACTGAAAATAGTTAATGGTCGTACACAGGGAAAAAGGAAAGGCTGTGGAGCATAAACAAAATGTCCTGTGAAGCAACAGAGAAGTCATTAAGCTGTCCGTTTTCAGCTGTGCAACATCCCCCTAGCTGAAAGTCTGCTGCTAACATTGTCTTGCAAATATTAACTTATTGACCCACCCCTGCATTGACTTAAATATTGACCTCCCCCTGCATGATGCTTCCTTGCCATTTATTTCACACTACTCCTTATTTGCAGACCTGGGAGCAATGTCTGGATGCACAGCTTGAGAGCAGCACTGGTAGTGTTGTGAAAATGCTGCTTTTCAGCATTACATATAGCAAGAGAGTAAAAAACAATTGCTTTACTCAGCGCTGCTAAGAGCCAGAAAGGTGAAAATGGTGACTTCTTAGTCAACATTTCGGCACCCTGCATGTATTCGGAGTCAGAGCTACTGATTGCAGTGACCAACATACATCGTGACTGCTCATTCCTGTTTTCGCCAGTCAGCACCAGTACAGCTGAGAGAGAGTGAGGTGGATTGTTTACTGTTAAAGATTCTGCAACTGGAATGTAGTTGTCACTGGTGATGGCGTGTGAGCAAGAACAAATCCAGTTTGCCTTTCAGAGTCTTGGTTGACTTGGCAAGTCTGGTAGGGGGAGTGGAGCATATTAATTATGGAGTCACTGATAACAAAGCATTCTTTGTTCAGGTTGAGATCAGCGCTCACATTTGTGCCTACCTGGGCAGAGGACCTTTTCTATTGACAGTCCTACCCCGTAGGGTTTGAGAGTTACATAAAGGAACATATTGTGCTGAGCCATTCCATTTATATGTTGAAGGGACAATATAATTGTCTGCTTTCCTTGATACACAGATATGGTGTCTTTTAAGTGTCCTTCTGCACTATCCTCTTTCTTATGCATTCGGTGGCAGAGGAAGCATGAAGGAAGGGAAGTTAGAGCAATAATGGTGAAAATCCTGTTCTGGATTCACCCAATTGCTGCACGTACATTTTGAAGTCACTATGTCTGTTATGTAAGTCACCTCTGTCATCTCCACAGCAGTCTACAAGTAAGGAGGAGTGCACTCTTCTAGGTGTAGACAATGTGCCTATGCTCAAAAATGGAGATAAGTGTTGATTGCTTTATAACTTGATGAACAGGACTGCTAGGGTCTGTAGCTGTTCTTTTGTCTCCACGGTAGTAGATCTATGTTGAGGAGAGAAGAACAAACACAAAACTTCCATGGCTGAATTTCATCCATTTTGTACTTCCTGAACTTCTAGGAAGCTGTACGCTACAACGTCAGAGTCACAATCCCTGCCCTTTCCCCCTTTGTCCTGGGGAGACGTAACCTACATTCGGGGTCTGAATTCAAGACTGCCCTCTCCCTACACCTTTCCTCCAAACCCACACTCTCCTGCAAAAAAGGGGGAAGGCGTGGCCTCATGAAGCCCTGCTTTCCTTGTGTGTCTGGAGGAGCAATCCATAGAGGATTCACAGGAGCATAGAGGGCGATGTCTGACTGCCTCTCCTATCCTTGTTCAGCCACAGAAGGCCAGGCCAAAGTTTGGCAGCAAATTTATATTTTTGGAACTTAATGTATCTGGCTCTGCACTCGCTTTCCCCAAAGCTCCAAAAGTCTGTTGACCTTCAGAACTTGCTGTAAGGCCTGTCTAGTTATCCAGACTTCTCCCTGATGGGGCGAGCTGGGAGGTGTTGACTTCTGGACTGGCGTGGGGTGTCTTTCAGTGTGACAACCTGTCATTTAAAAATGCAATTATATGTGATTTTCTATTTGGTACATGTGCTCAGAAGCACTGACAAACACATTTACTATATGGACATTGTGCTGCCTTTTTATAGCACCACTTTTCAGAATCCAAGATGACTATTATTGTAATTATTCAATGTATCCCAGAAGCTACAACCAGGGCCAATCTCTCATTGTTTCATATGTTGCACACAGACACTGTCCCTGCCCTGAAAATTGCAGATTTAAGGCAGGCTTTTTTCTGATATCTCTTTTATTTATCTAATCTGTTTAATTTAAGGTGCTTTCCACCTTTGTATGTTGGTGCCAATATTACTTGTTTTCGTATTTTAATAAGGGCTTTCTACTTCATAGACCATTTTTCCTTTCTCTTTACCTGCAATGATTTATGCAGCGTTTATGATATCAGTCTTTTGCCATAGTAGTTATTATGCTGTCACAAATATAAATTATGATTTAACTGCAGAAACACATTTGCAAATTTCACTGATTAAATTCTACTTGCATAATATGCCTGGGCGCATGCATTGGGTAATATTGCATGTATACACTTGAGGATCAATCTTGCATTCTTTGCACAACCACTGACATCCCAGTGTACTTGAATGTGTGAAGAATGTGGCATCAGGCCTTTAATTGTTTTTTGGGTTCAAGGTAGGTGTTAGTGTTAGAAAATGTGCCCTAAATTGCCTGGGCAAATTAGTGAACACATTAAGCGGGGGGGGGGAACAGAACTGGGTCTATTTTAATATTTTCCACAATATTAAAATCCATCTTTATAAGGCACCACAGAGCAAAAAATGAAAATGAAAGCATTGTTTTAAACATGGAAGAAAGTAGCTGATAAATAGGATAAAGCTGAAATATAAGATATTTAAAATAACAGAAGATAGTCTGAGATATTCTCTGTAAACGATCTAAAAGTCAATGGCTTCTTTGCTTCTGAAAAGGGCATGGTTCAGATATTTGTCGTGCTTTTTTAAATTACTATGTTGCTCACTGCTGTTTACAAAAGCTCTCTAGAAGCGGAAAATGAAATCTGTTTCTTTACCAAAATTATTTCCCCCCAACACCTGCGCACGCTGATCTGTGGCCATCAGATTGCTCATGAAGACTGTATTATAAACAACTATTTCTTTCTTTAAGAGAGCATTGAAGCTGCTGGCTTTTTGACAGGGAAACACACACAAATGGCTCTGCAAACCGATAGAAGAAAATAAAAGTAGGTCAGGTGTTGGCCTTCCCATGGTTAGAAAGGCACATGGGCTTACACTCCCTGCACAGGGTGCACTGCACCATTCCATTGCAAACAGGTGGTATGATTTCTGTAAATGAGATCTGATGTTTCCAAGACCACCAGATTCTTAACTGGCATACAATGTGGTTAGTCTGATGGGAGTGCATCTGTGATAAACCTGGGAATGCATCTTGCTTTGAACAAAGTGATCCCTTTAGCTTTTAATCAATGGGGACCTCAAACACATGAATTGTGGGAACTTTGCATAATGTTGTATAACATAAGGATGTTAATTTTTTGCCTAACAACAGAGAACTCTGTCCTAGGATTTAAGGAGATTTTGTAACGTTTTTGGGTGCCGGGTTGTTTCCCCCCCCCCCCGTTTGTTTATGCTGAATTTGTGTGTGTGATAGAACGGCATCAATTGCCTGACTTTAAATGAGAGTTCAGTGTGTGCGTTATGTACTAGCCATAATATGATGTGTCAATCAGCCCTGCAGGACACAGTAGGGTTCAGTATATTTTGAGAGTACCTCGCCTGGAAACATTAAAAGCTTTAAGCTCAAGTTGAAGTGAACTGTATGCTGTTGTCAACTCTACAAGATGCTCGACAAATTAGACCTCCCTTACAATAAACTATGAGAATAGTTATTAGTTTAGGTCTTTGTTCTTGTACAATTTAACACGATGGCATTTTGCATCAGGTACTGTAGAAGTAACAGCATTTTGTCTCATTTGCTCTAGTTACTGGGCGAAGAAAGATTTCAAGATATTGAAAAAATTAAAACCATTGGCAGCACATACATGGCTGTATCCGGATTATCACCTGAAAAACAGGTAAGGGCCTAGTCCAGTCTTTCTAAAACAAGCAGAGCTGTGAGTTTGATGCTCTTCAGCCATTCCTGAAAAGTAAAGGTATCATTTGTAGATGCTCACGGGGTGGTATTTACTAGAAGAAAATAGATATTTGGAACTTCTGGCAGACAAAAAAATCACAATTGTTCTCTAAGAATTCTCTCTCCTTCCCTTTTCTTCTTTCAGGCTCCATGCTGTTTCTCCCCTTATTTCCCTGACTCCTGTTCTTCTTACTTTTCCTCCTAAACCAAGTTGTGCCTCTCTCTTTCCTCACCCCCTCTCTCAGCTTTAGCTTTATCCCCTGAAATCCCACCTCCTGCTTATTCCCATTATTACCCATAAAATTCCTGATATCAAGTAAATTATCTATTTAAATTTCACAGCAAGGCATCTCTGTACTAAAATGAACAAGCAGTGCACCATAAATGGAAAATGTTACCTCTCCATTAACACTGAACTACTTCACTGAGACCTAATAGGGTGTGTTTTTATGAATTATGATTTCAGATACTTATCTCTGGGGAGATAATTGTTCTATAGCAAATGCAAAATATATGTAATGTGTTCTCTTTTAATTCACTCTTAGCAATGTGAAGACAAATGGGGACATTTGTGCGCTCTGGCTGACTTCTCCATAGCTTTGAATGAAAGCATACAGGAGATCAACAAGCATTCGTTCAACAACTTTGAACTCCGCATCGGTAAGTTCAGTGCAAGCATTTGAAATAAAAGAGGTTGTTTTTTGCAACTGCACACACTTGATACATGAGAACTTAAGAATGGCCATGTTGCATCAGACCAGTGGTCCATCTAGCCCGATATCCTTTCTTCTGGCAGTGGCAAGTGCCTGATGCTTAAGAGGAAATGCACAGAACAATTAATTGAATGGCACTCAGAGGTTTAGGCGTATCAATGGCATGGGGTTTGATCCTGACCAACTTGTGTAATAGCCATATCCTTCATGAGTTCATCTAATTCTTTTTTGAACCCAGTTATATTTTTTGCCTTCACAACATCCCCTGGCAATGAGTTCGACAGGTTATTTGTGTGTTGGATGAAGAAGTGCTTCCTTATGCTTGTTTTAAGCATACCTACCTGCTGCCTATTACTATTAATAAATTATTATTACCTGCAAAGACATTGTATAATGATCATGTAGTTGTACAGAAGTTCAATGGCACCAGCTATTTTGTCTTCTGTGGTCACATTGAATTCAAGGTCATGAGCAGGGATAGAAATCAGATTCTTCAGACTCCAAAATTTAGGCCCCTACTACTTAGCCTAAAAGAGAATCCTCTGCTTCTCTTTTTATTATGTTTACGATTGTTTGTGCAAGCTGTTAATGGATGACAACATCCTGCACACTCTTGAATTAATTTGACAGAGACCTCAACGTCTGAACGTTAGACTGGGAGCCAGGAGCACCCAACAGATCCTGGATTTGATGCTGACTCGCCTTCTGTCTTTTTTCATTTCATCTCCCCGTCTCAGCTGCTTCTTCTGTAAAATGGAAATGAGATCTTAGTCTAAGTACTGCAAATTACTTTTTGGCTTTGCTCAAAAATCTAATGCCAGTTCTGACCAGACCTATGGGACCAGCAGTGGTTTTGAATTGCTGCCATGGGGAACTTGACATTCTGAATTAAACCCTTAGGATGGGTTACAGAAGTGACAGGCTATACTGGATATAGCAGTAACATGTCTGTACCTGACAATCTATATGGGAGGCTTCATTACTGGACAAGACCAAAACGCACGCAGCAGAAATGTGATCCTTTAGAGGTGGCCTTTCCACATCTAGGTGGAGCTATACTGATCAGGCAGGGTGGGGAAGATTGCATTGTCATTATCCAGGCTATCCCTAATCTGTGAGAGAGCAAAGAATAGCTTTCTCCAGAGCTGTGTATCTATCACCTTTCACCGATACTAAATTTACTTTTAAAATAGGCATATAGACCCCTTGAATCTTCCAGTATTACCCGTTGTCTTGAATTTACTAGGAATGCTTGCAGGACAATTTTAGCTTTCCCAGAATAACGTTAAAATGATAAGAAACGATGACATTTTTAAACAATTGCATCATGATGTTATAATGTGTTTTCTTGGGAAGTAACAATATGATGTTTGCACATCTTGACAATGTAATACTAGCAAGCTTGTCTTGCAGGACAAATTCCCAAAAGATGTTAAATCTAGTTGGAATAAGGGCTAGATGTGAGCCTCTGTATGGTATCCTGGCGATGCATAGTTTATTAGTGTCAAGATGATACATAGTTTACAGATACTCAGATGGTACAATGATAGCTACCATATATGATCAGTATCCAGTTAGACGTTCCAGTGTTTTAGGTCCTTATTTCTCTTTATTTCCGCTCTTTTCCTAAAACTCAGAGAAGAATGTGTCTGAAGCAAATTTCTAAAGCATAACTCCAAATTTGGTTTTTCAAATGTTCTTGGCTGAACGTCTAATTGTGTTTCCTCTTCATTCTATTTTGTTTGTAGGTATTAGCCATGGCTCTGTTGTAGCGGGAGTTATCGGTGCTAAGAAACCTCAGTATGATATCTGGGGCAAAACAGTTAATTTAGCTAGTCGAATGGACAGCACAGGTGTAAGTGGCAGAATACAAGTGCCTGAAGAAACGTACCTGATCCTGAAGGACAGGGGATTTGCCTTCGACTATCGAGGAGAGATTTACGTCAAAGGTATCAGTGAACAGGAAGGAAAAATCAAAACATATTTTCTTCTAGGAAGAGTACAACCAAATCCTTTAATCTTACAACCAAGAAAACTGACTGGACAGTATTCATTAGCGGCTGTTGTATTAGGACTTGTACAGTCTCTTAACAGGCAAAAGCAGAAGCAAATACTTAATGAGAACAATAACTCCGGCATTATAAAGGGACATTATAACCGGCGGACTTTACTAACTTCCAGTGGACCAGAGGCAGTGGCCCAAGCAGAGGGCTCCGACAAAACTGAATTGCCATAATAAACGTTTTGTTGGTGTTCTTTTGTTTCTTTCTTTCTTTTTTTTTTTTTTTTGTATTTCTTTTCTATATAAAATAAATATACAAATAAAAAGGGTTTAATTTTTTTTAGAACAAGTATGATTCTTTTTTCCTTTTGGTACGATGTTCATACAAAATGTAAGTCACCAGCCATTTAGTAATGGGACTAAGAGCCTTTCACCTCTAGTCGTTATTTAATCTTAGTTATCCTTTGTATTACCATAGGAAGCTAGAAGCCCAGTCTAAGGTCAGTGTCCGATTGTGCTAGTCACCATACAAACACCTCATAAAAAAGAATCCCTACCCTAAAAAGTTTAGAATCTAAATAGACCAATTGGGGAGGGAACAAAGGCACAAAGAAGTCAAGTGACTTGCCCAAGGTCAAACAGGAAGCCTGTGGCAGAGCCAGGAATTGCACTTAGATATTCTGATTTTCCAGTCCAGGGCCTTAACCATAAAATTGTCCTTCATCTCTGTGAGCATCACTTCAGATCCACATCAGGTCTGTAGCATTACCATCTGTTGGCTCTTTGGCCTGTGTGAAATGAGTGGGTTTCAATCTAACCCACATCACAAAATTCACCACTTTAGTTGTACTCCTTTTAGACTCCTAGATTTGAAGGCCAGAAGGGACTATGATGATCATCTAGTATGATCTCCTGCGTGTCACAGGCCACAGAACCTCACCCACCCATCCACTCCCGCGATAGGCCCATAACGTCTGGCCAAGTTACTGAAGTTCAGTGACTATTTGGTGAAGAAATGCGCCAGCTATCACATGCAGGAATATCTGGACCCTAATATTATTAGTAACACTTGTCCTCCAATCTATATCTGGGAAATTAAAGTCTCCCATAATCACACAATTCCCAGTAGCGTTTATTTTATTAAAAATATTAGAAGGCTTGATCCATACCCAAACCAGATCGTGGCGGTCTGTAGCAGACCCCAAGCACCGTCTCAGTGGAGCTTCTGCTACCTTTCTTCCACTAAGTGATTTTGATGCAGATTCTGTCTTATCCATTCCATCACTTCTAATTTCTTTACTGTCACAAATGAGCAATGATACTCCACCACCTTTACCTCTGATTTCTGTCTTTTCCGAATAACACACGCACTTTAAGACCTATACTCTAGTCATGACTACGATTCCACCACTTTTCCATTAACCCTATAATATCTGGTTTCACTTCTGCACCAGTAGTTCTAGTTCCTCCATTTTGTTACCCAGGCGTTTTGCATTGGTGTACAGACATCTTAGTGGTTTCTGCTCAGATTCCTCACGGGAGTAGGTACAATCATTCCACTGCCAGTATCACCAACCTGACTGTTAGCGCCACTACCAGGGACACTATCTTTCCTCTTGATGTCCATTCTCATACCCTTTGTTGCTCCTGTCTCCATTGCTGTATCCTCTCTTACCTGATTTTCCTCCCAGTCAATATTAGAGTCAGGCATGGAGATTACATGAGCATCTCCCATCCGTCTCCCCCGAGTTCCTAGCTTAAAGCTCTTTTAATCAGTTGCACCAACCTCCAGCCTAGAAGTCTGTTTCCCTCCCTACTCACGTGGAGTTCATCCCATGAAAACAGTCCTTGGTCTGTGAATGGCTCCCAGTGGTCAAACATCCCAAAGCCCTCTTTCTAGCACCATTGCCTGAGCTATCTGTTGATCATCATTGTCTCACCTTGCCCTCACTTGCTTCCTCTAGGGACAAGTAGAATCCCTTCCCTTGCCTGGCATAGTCTCCCTTGATGTGTTCCAGCAAGAATCTAGAAGTATCACTGGTTCCCACATGAAGGACAATTAGTGGATTCTTTCTTGCTCCCATTATGATTCTCTTCAGCCTCAGGTCCATATCCCGTATCTTACCTCCCATCAAACAGCACAGCCATCTGTTCACCAGATCAGCTCTAGTGACAGACCCATCTGTTCTTCTTGGTAGGGAGTCCCCAATCACATTTACCTGCCTCTTCCTCATGTTGGTGCAGTTCTCCAGCCTTCTCCACTTCTGTTCTTTCAGGCTGCAATTCCTCCTGTCTTTTTTTCTCACTTGCAATCTTCTGTGAGTTATCCTCTCTCCTGCTGGGGCTCTGATCTTTTGCTCTCTCCATTGTCTCTTCCCCTCTTCTTGTAGGACTAGTCACTTTTCTCTTCCCACCTGCTGTTACTGCTGGCCATGCCTCCAGTTTCCAACTCTGCAAATTTATTTCCCAGCTCTATTTCTCCTTCACTAGCCAGTCTTTTCCTCTGCCTTATTCTCATAGTCACATGCTTCCACTGGCCACTTTCCTGATCCAGAAGTGTACCCCCGCAGTTTTCCAGTTCAGCTTGCATCTGAAAATCTTGACTTTTCCCTTGAGCCTCCTTTCACCTTCCCACCCTCATCTGCTCAAATCCCCTTCAAAACTCAGCCATCGTTTCTAGCTGCATCCCCAAACCTTAGACCTTCTCTTCCATCATTCGACCAAGTCATACAAATGAAGCATTTTTCAGGTGCTCATTCCAGGACAAGGTACATCCCGCAGCTTGCACATCCTGTCATCTTCATGGTTTCTTTCATTTTCTGAGTCACTACCACTGCTGAATCTATAGTTGTCATAGCCTTCTCTCCTAAGCTCCTGTCAAGAAAGACACACACAAAACAAAAATGCAACACCACACACTCCCTTCCCCAAATTCCCCTTACAAACTCCCACTCAACTCCCCTGTTTCTAGCTCTGTCTGCTGGCTTCCGGACTGCTGGCTATCTGCTTGGATGCCTTTGTAGGAGTCCTAATCAGGGAATTCCCATCCGCAATCAGTTAGTGATCAAAGACTCTGCTTCTCTCACAACAGGTTGCCCCCTAACAGCCTCTACAAACTGAAAACAAACCAGCAAGCAAACACTCTCAACCACGCACGCTGCCACACCTCTTCTCCAGCAGATCTCCACTCAGACTCCCCTGTTTTCAGCTCTTTTGGCTGGCTCCTGTGCTGCTTCTCCTGTGCCATCTTGACAGACTCTGTAAAGAGGATGTGGATCTCTGTGCCAGGATTGAGACATCTCAGTGGGGTGGGAGGAAGCTTGCCCTGCTGCTATCTGCATTTGCCTCAGGACAAATAGAGGACTCCGGGGCTGCCCATCTGGCACCTTTCATCAGCACTAAAATCACTTTTTAAAGCAAGTTGTGAATGTGAAAGTAAAATGTGAAAAATTCACACTAAGCAAAGAGGCAGGAAACAGCCTTTCTGGAGGTACCAAAACACAATCTCCATGTGTGCAGCAGTAGAAATAGTAAGTAGCTTGAAATATAGAGTAATGTCCGGGTGATTGGAATGGCGTTATTGTGCCAAGAGAAATACACGCTTAGGCTGTGTATGCGTGTGTAACCCGTGCCTGCTTGGTGTGTGCTCTGTCCCCTCTAGTGACACCGAAACCGTCTATGGATTCAAGAGTCTGCTTCAGCCTTGGCTAAGAGACAGGTGACTTTTAGCTCATGCAGTAGAGGTTCATACACTAAGCTTCAGAGGTCCTAGGTTTGATCCCACCTGCTAACAGTTAGGGTCTGTCAGCATTACGCTTAGATACACCTCACTCTTTCCTCCTTTACCATATCTTAACTTCCTCACCCTCGGGGTACTGGGGTGCCCTTATCTTAAGGATTGAATATTAGCTCCATTAAACTCATTAACATGTATGTCAATTGGATTACTGTGGTTACCTGCACCTCTGCTGTGTGCCCCTCCCAAAGACTCTGACCTGGTATAAACGACTTTAATGTGGTTCCCTTCCAGCTGTTTGCAGCACAATAAGCAAAGTCTTATGCCGTCCTGTGACTTAAGGACATGGCTGGTTTACTTACTAATACTAGCTTACTGAGAGCTACACCTGCTCAAGCTATCTGGCCTTACGCTAAGAGCTTAAGCTCTTCTTAGGTAGGCCTAGGCCCATAGGTCTCTTGTGTTTCTGCTATCAATGCCTTACCCCTTTAATGACTATTACTGCTATAATTATGGTATGGACTACACTACGTTAATGTGAACTAGGTACCTTTTTACATTAGCAGGGTCTACATGGGGCAGTTATGGTAAGTCTATGCTGCAGTTAGACACCCATGGCTGGTCCATGCCAACTGTCTCAGGTTCACGGGGCTCAGGCTAAAGAGCTTTTTAATTGTGGTATAGATGTTTGGGCTTTGGCTGGAGCCTGGACTCTCGGACCCTACAAGGTGGAAGGATTCCAGGGCTCAGGCTGCAGCCTGAGAACGAACATCTGCACAACACTTAAACAGCCCCTGAGACCAAGTGTGAGTCAGCTGGCATGCGGCAGCCATGGGTTTATACTTGCGGTGTTGACATACCCTTGGAGTGCAACACTTTGGCATGCACTTCTACTCACACCCCCATAGTCCGGACTGTGGGACCAAGTAGACAAGCCTTAAGATAATTCAACTTCTTTTACATTAATATGGTATTTGGGGCACTAGAAAATCAAGTTTTGGCAATTTTAAACATCAGTCTTTTCCCTTAGGAGCTAGTTTTCCTATCAGCATGAATGGATCCGTGTTTCCTGTGGTTCACTTGGCATTTTATTCCTGCTAAAAGCACGTCCCAGATGGACCAGTTTTCTCATTCTCGTAACTGCTGCCAAGCCTTGTAGTGACAATTTCCAGTGAGAGGAAGATGTTAATTAGACAGTGGGAATACAGGCTGAAGATGTGAAGATAACTGCATTTTTGTCTTGTGCTTCTCAGCATAGGCATAGGCCTTTTTATTCGCCCTTCCAAAATCCTCCTTAGCACAACGATATTCTGGAGCAGAATTCTTTGCTAATGAAGTCTGAGCTTTGTGTCACACAGATAAAGGGCTTGCTAAATTTGCTCAGTCTCATGGAATAATTCATTAGGGAGGAAATTTCACCTGTGACTGTCAAAGGTAAAAAACACCAGCCTGGGGTTACTTGTCTATGTTAGATGGATCCTACTCATTCCCCAAATATGCTGCTTGTGACTTATTCAAGTGTGATAGCCTAAAGGTCACAAGTGAAACACTAGCTCTTACTTCTTTACTCTAAGTCTTTTCAGTGGCATTGTAACTTGTGATCTTACACCCAACCCAGAACAATATTGATACCTATCTGCAGTGTTTCTTGTCTGCTGATGTGGGTGCTACTGTTTAGACTAAAGAAAGAGGGATCTGTCCAGACCACATACTTGATGTGCACATCCCAGAACTAAATTTAAGTCTCTCTCTGGCTACAGATAGGCTTAGTGGTACAGGATGTTGCTATCCAGGCAAATTGTCACTATATCTTTGGCCCAAGTGATTAGTTAATATTCGGGGCTTTGCAGGGTTGTTTATGTTAGGAGGAGAAATAGATGGTGCAAGTTGAGAATTTCTTTGGTGAAATCTTGTTTATGTACAAAAAAATGTCCACAAAAGCCTGTTTCCCTGAACACAGTAGGAACAAACAGCAGCAGGCAGTTTCCTTCCTCAGAAACTCCCACGTCTGCCTTTCCATGAGCTATGTGCCCAAGCTCTGCTGGCTTCTAACACAAACAGGCTGCCAAACCAATATCCTAGCCCCTGTGTTTGCTATCAGGGAAATCCTTCAGACCGCATGGTTTAGCTCTGACTTGCCATGTGCTTCGGGCTGTGCGTCCATTGTCTGTAGCTGTCTCTTCTACACAGAAGGGCTTCATTGCTCCTTCCATTGAGTCTGAAGGAACGATAGCCACACCCTTGACATTAGAACTGTGATGGTCTTTAGATCAAAGACTTACCCAAGGGCAGACATTAGCCCCTTTCAACAAAAGTCCAATATGCAAGCAGAGTAGGCCGTGGCAAAGAGGCGTGTGTACCTTCATAAAAACAAGAGGTGAGCTCAAGCCCCAGTGTGGAGCTGGAGTTGAATTTACTCAAAGTTTGAACATGTTTGAATCCAGAGTTTTGGTTTGGGTGCATCTCCCATAACAACACATTGCTTCGTATAGCTTCATAGATAGTCTTTTAAATGAATTAGCTATTTGTATGAGTAAGAATAGCGTCTATTAAGCCAACAACAAATTGCATGCGGGCAGTTATTCCGGCCCTCTGAAGAATCCAGTTTTGATCACTGACTCAGGTAGAATATTGAACTAGCTGGGACACTGATCTTACTGAAGTGATCTTACTCTCCTCCATGTGTATATATTTACAATGTATGGGCATTCATCCACTTTAATAAAGGACGAATCTGAGACAAAAATTGTAGTGTTTGGTGTATTTAAACACACCGCAGGTCCCTTCTGGTTGACTGACAAATACCATATCTAATTTTCAAAGTTCAAGAAGTGGTGAAAAAGCTATATAATTCACCACTACAGAGTCAACATTTATCTATAATTATCACACAGTGAGGTTTGAGAGTATTAGGGTTTGTCTACACAAGGACACTCGGGAAAATTAATCCAAATTAATGTTTGAAGTAGATTAATTAGACCACATTTAATCTCTGCATGCACATTATAATTCACTTGGAAGTTAATTGAATTAAACTAAATTAAGGCCATTTGAATCTGAGTGAGAGCATCCACACAATCATTTAACTAAGCCACTTCAAATTCACACATTTAGTTAATTTGGATTAATTTTCGCTGAATGTCCCCATGTAGACAATCCTTCTTTTCCCTATACTTAGCATAAAGATGAGCTGTGGTATCTCAAGGCTTCCCTACACAGTGCATTAGTACATGCTAGAGGCATGTAAATTCCCATGTTGCACTAATGTGTTGCACATTAAGTGGCCTGTGTGGACCCTGCTGGCACGTACTAAAAGATCCCCAGTGTGTGTTAATGTAGTACTCTTTCAAACAGGACTACATTAATGCACAGCAGGGAATTTTTAGTATGCATCAGCAGGGTCTACCATGGGCTAGTTAGAGCGCCACATGCTAGTGCATGCAGGAGTTTACACTGTTTATACAAGCTCTCAGATACCACAGTGAAGTACCTGGCTAAATGCTGACTTGATAATGGTAGCTGCTCTGTATGTAACTACTGAAGAAAACCCAGCAGCTATCTTTTAGCTTCTCACTCATTACTGATTACCTCATGGTCACTTGCACATCTGAAAACAGCCAGCAAAGATTCCTCTATGTGACAGTCTCATTTAATCCTTCCCTTTGGTATCCATAGGAATTCACTTCCTTTTTCTATGCAGTATGGGAAGTCAAGGAGTTTCCATGTCAAAAGTATGTAGTGCCTCCCTAGTTTCAATGGCAGTTAATAATGGCCAAGTGGCCTTTCTTTTCACACCATCAAGTTGAGATGTTAAAAGCAGAAAGTCCTACCCACAAATTGATTTTGGTGGTGGTGCAATGAAATTATTAGAGCAGGAAATAGTCACGTTAAGCTTCTCCATTGATACATGTGTGCACTTATTAACCTCACTGGGAATTCCTGTCAGTTGTCAATCAATGGCAGAGTGACATGGATGAGCATTGTAGTCTCTCAAGCGCTGCTGTTCCCTACAGTGTGGGAAAAAGATCACAGTGCAGTAGACAGCACACACAGAGAATGCTTAAAAAATCAATGTCAATATCCCCTTGTCCTTTGAAGATTGCTGTGACTCAGTTAGAATTTAAGGAACTTTGTGTTAATTAACCTTGCTGGCAGGAATATTTAATTGGTGTATGTCACTTCAATGGGTGAAGCCCGTTTTTTCATATAGTCTTTTTCCTTAATCAATTCTTTTTCATTTTCCCCTAAGCTTTTGTTTTGATAAATGTTCCCTTCATTATAAAGCCATTCCAGGGTCCAGCAATGTAGACAAGGGGATCATCTGATTCATCTGGCACTTTCTTGCAAAAAAAAAAATGCCTGTCAATTGCAGGGCTACTCTGAGGGCATCTCCTTCAAACTTCTTCTCACTCAACTTCTCCTGACCTAGCTCTCCTTCAGCTCAAGGTAGTTTTTACCACCTAATAAATATACTAATATTGATGTGCTGGAAGCCTCTCTATTTCACAGTTAATGGACCTCTGAAGATCTTTTAAGCAGAGCTTCCTTCAGATCTGGGGGAGGAAAAAAATTCAGCACAGCTTTGCCTTGAGACAGTGAGAGATAGGTACAAAATAAGTGAAAACTCACTTGGATAGCATGAAAATGAAGGATTTTGTACAGTGATAGAAACAAATGAAGGGTTTGGGTAACAACCTTTGGCAGGAAAGCTCTTATCTTTAGACATGCTCTCACACTATAGCAATGCTACTGGGCATGGCAGTAGGTTAAGAATCAGGTTCATTAATTACCTATTAGTTTCAGAAACAACAGCCCTATTTTCTATACTTTAACAGTCATCCTCACCCATGATGACTAGAAATGCTAGCTCCCCAAAATGTTAACCATAGGCTATTGAGTCTAATCCAAGTTTAGGACAGAAAATACTTCCTCTGGGCAGTTCACAGAGAGAACCACTGCAACTGGCCCATTTGTTTGCAGTCACTGTACATGAGGGCTGAGCAACAATGGAGAAATGATGTGGGTGGAGTTTGCCTGCTGTGTGAGTAACAGAAGATATTCAATTGTCATGCAAACCAAACCAGCACTCTATTTTTTTATAAATGGCTCCTGTCTCCCAGCTGCAAAATGTTATTTCATGACTTCCCTTTCATTTATTCATCCATAATTTCAGTCTGACCAAAAAAAAAAAAATCCATTCAAGGACTACTACACCCCAGTTTCTGAGTGCCCTGGACATGCAGTCAGAGAGACAAGAATAGGGGAGAT
The DNA here is from genome assembly GCA_007922155.1 of Mesoclemmys tuberculata. Classification (NCBI taxonomy): domain Eukaryota; kingdom Metazoa; phylum Chordata; order Testudines; family Chelidae; genus Mesoclemmys; species Mesoclemmys tuberculata. The sequence goes on along the minus strand of ML675632.1, from coordinate 3,627,545 downwards.
GCAAAATGAAAGTCAATTGGAGCAAAAGCACTGCTTTCTCCCACCCTGCCACACACCAAACATGTGACCAATACAGCTTAGAATTCCCATTGCACTTCCCCACCAGACACACCCCACCATCAGCTGCCTTAACCCTCAGTCAGACTTGCCCAGACAGATGGGCAATGTCCCTGGAAGGTCAGCAAATTTGGGTCTCTGTAGACCTGGGAGGGCACAGAGCATTCCAGAACCCAGGCGCTTTCCGTGAGAATTCTCCCAGCAGCCTTCTCACTTTTATAACGAGGCAGATAAAGCTGAAGTGCCTCCTCTCCGAGGAGAGAGAGTGGTTCTCTCCATTTAGCAGGTCCCACACTGTTTAGGGCTTTACAGCTCAAAATGAACACCTTAAACTCCTACGGAAAACCACGGGCAGCCAGTGCAGATCACAGAGCAGCGGCAACAGTCGCAGCCACCGAGACGTGCCACTTCAGAAGTGGGCTGCCACATTCTGTCTCCGTTTGTTTCCAGATATATTTAAGGTGCAGCCCCATGTAGAGCCTGTTGCAGCCATTCAGTCCTGATAAGGCTAGATCAAGGCAGCAAGGTCCACATCGGAAAGAATGCAGTCTCCTAGACAGGCACAAGATGGTAAAAAGCATGTATGACAAGGGCTGCAGGGTGCACATCCAACAGCTAATGGCCATCCAGCACTACCCCCAGCGTGCAAATGCACACAAGTGGCAGGCAAATACCTGAGATATCAGCCTCCCCCTGTCTTCAGTTCTCTTTCCCCAGCCTACCAGCACCGTAGGGGGCAGCAGAGGATGGTTGAATTCACCCTGCAGACGAGAGCATCTGGCAGTGAGTGATTCTGGAGCAGTGGGTCAAAGGGGAGAGTCAGAGGGAAAAACAAGGTGGAATACCACCATCTCCTTGAGAAGGACATTGTAGAGCTGAGCACAGAGAGAGAGGTTTGCACACGGGAAGGCTCACCAAGGTTGTGCTGTTTGCCCAGTTGGAGGAGAGTAACCAGTCTCGAGAGCCAGACCCTCATCCAAACGGGATTTCCAAGGGGGCTGGGAGCAGCTGGAGTGGCAGCCAGGTGTCCTCATGATGCATGACCTTCACAGCCAAGATCCCCCCTGGATGCTGGAGATAGAGCTGTGACTGAAAAAGCCAGAGGATGAAATCGATCCGATAAGTCTGGAGCAACTGTACCCCCTGACCTGAAGCTGTGGTTAGTGGACAAGAAGCCTAAGGATCTGCAGAGTGCATGCAAGCCAGCTGATGAGTTCATGGACAGCTGGTCAGGACATGGACTGGGTCCAAAGGGAGATGGGACCAGATCGAGGAGTGCTAACATTATAGCTGATGCTTTGTCATGGAGAGGTGGGCCTGAACTTCTCCAAGACACCAGCTGAAGTGACCTCGCTCAGTTCGGTCTCGAAAGGAGAGAGATGTGATGACGCTGAAGCACTAGCGTCCTGACTGGCAGCATCCTGGGTGGTTCTAGAGCAATCTTCTGGGGAACTCCATCACAGAGGGTGATTAACTATTGGAACAAATTACCAGGGGAAGTGGTGGAGTCTCCATCTTCTGAAGTCAGAGATCAAGACTGCGGATGCTTTCTGGAAGATACACTTTAGTCAAACACAAGTGATTGGGTTCAGCACAGAGATAACGTGGGGAGATTCTGCACCTGTGCTCTATAGGAGGTCAGACTAAATGAACTTCTGGCCTTAATATCTGAATCTAGCATGATCTCTTCACTACAGTCCATGACTAATTCCTGCGGGCTGAATGACCATTGCCCACAGAAGCAAAATATCCAGGCCAGCAAAATGTTTAGGCCATTCACCGACTGAGGCCTCAAAAAGGACAGACATTTTCCATTTTGCTAATGAGTACAAAACCCCTAGCAAGTGGCACTCATCCTATGCATCTTACTAGGGAAAGCACCCAAGGACCTGTGCAAAATAATAGCTTCCTTGTCACCCCTGTGTCTGGCTGAGTAATTTTAAAAGCACATCAAGACCTTAACAACTAAATATCAGAAGAGAAGTTAAACTTGTTCTTCCAATTGCATTTCCTCCAGCCCCTATCTCCTCACTCCCCTCACCCACTGCATAGTTTGTTGTAACAACGCACCATGTAATCTGTTTTATTTAGATTTTAAGAACCTCAGGACAGGGTCTATCTTTTCTTGCCATGAGATCTGAATTCTACTACCAGCTCCCTGACACTGACCCAAGATGTGACCTTGGCCAAATGGGGGTATTAATACATTCCCCTATGATTAAAGTGCTTTGAGTTCACTGGATAAATAGTGCCGTATCTCATTACTATTAAATGTCTCATAATCATTGGCAAATAAGCATGCGTGCACCTGGTGCTATATAAATAACTATGCAGTCTTCCATGGCTTATGCAATCTTCTGTGTCACAAAAGCCACAAATGGCTGCTGTGGAATAAAGAATACAGAAAGCAATAAAAGAAAAATGGAAAGAAAATCTTCTCTTGGAGTTGGGGAGGAGGGGTTATTTTTAGATGCTCAAAAGGATCTTTCCAAAGGAAACACATTACGTAACCGCAATCCATAATTCAAGATGTGTTTCCTGTACTTGTCACAGAGGCTAATTAGGGGAAATCGAGAATTACTTGCTTTATTGTCTCTCTCCCGACAAAGTCTGAACTGCACCATTATCCATATCTATCTCAAGACAAAAATAATATTTATAAATCACGGTATTTCATTTGGATTAGCCGTTCCCGCTGAACAACAGAGGCTAGAGGTTTTTATTGATGAAAGTAACAGCGCAAAGCGGAATAAAAGCTTTTGCTGCTTTGAATTATTAATAGTACATCAGCTCAGCACGCACCCAAATCACACTGCTCTTTCTTCTCTTGCCTCAGGAAAAAAGTAAATAGCTGTAGAGAACTTTAAGCCTATTAAAAGTGTTCTGAGTCCCCCAGGCTATTCCATAATGGGACTTGTCCCACTCCAGTCCTCTTAAAGATATCCCAAGATTCCTAGGTACTTGGAATCAGACTCTTGCACTAAGCTTTTAAGGGGACATTTTGAAAAGTGGCTAAGTGGGAGGGAGTGGATTAATGTTCCTAAATCTGTCAGGCTCTTTGGAAAGTCTCCCCTTTTGAAACAAATTAATTTGTATCATTCTCTTACGTCACCAAGCTCCATGAAATACAAGAAGAGGGCGTAAGGGAGAAATTGCCATCTATCATGATCTTCATCTGGTAACATCTCTCTTGCAGCGCCCATTCTCTGATTCTGAAGGTTAAGACATTAAACCCTTTACGGTTTATCTAATGAGGCTAGATAATTGCTCCTCCTTCAATTTCCTTCCAAGCTGATCAGAAGGCTACCATTATAGCTCTTTGCCAGATCCCTAATATTGGTGCAGTGTATCCCCACTCTTGGCCAACTTAATTGACTAAATAGGAAGTTACCGGTACACAACAGGCTGCTATTACCAATAGAAAAACTCTTAATGAACTAGGAATGAGGTATTTCCTGGGCTATCTTCAGCTCTGTGATCTACCCAAGCAACTGCTATCAGCTGAGATGACTTTTCCCATCAGACAGCTAAAGATTCAGGCTGGATCAGGCCACAGGAAAGCCCCACCCCACAGTATCAGACCCCTTTTGGTGCTGTATTTAGAATTCATTATGAGTCCTTGTATATGTATTTTTATTTATGACTTGCCCTGCTTCCATCTACCGTCTATGTAGAAGAGGAGGAAGGATTTGGGATGAGGTGAGGCTAGTGGCCTTCTAAAATCTGACTGATTGGATTATTTTATCTACCACTTCCAGGGCCAGAATCTTGGTTCTGAGGAAAACATTCAAAAGGTGAAACAAATGTAACCATTACAGAAATGTCTGCGGGAGTCTGCAGACAGCCTGAAACAATAGCTCTGGGATATGAGAATTGCCCCCATTTTATTGGGTTGTTAATCCTGAAACACATTACACTGGAAGCCCTATGCCTCGCACCAGGGGTCTATATGAGCAGATAAAGGAGGGTGTTCACCATCATGGTCCAATGTCAGCTCTGATGGGATCGTATCAGAAGGGACCACCCCACACACAAGGAGCGGATGGGTCTGAATCCTGGCCTTCGTTAGTGTTGGCACAATTCTGATATATGAGCATTCATATTTTCTACCTGTGGCTTTTCTACAGATCCTATTACCACAGTACCTAGTGCTTTTGGGGCCTGCTCCAATACCAATTCTGTTCAGTAGTCACTGATTATGCCCTTTGTACACTAACACTTGCATACACAGATATTGGATTTTAACACTTCTGCATACATGTGACAGAAATTTCACGGGCTAAATCCACTTCGTTAAACTCTAGCACCACTGCATTAAAGCGTTAGTGTACCAAAAGCACTCAGATGCTATGCAGATGGGTGCAATAGAAAAGCCAATGAAAGGTAGTTTTGATGATTTTATTGCAGTTTGTGGAGCCTAGCAGCATTAACAGCCTCCTTGATGGGCTATGGTCATCCTCTAATTTAATTTTCACGTTCCATGGCACTTGAATTTAGCAGGCAATCAGGGCCCAGCATAAAGGCAGCCAGTTACCGTCTCCTTAGTAGCATTTTTAAAGAGAGAAAGAATCAGAAGTGTGAAGGAAAACCTTTGCAAAGGTTGCATGATGAGCAAACGTTACTGGGGTCATGGAAATGTAAGCAGTCATGTTTGGAGTTTGAGTTGGGAGGAAGGGGTGGAGAAAGAGCCTCACTGGAATTGATGGATGTGAGCAGTAAAAACTGGGTCAGTTCTTATATTCACATCTCTACAACTGAAAGAGTCTGATATCAGTCCGAGCACAAGGCCAGATGGAGAGGGACTGCAGTCCTCATTGACCATAAAGATATCCTTTCCATGAATGAATGTGAGAAGTCGGATGCCTACAGCACTAGACACTGGTATGATTAAAAATAGTATCTGCAATTCCACTTGCTGGGATAGAAGTTTCAAGAGCTGACATTCCCTTATGTTTCAGGTTGTAGATAGAAAAGAAGTTTGGGCCAGGAATGAATCTGATTTCATGATACAATATTGAATGATTATTTATTGCTGTGGGACCTCAGTGTTACCAGGACAAGATTAAGGCAATCTGAGGCCCTAAACAAACTGTACACGGGGACCATCCTTGGCCACACCCCTATTCCATTGCCATCCCTCAATGTACTGGGTCCCTGCACCTTCTCGGGGTGGCAAAGACTTGGGCCACCTACACAAGTGTAGTGTGTTGGAGTGCCCACTTTGAGCTGGCCCCATGGTTCATTGTCTACAGGTGGCCTGGGGTATATCTAAAGGAGAATCCCTCCTGTGAAAGATGAATTCAAACACGTGTAGGTTTTAGCTGTGCTTCAAGAAATATAATTGTAAGAATAGATTTTAAATGCTTGGAGAAGAAAAAAATCGAGGTAATTAATTGCATAATAATACAGGGCCTTACTGTAGTGAGAGTGCTTGAAACAAGCCAAGGAATATGCAGCCCTTTCATGCCATTAAAAAAATGCTATTAAAACATGGTCACATCTGCTACGTGTGACATTCTGATTCATTTAGAAACCTGTCCTAATACTTTTCAGAGGAAAACTGCTAGCATTTGAAATGCTCTCAATGTCTGCTGTGAGATTCATTTGCTCAGTGAACAGTGAGAGTGCCGTTTCCAATGGCTTTCCCTATTTCTCACCTTCCTGTGACACTTCTAAGTAGCACTTGTCTTCCTTTTATCAGTACAGGCTGCTAATGTGCACACAGGTTGGCGGTTTCAGTGCCGTCTATGCATCGTTTTTAAGTAGCTTTTGTGTAAACATCTTACACGTAAGCATCAAACACTGTTCTTTTAAGCCTCGCACTCTCAAGAACAAGAAAGGCTGATAATGGCCAAAAATAACCTTGTTGCATTTATGGCTGTGCAAAAATTACAATGTAACCTAAAACCCCAAAGAACTCATCTAGCTTTAGGATTTGTTGAAAACCCATAGTTCTTCTTAGGTTTACCGGAAGGTTACATAAAGGCTGTGAACCTTTCGAGCAAAATTGGGGTCCAGTTTAAAGCTATCTGTCATGGGCTCCACTTACCACTAGTGGCACCTCCTCCTGGAGATTGGCTCTGGCCAAGCATTGCACCATCCACTGGTGGTGTCTCTCCTGTCATTCTCTCACACCCTGTGCAACTGAGTGTTCCCTCTCCATGACTTCACCTTCTGTTCACTGTGCGTGTTTCCCCTCCTGAGGATATCAAAGTACCGCTATGCAAAATTTCCACCTTCCTTTCACTGCTCTGACCATGCTACTCCTCTAGTGGTTGGCATAGGAACCAGGGCTCACCCTTGGCTCTACACAGTCCAGGGACACTATCTCTAGCAACAGTAGCCTGCTCACTCCCACACTGTGTTGTTCTTCCCCAGATTACTTTCTACTTCACAGCTCTACCTTCTGCCCCCCGCCCACAAGTTTTCCAACCCAAGAGCCCTCCACTCAGGGAGTGACTACAGACTACTCCCTTGCTGCCTCTTTCTGATGTCAATTCCTGGGCTTTATATAGGCCCCTCCTGTTCCTGTCCACCTGAGCCCTCATGTCTAATCAATTCCCTGCTCCCTGGCTCCTCCTCCAGGTGCAACTTGGGCAGTTAATTGGCCTTCATGTCCATACGAATTCTTTCCAGTCTTGTGTGGGGTGGACATCCCATCACATTATCCTTGGCTGATTTATGGTTTCAGACCTAAACCTTGGGAAATTACTGGTTTTGATATGAAATCACAATACAAATAAAATATATTGAAATGGGAGGAAAATGAGGGCGAGGAAAGTCAGTGGTGGGAGGGAAGAAGGAAGAATCATCTAAGATAACTTCTTCATCTGAATCGCCAATATGCTTTGTCTTCATCTTGTGGTTGTAGACCCCAAGCTGCCTGAGATAGGGATCATCGTGGTATCGGTGTCCTAGATAGCAGCAAGTCCTGGTGCCAGCACTTAACAAATAAAGAACAATCATATATAACAATACAGGAGAGTCATCTGAATATCACTCTGAGATTTCAGAGTCATTCGGAACTGAAACTCATTGGACTGTAGTTGTCTAGTAGGTGTATTTTTGTATTGTACATCAGGCCTGAAACCTCACAACTATGGACCAGTCTTCACAGCTATAGGCTGAGGCAGTGTGTAAGTTTACACACACATGATGTTGTCTTGTAAATTATTTTAACAAGAAAAGCTTCTATACTTTGGAATGCTTGTTCAGAGTGTGACATAACACTTGGCTAGACAGCTTCAGCTTGTGGATTTCATTGGTTTCCAGCACTGCTGGGGACCGTTTTTATTAAAAACTCTTTTAACTGAAATTACAATATTAGGAAATTATGATAACATTTTCCTCTACATTAGGTGTCATAAACCTCTTCCTTTCACAACTGAAACCTGGACCTAATTTATTTGACAATAGTTGCCCTGTAAAGTTCTACCACTCTGTTTTCCTCCCACATATGCAACTTTGTTATATACCACTGGATTGAAGGTTATATGTTATTGTTATTTACTACTTATTTTTTTACAGTAGTGTCTAGAAACTCCAAATGACTAGGCACTCTCTACACACATTGGATGTTAGGCTCCTATATCACTTAGATAAATCTGGAAATGTTATGCTATGTGTATGTACAGCACCTAGCACAATGGGCATCCTAGTCACTCAGGCACATTTGAAAAATATAAATATAGTAAGAGACAGTCCCTGAAGAACTTACAAACTAAATAGACCAGACAGACAAAGGGGGAAGGGAAATGGAAGCACACTGATTTGAAGTGATCTGCTGTGTGATCTTGGGCAAGTCTGTGGCCGAGCCAGGGGAAGAAATCAGGATTCCTGATTCCGAGTCCAATGTTCTGCCCACTAGATAATGCTGCCTCTTCTACGATTCTGCCAGATAGACCCATTAGTGACTTTTACAAGAGACTTGGTTGCCGAGATCTCTTGGATATGTAGTTTTACAGCTAAGTTTGTTGAATTGACTATATGTTTTTGCTGAACCTATTTCTTAAATAAACCCTTGAAGAAAAGACTTCCTGCCTGAGGAGTCTAATTCTTTTAGAATCTCAGGAGAAACTCACAAGAATTTTGATCTGTTTTCTGTCACTGTTGTAAAGATTTGATTGATTATTTCTTTATTCTGCAAGTTTAAAATAATGGAGAGTGGCACTTTGCGATTGTTTGCTTAAAAAACACTCCTACTCCACCATCCAAACAGTACTTGTCAAATCTCAGTAGTAGAGTAGAGCACTGTTACTATTTAAACACCCAGTTTAACACTGAAAGGATTTGTTTGCATGTTTGAAACTCTGGAGCTGGCTTTATGGCTTTACTTTTGAGGTCTTTTTCTTTTGATCTGACAAAGTGTGTTCATCTCTACAAAATGTGTTTGATTTTTGTCAGTGCTGTCTTGATGCTCCTAAGTAAATTCTTCACAGTCATTTAGGCCTGGTCTACACTCACCTTCGGGATTCAGTGGCAGTTGACGGGAGATACACAAGTGACATAAATCACTTGCATATCTCCCGTCAACTTCGCTGCGTCTGCTCCGTGCGCTGTCCACACTGCGCTGCGCTGATGGGAACATGGGTCGGAATGCAATACCTTTACTCAGATTGAGTATTGCCACATTCCACCAACAGTTGTATTAAATTCACATGGAGTAAAAAAAATTCAGTGTGAGTAAAAATATCTTATTCATATTCTGATAGCATTCAAGAGCGCCAGTATGGCTCATGGTCCTGTTGTGCTCTGGTACAATAAACCTGCTGGGAGGCAGTACGGTCTAGTGGCTAGGACACTGTCTTGGTAGTTAAAATAGTTAGGTTCGAATCCCAGCTGTTTCCACTGACCTGTTGTATGACCTTGGATAAATCACTTCACCTCTCTGTAACCATTTCCTCCTGCATCTTCTGTCTGTTTAGACTAAGAATTCTTCAGGGTAGTGATTGTTTCTGATTATGTATAAATATAGTGGCTAGCACAATGGGGCTAAATCTCATTTGGTTCATCTAAGTGTTACTATAATAAAAACAAAGCACTAGAAAGCAATTTTTGAGGCTAAATTGATAGGTGTGGACAAAAATTAACACTTGAAATCAGGATCTCAAAAATCCAGGTGTCAGTGCTTAGCTGTAGCACTGTGTCATCACATGAAAGGTAGGCATATAGTATCTTTAATGTAATATCAAGTAATATCCATTTAGTTCTCCATAGACTTGGAAGCTTGGAAAGCATATACAATAAATAAATCTCTCTCTCTCTCTCCAGGTGGCTTCCCACAAGCTCTCCTGGTTCTATCACAATGGTATTTTCAGTGTCTTAATCACAGTTGGAAAGCTGCATGTCCTTGTGTGTCTTTGTCCTGTATTTGGGCAACAATTTTCCTTTGCTGCCACCTTCTGGAACAATTGACAGAATGCCTATGGAAATAAAGCAAAAGGCTTCATTCACCATGTTCACAGTTACTGAAGTGACGAAACTGGGGAGTAGAGCTACATAAAACTTTCTGTTTTAGTTCATATGGTTTATGCCCATTCAGTTTTCTCTTTGAGTGTCAGCTTCCATGTGGCAAAAACTGAAATGCCGAATGAAACCAGAAGAAAAAACTAGGTGTCTTGGAATGAGACAAGAACACAGTATAAGTGATTTTTTTAAAAACAGTCTACTTACTAGAGATCAGGTCAAAATTAAATTGTCATTGTCACTCCCACATACTAAGTTGGGAATGATTCCCATCCTGAGGCTTAACAATAGGGTCCATTAGATTACGTGTGTTTCAAATAACACGTCTTGAGACAGAATATCGCAAAACTATACTAGAATTAGAGGTCTTGGAAATATAAATCAGGCAAAGGATTAACAACTAATTGTTATTCTCCATTAACTAAACCAAATTCTGAAAACTAAGAACCCCTTTCCTATATAGGATACAGACTATATATGCCAGATAATTGGCAAACAAGTGGAACAGAAACTTCATTGTCTTGGAGAGAGCCTCCCAATTGAAATTACAATCTCCTTGAGATCTAGAAAGCTGCACAGGTCTTGCACACGGAGGTGAATGTCACCATCAGGGACCTTGTTTCTACCCCTGACTCTCCAAAATAGCTGTGCTCCTCTGACAATGCAGCTGACAAGACAGATGAAAGCCAAAGACAAAGCCTTCCTGGGTGAGAAGGTTCAGCTGTATATGGAACCTCCTGCGGCGATGTCTTACCCAAAACTGGACCCTTTAGCAAAATATTTCCAAATATGATGATGATGGTACAAAGTATAATATATCATTCCCCAAGCAGAGACACCGTTACCCAGGGAGGGAAGAGGAGCAGCAAATGCCATGAAGTATATTATGAACCTCACTATGCAGATTTAACTGACCTTTCAGTGACCTTTCAGGTACTTAGGGCCTCAAAGGGCTTTGGGTCAGGCCCTTCGATGCTAAAATATTGGAAGCTATAGAAAACCCTCAGTAGATTGATTATGTCAATCCCCTGGGTAGCCTCATCCCTGTCTGCAGGTTAAAGATACCTTTCCCTGGTGGGGAAGGCGGTAAGCATACACTATAATTTTGTACTGGTGAACGAGAAGAAGCAATTGCAATAATAATACAGATGTAATAGGGTCTTCGCTGTGTTGGTTCAGTAATAGGTCTAATCTCATCTGAGGAAAGTTACAGTGTAACCTCAATTTATAAATAAAAAAATACTATTTAATGCAGGGTGGCCCAAAAAGATAATAATGCAGTTGGCATTGGGTGAGGTACAGGTTCACGGTCAGAAAAAGTACATAGAGATGGCCTGCAATAAGCGTGTGGAGCCTGAAGGATTTTGTCATCTCCGGAAAACAAGGTGCTATAAAAGCTTGTGGGATCTTGGGGCTTTTTAGGTGCAGTGTCACTTCAGTGATGTGGTACCTTGGGGTGGTTTTACCTTAACTTTTTCTTATTATGTTTAAAAACCTAAAACTTTAGGAAGAGGAGTCAAGAATCTTCCAAAACCCAGGCAATTTTTCACACTGTTAGAAGTGGTTCATGTGGGGCAATGGCTGCTCAGATCTGAAGAACCCAGGTTCTGACTGTTTAGCCTGTCAGCAAGGGTCACAGTGAGTCTGCAGCAGGAAGTGGTGAATCTGCCATTCTCCGGTGATAAAACTTCATTTATTAATTTAAAAGAAAGGTTAGGCATCAGAGAGCTTGTTCTTATTCCTTAATAACGACTCCCCACAATAATCTACCTCAGACGCACATTAGAGCTCTCTTTTTTGTGGTGATGATGGGAGGGCTGGGTGTATGAACCTGTGAGGCGCAGCCTAGGTTAAGTTTTGGTCCCAAGTGAAAATTATTTTGATGCTTCCCTGTCATCTAGTCTATCTGTTTCTATATCCAAAAAACTACAGAACAACTGAACATGATTTACAGTTTCTGCGGAAGCAAGCCCAAGGATTAGAATAGACCAGACGTTGCTGGTTAGAGTACTGTATTGCCCAGAGGGCATTTTAACAGCACCAGCAGTGTCCTTTGATGTTAGTGCTTTCACAGTAGAGGGTGCTAGTGCATTAGTGTTATCTTTCAAGTGAAGAGGATCTGAGCCCGCTTCCTCTGTGCTGAATTCCTCATGTTTCTGTTTTTAATATTCATGCACTGTGGGCTTCAACGCTATCCAGTGAGCGTTTTGATCCTGAGCATGTGAAAATTCAAAATGGAGGCTCCCAGAGCACAGCCCAGAGGTAAGTAGGCCCACTGCAAGCTAAAGGGGATCAGAAAATCTGTGGGAAGACCTGTGGCCAGATGGACAGAAGTGAGGGTGTGGGAAGTGAGTAGGGATAACAGTGAAGCAGCTCACTGAAGCGGCAGAAGGAGTGTGGAAGAAGTAGAGTCAGTCCATGCTTTGTAAGAAACAACAATGAAAGACACATTTTAAAAAATGGTAAATGCCACAGATCAGCTCCTCTGCTTGTGTAAAGCATTGTGGCTCCTTTGACTTCCCTGGAGCCGTACTGGTTCACTACCTGACGAGCTAGCACTATATTTTGAAGGGGAGAAATGCTGGAATTTTGAGCCTGGCCAAATGTCTGGGAGACAGGAGGACAAAACAGATAATTAAATCCTCAATCTGGCAATGCCCGAACATACATAGTAGGTTGACTTCCAACCCTTTTACATCTCTCAGCCTATATAGTGTGTCTGAGCTTTTGTGAAGTTCTCTAGCCACATTCAAAGCACAGCAGAGTATTAGCCAACAAAATCCTGTTGACAGCAGTGATTGCTTCATTTAAACCACCACCTTCAAATGTTTTTCTGAATACAGGTAAGGTCTGTTGTTTTCCTTACTAACAAATAGATTGTGTGTGAGGAGCAAAAATAACCACGGTGTTGAACTGTGATATAAGCATGCAGAGATGTAGGACTAGATTCTCATCTGATGTAAATTATTATAGCTCCCCAGTGCTGTAAACTGGCACAGCTCCACTGATTTCGTTGGACCTACACTTGGTTACAGGAATAGAGAATTTAGCCCGTAATTTAATTATTTTTTCCCTCATATCTAATTTAAGGCACAACCTGACCACTTTAATATTATGGGCAAAGTCATTTTAAAAATATCCTCAGGGTCCTAATTCTCCACTTCCCTGCACACTGTGTCGTCCTTATTCATGTTCAAAGTGGATGTAAATGCCATCACATCAAAATGTTCCCCTCACTTACCCCAGGATAGCATTTAACACCCTCTCTGCATAGAGCAAATGGCAAGGCCATGGCAAATGAAACCCAGAGGGGTTGTTTGATTTTTGTTTTAGTTCATTTGTTGGTTTTGGTTTTTGACAAAAGAAACTATCAAAATGTAATAGATTACCTGTTCTATTCATTCCCTCTGCAACATCTGGCACTGACCACTGTCAGAAGACAGGATACTGGAGTATGGGTCTGACCCAGGATGGCTGTTCTTATGGTACTATCATTTTTGGCTGAGGAAGCCACTATAATTCTCCTGGCTGCATTCTTGCTTTAAATACCTCTTGTCTTTATTGCTCACAAAGTAAAACAAACTAGTAGAGAACAGTGATGGTTTGCAATTGTCATGCTAGAGCCACAATATTTTTGTTTGTTAATTTTTTATGGTGCGGTTTGGTTGGGAGGCAATTGCTAAGTGGAGAGACAACAAAGGTAGGGCAAGGGGTCAGAGACCAGAGGAGGGTTAGGGGGACAAGGGAAGGGGAAGAGTGAAGTAGGAAGATGGGGACAATGGCGAGGAGCTAAAGTGAGGCTGAGATGAAGCAATTACGAAAGAAGAGGCAGCACACAGGCAATCAGAGTAGGGAATAGAACATCCAAAGTGAAAATTATAGGAAGCAGCCTGTTGATATCATCAACATCCAACGATCCCTGCTGAGGCTGCTTCTATGTCTGCTCTGCTTGCATAAGTCTCTCTCTCTGACTGCCTGGCTGGCTTCTCTCTAGAGTTTTGATTCGCTAACCCCACATGGCTTAGAGCAAAAGAAGGAACTGCATGTGTACTAGGGTCCCTAGAGGAGAGAGAGCTGCATTGCATGGTTCTGGGTGTTAGGGTGCAGGGGAGGCCACAGGTGGGACCCATCTTTCTCATCACCACCTAGTGTTGCACCTAGGCGTCTGCACCTGCTGGCATGCAGTTTAATTAAATAAAAAGATTTGGAAAGAGAATTTGTGGAGATACAAAACTAGTGTATTTATCATCCACGAAAGTAGCAGGCCATTACAATTTTACATTGAGGTGTCAATAGTGCATGCCCCAATGGAAAAGTAGATACTCTTTTGTGGTAGTGGTTGTGGTGGTGATGATGAGTTGTTAGTATTATAGGAGCACCTAGAGGCCCAAATTTCAGTTGGGCCTTTGCACTGTACGGACACACAGCAAAAGACAGTATACACTGCTCTGAGGAGCTCACAGTCTAAATAGACAAGAAAGACAAAGAGTAAGTCCAAAGATCCTACAATTTTCAGCTATTTGTAGCTGTTTTTATGTATCCCTTTAGTCCTCACTTAGCCAGTGTAGCTCTTTTAAATTTTCTCCATAAATCAATTCCTGCAGCCTCCTGCTCATTTTAGTTTCTTTCCTCTGAACACCCTCAACTTGGAAATCTATTTCTAGCAACATGCCCGGAACTGAACACCAAAATCCCAGCTATGGTAACCCCAGAGACTTGCCCCTCCCTGCTTAACGGTCTAATTATTTTGTATAGACTGCAAATTCGTATCTAGTTTGCTGTCCAGTTTCATCTAGGTCTCTCTCAGCATTAATGATTCCCAAGTGCACCCTATTCATTGAGGAGATCATTATGTGTTTCAGATTATTTCCCTCCAGATCAGTTAGCTTGCTTTTCTTTAAACTGATTCTCATTTTGTTATTTTCTGCCCACCCAGCCTGCTAACAACTCCTTGTCCTTTTGTGTTAGTTCTTTCTCCTGACTGGTGATCACATTTCCTTCCAACTTAATAGTCTCTGAGAATTCCATTAACTGTTACTACTCACTCCTCCAAATCATTAATGAGGGTGTTAAACAAGATTGACTCTAATGGTTCCCCATTAGCCAATCCCCTCAAAATATTACCATTTTATTCCTCCTAGATAGTTTACAATGCACAGGCCAGTGGTCCCATTAAGATGCTTTGAATTAACTATTTGAGTAAGATTTCGTGAGACACAGCACCAAATGCTTCCCTAAAATCCAAATCCATTACAGTGACTGTGTTCTTTTCATCCACTTACTCCTGAGCCATATTTGACTTCAATGGGTGCTGCTGGTGGCAGACCTGAATTTTGACATTCTAGCAAAAAGCAAACAAGAAAATGCATTCGGCTGCTGATTGCTCATGGCGCCATTACCCTCTTTTCTTTTTATTGCAGCACTGTTTCATTATGTTATTAGCAGTAGAAATTAAATGGAAGGGATGCTAATTGCTAGGATCATTCTTCTTTCCTTGTTTAAAAATTTTTCTGTAGTTTTTCAGAGCAATCCTAGTTGTCCATGATTTTTCAGAAGAAGCTATCGTTGGTCTAGTGAGTGTGTTAGCTAATTCTCCTAGGGCTAGTTTCTAAATCAGAGCGTGTACCTCTGCACATGGGGAAGTAAGAGAGGCATAGATCCACAGATGGGATACTTGGGCCTTGAATCCAGGCACATGGGATTGAATGCAGTTACTCTCTGGAGCAGGTGGGTGGAGAGTGGCCTGTGTTGCTGGTTCTAACGTATGGTGAATCTGCTGATCAGTAGTACCATTAGAGGGTAATGTTGTAAATCTGATAGGGGAAAATCTGCTGTACTCGTCCTCCAGATGGGAGAGGGTTATAAATGGCCAGATGGAGAAAATTCCATGGCATTTGGGAGGTTCCTTGGTCACGGAGGCAGGGTATCGCAGTCTCTCGGAGGAGCGTATCACTAAAGGCAGTTAAAGGAGTGGGTATGGGGACCCACTAGGTGTTAGGGCCTATAGAGATTTAGTTGCTGATGAAGCCCCTACAGCACTTGCCTAGGACTTGTATAATTAGCCCTGCTGGGATCTGGTGCACCATAGCATGTCAAAAAAACACAACCAGGGGAAGTGATTATGTAAGGTTCCATATTATTGCCACTTTTACAACCAGTTCTTCGATGCAATGAGAAGTAGATGCAGGTTGGCTTCTTCTTTGGCTGGAATCTGTACTGCCAGGGTCGTAACATTAAGGAACATTTTCTGGTGAACTGAAGTGTGGGATGTCTTTGACATGGTATGAATCGCCAGCCTCAAACATGCTGGTTTAAAAGTTCAACTCAGATGCAACAACTGTTTCTCAGGGATGTTGTTCTATAAGAATACCTGATTTTATGCTTTAGGAAACTAAAGAAGGGGGGAGGTAGGTTGTCAAATGAGAGAGAGATCCATTATACACAATCACTACCCACAAGAAAGTTGCATAGAATTATTTCCAAGCTCTGTGACGAGAAGATATTCCATACCCTGAAGAAAAGCTACACAATTACACAGAGAGAGAGAGAGTGTATAATTAACAACACAAACACCACCCTGGGATACAGGTTTATGTGAAGAATGATACAGAAATCATAGATTCCGTGCCTACTAGTCAAAGGAGAAAGTAAACAAGGCCGGGAAATAGTTTCTGAAATGCTAACAATTCCCTCCTGTGCCCCACATCCAATTCTAGTTGATTTTGTTGCTGGCTGTAATAGAGAGAAAACATTAGCAAAAATACAGTCCTTTAGAATATCTCAGCCAGACAGCGCCATCTGCTGAGAAATTGCACTGAAAAGGAATTCACACATACATTTTTAGCTAGATAAAACAGTTATTATCCTGTTCTGTAACTGTTCTTCGAGATGTGTTGCAATGTGTTCATTCCACTTCAGGTATGTGCATGCCCAGTGCACTAACATTGGAGATTTTTCCTTAGTGTTACCTTTCGGGATGGTGTATGCACTGTCTGCTGCCTCATGGTGCTGCACAATGGTCTAAAGGGCAGAGCCACCCCAGGCTCCTCTTGTTTTCCTCTTTCCCTCTATATCGGTGTCTGTCCAGTTAGAAGGGTGGGTCATGGAATGCACAGGTGCAACATAACTCAAAGAACAACAATTACAGTATGGTTAGTAACCATTTTTTCTTCAATGGGCTTGTGCTGTCCTGGAACCCAAATAACAATAACACTGTTTAACTGCATTACACAAGCTGTTAGAGCTACAAGTATATGAAAAAGAATTAACAACTTACGTCATTCTTTCAGTTTATCATCTATACCTCAGTTAAAGTACAAAGTTCCACAAGGTGTTAAACCCCAGGTTGTTACCTTTGCCGTCAACATGTGTACAGTTGGCAATCAGCAGAGATATCTGACTTCAATGGGAATTATACTCCTCCCCATCTAATCAACTGGGATTCACACTGCTGTTCGTTCAAATGGAATAGATTAAGCTTCTATCTCATGTTAATTGCTGAAGAGGTAATGCCTTACTCAACATCACTGCAGTATCCTTCCCCAAACATCATAGGTAGGAAAGCATCTGCCATTTGGTCTGTCGAATTTCCTTGAAAGAAGGTGGCTGGTTTTAGATGAGCACCTTAAAAGTCCAATGGAACATAATATTTTATGCAGAGGAGAAAGGGGAATTGGAAGAACCAGTTTTGGAAACAATTTTACTCACTGTGGATGGGCTGATGATAATGTTTCTAATCTGAGAAAAAAGCTAGTGCAATTAGTGCAGTTACTGAACCAAGCAATTTAACACAGGGTGAACAACAAGAAGGAATGGGAAATTCTAATTAAAATGGGAGGAGAGTTTGCATTTCTAGAGAAATGGATCTGACCTGTGGCCTATCCAAGGTTCTGAGGTTTTAATATTATAACATTAATAAATAACAGAGTGCAGTACGAGGTAGACAAGGTAGATGAGGTAATATATTTTACTGGACCAACTTCAGGTGGAAGGTACAAGATTTGTAGCTACACAGAGCTCTTCGTTAGGTCTGGGGAAGGAAACCTGAAGAAGAGCTCTATGTAGCTCGAAAAGTTGAACCTTCCTATTGCCACCCAGGCTGTGAGCAGGTAGGCCTCACAGGGAGGACAAGAGTTCAGCCTACTGGTTAGAGCTTGGTCCAGGAAAGGTGAACTCCAGGAAATGAGCTGAGTCAGTAATGAAGGGATAGAAGTAAAGTGCCAGAACCGGGCAGTGGCCACTTTGAGAGTTCTAAGGCAGTGCGGCTGGGCTCATTGGCTGCCTAGCAGCAAGTCATTCAGGGACCAGGCCAGAAGCAGTTCCTAGCTGGTCTGGTCCCTGACACTTCCACCAGCAGAAGTTGGTCCAATAAAAATATTACCTCACCGACCTTGTATCTCTCATATCCTGGGACCAACACGGCTACAGCAAGACTAAATGCATTTTTCTAATCTAGCTGTCTATCCATTTATCTAAATTATTTTATGAATATGTTTGCTGCCATCTCTATTGCATCTGAGTCACAAATAAAGGGTTTAGTTATGTCTATCCCAACTTCAGCTGCACAGGGGCGTGGAAGAGAGCAATAGCCCCCCAGGTATTTATGGAAAATAGATCCTCTCAAAGTAACTTCATCATTTTTATGAGATTACACGTTTAGTTGATAAAGGTATTATAGGGTTGACATAAGATATTTACATTTCTGTAAAGCTTTTGACTTGACACATGCCATTTTGATTAAAAAACTAGAACAATACAAAAAGGTTAACATGGCACACATGAAATGGTTTAAAAGGTGCTGAGTGATAGATCTCAAAATGCAATTGCAAAAAGGCAATCATCAAGCTGGTGTGGTTCTAATAGAGTCCCACAGGGATCTGCTCTTGGCTCTACATTATTTAACATTTTTTTATCAAAGACCTGCAAGAACATACAAAAACATCACTGATAAAGTTTGCAGATGACGCAAATTGGGAGAGTGATAAATAATGAGGAGGACACATCAGCGATACAGAGCAATCTGGATCACTTGGTAAACTGGGGCAGACAAACAATATGTGTTGCCACACTTACAGGATGGGGGACCCTATCCTAGGAAGCAGTGACTCTGAAAGAGGTTTGGGGTCATGAAGGAGAACCAGATAAACATGAGCTCCCAGTGCAACAGTGTGGCCAAAAGGTCTAGTGATCCTTGGATATATTAATATCGGGAATCTCAAGTACCACGAATGAGGCTATTTTACCTCTGTATTTGGCACTGGTGCATTGTATTCAGATCTGGAGTTCACAATTTAATGCTGATGTTGATAAATTGGAGATGGTTCAGAGAGGAACCATAGGAATGATTAAAGGATTAGAAGACATGCCTTATAGTGACAGAATCATGGAGCTCAACCTATTTAGCTTAACACAGAGAAGGTTAAGGCATGACTTGATTACAGTCTATAAGTACTTAAGGAAACAAATATTTGGTAATGGGCTGATTAGTGTAGCAGAGAAAGGTTTAATGTGATCCAGTGGCTGGAAGCTGAAGTTAGCCAAATTCACACTGCAAATAAGGTGTTAATTTTTAACGGTCAGAGTAATTCACCATTGGAACAAGTTGTCACAGTTCAGAATAGCTGCTCCTGTATTTCCCCCTCATGCAGGAAGTATGCCTCTATGGTCCCAGATCTTCAGCTGTTACTGCTCTTCGGCAGACACTTTGAGTCTCTCTCCCTCCTTACTGGGGATTTTTCAGACTGAACAGTTCCCTGCCTACACTGTGATATTCCCATCCAGCCAGACTGACTAAACAGGCCAGTGTCTGTGCTATGGATAGCTGTAATTGCCAGCAGTTACAAATTACCATCACAGCTCTTTATAAGCAAGTACATCTATTCTTAATTGAAAGCATTTCTGAGAAAACATTAAAAACAACAAAAGAACCTACATTTATGCCAAAAAGTTTAGCAGAAGTCACCCAACTCCAGTCTCAGGCTCTAGTAGATGTCAGTCCTTCAAAACCTACATGGATTTTCCCCATGGCTACAAGTTCATATCTGCCTCAGATTCAGAACCAGAACAACCATGAATAGTTGAAACTTTCCTTTATACAGCCTGGCCTTTGATCCTGGCCTCATGTGACAGGTGATCAGCAGACAATCACCTTCTCCCCACGTCATAAATTCAAGAAGCTGGGTTTTTGCATAAGCTTGGGTGGGGAATTTGCATTCAATCTCCCCAGGTATCCCTAGGCAAGCCACCACACATGTATTATCCCCAAAAAAGTCAATATTTGCTGGCACGTTTTCACTATAGTCCTTTGATCCTCCTGATCTCACATCTGTTCCCACATGTCCCACCTTGAGAGGTTACATACTGTCCCAGCCCACAATAATACACAAAGCATGCATTTACTACACTGGATCCCCAAAATATGTAAGTTTATTCAATGAGGTCTTCCAATGATATGTCAGGAAATTGCCATAACTTGTCAAAAAATTTACTAAGGGTCACAGGGGAATCTCCATCACTGGCAACTTTTAAATCAAGATTGGATGTTTTTCTAAAAGATATGCCCTAGGAATTCTTTTGGGGACATTCTATGGCCTGTGTTATACAGGAGATCAGACTAGATCAGTGGTTCCCAACCTGTGGCCAGTGGAGTCTTTCAAAGTGGCCCGCCACTCCCCTCCCACTGGCTGCAGAAGGGTGTCGCTGCCTAAGACGGAGTGCATTGCCATGAGGCTACAAGATTGGTGCATGCTGCTTGCTGCAGCCAAGGGGACAAGAGATCAGCTCTCCCCTCCCCCTGACTGTAGCAGGGAGCACAGCAAAGCACTCTGCTTTTGTCCCCAGGCACTGGGGTCCCTGCTGGAGCCAGAGGGAGGGGAGCACTGATCTCTCGTGCCCCTGGCTGCAGAAGGGAGCCACTGCCTATCGACCCAGATGGAGTGCATGGGTCATGCATTTTCCCTGCTGCAGCCAGGGGGATGGGAGATTAGCAAGAAAGCAGCTTCCCTGCTGAACTCCTTCAATCTGGCTGCAGTGGGGGAGGGCTGATGCTTGAGGAGGGTCAGGACTCTAAACATCTGTGCCTTCTGGTTTGTCAGCCCATGACTAAGCTGCCTGGCCCTGTGCTTCAGTGCGTAGTCCCAGTCACTCTACACTAGTGCTTTGTCCGTGAGTGTGTGACATACTGCGAGCACTTTGTAGGTGTAAAATAATGAATGTAAAAATGAGCACAGTAGCATCAAAATGCTTACTTTCAATATGTAGTGATTTGTAGTCCTTAATGGTCTGTGCGTCAATGCATTTTTTATGAGTTGATAGCCTGGCAGCCCTTCAGGGCTGTAAAAATGATATTTGTGGCCCTCGAGCTAAAAGGCTGGGAACCACTGCCCTAGATGATCACAGTGGTTCCTTCTGGTCTTGGCGTCCATATGTGCAAACTTTTTAGGACCATTTGGATTGCAACTCTGGGTCCCCAGTTCTGCTACTGCACTCTGGTTGCTTCCCACTATTGGCGAGTTGATGGGGAGGGACAAGGAGTAGGTAGCACCATGGCTGTGCTCCCCAAACACATCAGCCATCAGAGCTGAGCTGACAGAGAGGGGAAGAAGATGCACACAGTATGAGGATGGTCCCATTTTCTTCTTACCCAGAGCAAGAGGGGAGCAAGGGAGTGGTTTTGGTGCTCTCACATAGAAGAGAAATGGCTTGCTCAAAGTCACTGATCTTGCTGGTGGCAGAGCTAAGAATTGTATCCATTAATGTCAATGGGACCTCTTGCATAAGTAAAACAAATAGGGCTTGGAATACTCAATGCCACCCCCTATGGGCGTTGTGTAGCAGACACTAGCTTCAAATCACACAACTCAACACATCCATGGTTTTTTAATAATTTTTATTTGGAAGTAAAGTGGCTGGTGGTCATCATTGCATATCTACCTGCTTCGGGTTCAGTCAGATTCACATCCTTATGTGGTTTATATTAACATAATCCTGATGACAACCCTAACTAGGTGATATAAGATCCTGACTCCTGCAGTCTACTAAGCTATAAATCAGTGGCTCAATTAGCTACTAGATGTCAGAAAATAATCCATAATACATTTTCATGAGGCCACCACTAGTAATTGATCATTCTTCTAATCCATCTTCAAATCTGTTTCCTACCACCAGATACTATAAATGCAATAATTCACAGCGCAAGTATAATGTACGCCTGAGATTAGAGATGGTAGGAAAGTTTCTGAAGGTTAAAGGTTTGGGCTGGGTTCACCTAAGTAAGCAGAAGTTTGGGGACTTATTTGAAACTCTGCCAAACTCTCCATCCATTGAATTTGCTATACAGGCCAAGAACACTTCAAAGATCTGATTCTCATGGGATTTCCTGAATGTTAGAATACATAAATAAATGAAATTCAGAATCTTAATAAAGGTTTGGTTTGGTTTGCTTGAATCAGTATAAGTTACAGGCAGAAGACTGAAGAAAAGATTTTTAGGCAGAAAGATTCAGGCTGTGAGAACAGAATTCACTGGAGATATGTTCAACAGCCAAAGAACTAAATCACAACTAAGAATCAGTGTTTCTCCAAGATATAGCTAGTACATAGTCAGATAAAACAAAAGATTGTATTAGCAGTAATAATATACTTTAGTGACAACCTATAATATTACAAGTTCCAGGCTGATTTTACAAATAGACTGATTCACATGAGATTTCTTGCTTTTTCTGAACCTATCTGCTCATTTCTACTTGAAGCCAGGACCAGTAATCAATCATATTTGAATATATCAGTAATAAATTAATCAGTTAGAAATATTCTTAGCACCATTTCAGTAAGAAAATATAAATTGTATCTGATTCCTGTTTGACTCCAGTGTCATCCGTCATTTTTCAAAGTGCTGTAGCAAGAATGATTGTCATTATAGAAACTTTAGCAAGCTGAGTTATATGCTACCTACTCAGAGATAAAGCTTTGTCAAAGTGTCTAAAAGCAAGGTCTCTGCTATGTAGGATGAAATTCTGCCTTCAATTATACCCAGTCATCCCCACTAAGATTAGACTGCTATAACTGAAAGCAGAATTTGGCTCCTTGAACTGAGTTCTGCCCTCTTGAAAATCGCTGAGAACAATGTTGCAACTTGTCTTAAGAGCCCAAGCAGAGGAGTAAAGGGAAATAAGATGCTTTCCTA
Organism: Mesoclemmys tuberculata; assembly: GCA_007922155.1. Taxonomy (NCBI): domain Eukaryota; kingdom Metazoa; phylum Chordata; order Testudines; family Chelidae; genus Mesoclemmys; species Mesoclemmys tuberculata. Next base: position 3,604,841 of record ML675632.1, on the reverse strand, counting down.
TTCCTCTGATCTAGCTGCCCATGTCACATGTAACAGTGTGGAGTGTAAAATGGTCCGTGGATGTCAATTGTTTTCCCTGCTATGCAGGTTGGTGGATGTGGAGTTTTGTCTCCTTCCCCACACAGGGTTCAGGCCAGCAAAGCTGAGCAGGCATGAATAGAGACATATGGTGCATGCATCAGGAGTAGAACCCTGAGTAAGGTGGGAACCGGGTACCAGATTATTATTCTGAGTCATGCAATCTAATCCCTAGTCTGCTCCTGGGACAATGGAACTATGCACTCACTGCCTTTTACTCGGGGTTTGTGCTCGCGGTTTAAACTCAGGTTTAAAGGAGAGCAGATCCTGGTCCCTATCTTAGATAAAACATAAAATACATATAAAATATGCACTGTAGCAAAGATCTGAAAATATTTGATCCTCAAAATATCAGTTCAGTTATTTTTCATATTAATTATTTTGGATTGGAATATTCTGTTACTTATGTTGAATTAATTAACTAAAAAATCCTATCTTTTAATTGCTGCAACCTCCTCTTGGTGCCTTCAGATTGGCACAATTGTTTTTTTTTTCACATGCACTGCATGACATAAAGTTAATATGCAAATTGCAAAAGACAGTCAGCTCTCTGGCATGGGACGTCAGAATGCACACTAGAACCTTACTGAGCGCAATGTATTCAGATCTTTTCAGCAGGGGAAGAAGGCCTTTAGGGGTAAATACTGAGCAAGGTGTGCTGGGATTTAGCTCTACCACTCATCACACAGCTAAGACTTAGTGGATCATGTTAAAAATTTAGGCCTTGATGTTCAATATTTAAACAAAAAGTTTAATATTTGAACATCAGACGTTTTTCCGTTAGTGTTAAACCAGCATCAAAGCGGGAGAGAGCAGGTTTCCCAGCTCTGACATTGGGTTCCCATATTGATGGTGTAACAAATGAGGCCACTATTCAACCAAAGGCAGCCCATGGCAAAAGGCTGAGAAATGCCCATTTTAATTACTTTGCTGTTCACAAACGCACATCCAGGAAATATTAAAATTCCCAGGCCAGCTCTCAGCATCCCAAGTGCTACAAGATGAGAGGCTAGTGAGCAAGACAAAGGCACTTTTAAATTCCTCGTGCTTGTAGCTCATATCAAAGTAGCAGCTCACTTGGGAAGCCCCTATATTCTCCCCAGGCCCAGTGATCAGTTGCCAAGAATCTGGGACAGCCTGGAAAATGTCATATACACAATTGAAAAATTGATCTTTCCTGTATGTGGGTCCCTGTTATCACTGGCTTCTCAAACAGATAAACAGGTGACCTTTCCCTGCAGTGCCTTAGATCTCCACTATTACGTTTTAATATATGCTAAAATATGAGTTGTACAGTGAAATGGATAGCAGCAGGTGGTCTTTTGTTGTGTGTTGCATCATGTGAGCCAAATCAGGCAGGCAGTGAGAGTTTTGCCGAAGGGTTACTGGATCCGTCCCTCTGTGTGACAATATATGAACTCTGTGCCGTGGGGCTAACCCTAGCCGATCACTTCCACAGCCATGGAGGGTGCAGTGCGGAACTTCTGCACAGAAAGGCAATGATACCAGCAGGCCCAGGAAAGCATGCTAGGGGAAGCTTCCTGGAGGAGATGGAGTACAAAGATTGCCATGACAACTGGGGGATGACTGGTTCCCCTGCTACATCCTGGTGCCTCGCCTAGCACCCAGGGGAAGATTGGCACCGTGAAAAGTTTTCTTTACTATTGATCTACTCTGGGGAAAGGATTAAATGTAGCAATTTCTGAGCCCCCCTGTTGTTAATCCATGGCCAGAAATGCTTTGCAGTGGGTCAGTATTCAAGGTCTTGGGCACAGCAACAGGGGCTGCTTTCCAGCCTGGGGCTGCCACACAAATTCCCAAGGTACTGAGGAGAACAGCTGTATTTAACAAGCAGTGCTGTTTGGCAAGGCTCCAGCCAATCCCATCCCTCCCGAGCTGCTGCCTTCCAGCCCCCACCCCCCGGCGGGCCACTCGTACCAACACCATGCTAGTCACAGCTGCAGATCTCCGGGGCACAGGTGTGGGTTCCACTCTTGCTGCACATCTGGAACATACAGAAACAGAGCCCAGGACAGGCCAGCAGCCATGGGGCATAGAGTGGAGCCTGGTCTCTCTTCAGACTATGCAGATGCTATGAGTCAGTCAGCCATAGCCATAGCCTGGGGGTTGCTAACGGAGATGGAGAATTGAGTACAGGGCAGTGCATAGTTGTGCACAGACCAGAAACCAGATTGTGACTCACACCCCAGTTACCACTCTGCTCGGCGGGATGGGGAGGAAGGTAACCGGTGGAGTCGGAAGATAGAAAAGGAAAGGAAAGGGATAGGGAGGCAAGATGGAGAGGGGAAAAAAGAGTGATGGTAAAACAGAGGGAGAGGAGAGACCCTAGAGGGAAGGAAGAAATCCAGCAAAGAAGGAAAAGGGGAGAAAGTATTATGAGACTAAGGAAGAAGATGAGAGAGAGAGAGGAAAACGGAGAAAAGAAATGGAAGAAAAAGCCAGCAAAGGTCCAGCTCAGAAGGTAGTGATCTGTGCTTTATTTATTGCTGTGTCTCTTTTATGCAAAGTACATCGTGGAGAGAATACAAATTGACACCAAATGAATGCAAATTTATGAAAACATATGTGTAATTTAGCTGCATCCTGGGGGCTCCTGGAAAGTTATAACACAGCGCTCTGTGCTGCCAAAAGTGTCCAATCTAGGCAGTACCGTTCAAGCGCATACAGCTCATACTGGTCTCTTATAGAAGGTAATCAAGAAAGTTGTAACTCGATCGTACTTTGACTGCTTCATGTTGCCTTGTGGTCCCTTATGCACTCAGCACTCTCTTTGCTTTTGTCTACTGGATAAAAATCAGCCATAGACGAGGGCCGTATTCTTTTCTTCAGCTCTGATGCAATGCTTTGAAAGGTGAAGTTCATCAGGTTCCTAGATAGCAAGTGAACTTGCATATTTCCTGCACGGACAGGTGTGTGATCAAATTAATTAGAGCACGGAACTGGAAGTCAGGAAATCAGGGTTTCATTCCAAGCTCTGCTACCGACACATTGCGTGACCTTTCCCAAGTCAGTTTGTGCCTTGTATTTCCCTGTCTGCAAAATGGGGATAATAATATTTACCTCATGGGGTGTGGGTGGGGGCCTCAAATGACACTGTGCCAGCTCCCCTGACCTTTTAGATCTGTAAGGCCACGGGGAGGAGTAGGCCATTTATTAGTCTTTTTGTTTATTTTTACAGTGGCATAGCCTATTTGGGCCCCAGCTGCCAAGGGGCCCCTCCTCATTGTTTAGTGAGACAAGCTAGCCACTGTTGGAAGTGGATGAGTTTGGTCCTGATTCTGTAATTACCCTGTGCAGAGCTCCACTGACGTCAGTAGTGAATGTTCAAGCTCTCACTGGCAGTCTCAGTCCTTAACTGAACTCATATAGATTACCCCCTTTGCTCTAGTGTCAAGTCAGTCCTCTGGGGAAGCAGCACTAATCACTGGATAGCCACTGGTGTGGAGCTGTCATCCATCCCAATGGTCAGGGAATTTGTACGGCAGCTCCGCTTGAACACCTCTGGCAGTGGTAGAACTTGCTTCACTGTGTTTCTTGCACTCCTAAGGTATGTCTACACTGCAGTGTAAGCCCAGGGTTAGTAGAACACGAGTTAGCAGACCATGGGTTTGTTAATCTAGAGGGTTTGAGAGGCTACACTTATTTGTAACCCCAGGTTAGGAATTGTTGAACCCTGGGTCCCAACCTGGGGTTCCAGTGTCTACACTGCATTATGCAGGCCTGAGTACAGCCACCCATATCCCAGACCTCCTAGCACCCTCCCAATGTGTGGCTTCTCTAGCCTGACATTCATGGTGCAGTGTGGGAAAACTTGATTGTCCACCAAACTTTGGCTGTCCAGAGGACAAAGAAAGTTGGCCCATAGGGTTGTGGGATATTTTTTATGAACTCCCAGATCATAAGTCCAGTGGGGCTACATCTACCCTGGAAATCAATAGGGCTTGAACCTTGGGTCCAAGATTGACTCAGGCTCAGACCCTCCACCTTCCTAGGATGCTGGGTCGGAGCCCTGGTGTGACGCTGGCTGGATTAGGGGGCCCTTGAGGTGTATTCAGGAGCTCTGATCACTCCCTTCTACACCAATCCCGCGTTGGGAGTGTCACACTGGCTGGATTGGATGGGGGTTGGGGGGAATTATGGTAGTATTTAACATCACTATGTCAAAATCATAGTAATCCATGGGAGATATGCCATGCCAGGTACTGTTAGAAAGGCTAGAATGTGCTAAGTAAGATGATAATGTTTATGTCCATGTGTTAGGTGTGTAATGGAAGTTATAGGGATATGGTTGATATATCTTTATTTCAAATTGGGCTGTGTCTGGGTAACACCTCAGACAGGATGGCTAGAACAATAGCCTGCTTAATGGCCCACTACGACATTCACAGGTGCAAAGGGCCGAGGTGGAGAAGCCTGGAATATACCTGATGACTCACTAGGACTTGCTCATGTGACACTGGACTCCATTTTGGTTCCTGTGAAATTCCACAAGCAGCATGGCAAGGGCCAGAGGACATAAAAGGCAGGTGCCCAGGATCCATTTGGTCTTTAGTCTCCAGCATGCCTCTGGATCAACTCATCTACAACTGAAGCTGTGAGACAAAGGACTGAGGCCTACCCAGGTATTGGATGTACAGCAGAGGGACTGTACAAGCCTGAAAACTCCACAATTCTACTAGAAACCTGATACAGATGGACTTTCAAATCATTTGTATGTATCTGATTGATTTAATCCTTTAACATTTCTCTTATTGTTTGTTCCTTTCTTTTTATAATAAAACTTTAGTTTTAGTTACTAAAGGATTAGCTGGCAGCGTGGTATTTTGGGTAAGATCTAAACTTATATTGATCAGTTACTGTGGCTGACCCTTTGGGGTCAGAAGGACCCTTTTTGGTAAAGAGCATAGAGTTTTAAATAACTGGTCTCTTTACTGGACCTAGTGGCTCATTGGGAGCCAGAGACTGAAATGCAGTAAAGGGGGCTGTGTGTTTTTGTATTTTGGCTTCTTGATAACCAGTGTGGGGAACCAGAAGCACTGTTTGTGGCTGGTTGGGAATTCTGACTTCAGTGTCACCCACCAGTGCTGGGAGAATCTGCTCTCCTTTTGCAGCCTACCCTGACCTTGGCATTTTCAGGTGGCTGCCCTAGGCACAGGGGGGTCACACCTGGGTTAGAATGATTTGTGTGTAGACAGAAAGTGGGTTACTCTTGAGCCTGAGTTTGAACCCTGGCCTTAACATTGCAGTGCAGACATACCCTAAAACTTTCTGACAACCAACAGCCATATTTTGAAGGTGTCTATTGCCTGGTGTAAATTCTTCCTTTCTCTAAGTCAGCCCTGTGGCATAAGACATGGAAGGGGGCTCTGAAGTTAATTGATTACTGCCACTGGCTCCCATATGAGCTGGGTACAAACTATTAAGATTTATTATTAATTGATATTAATAGTTTCCTTCTTGGTCAGTTAAGATTCTGTGTTCACAGATGTCACCTTATTTACCTGAATGATCACATAGACTCATAGAAATGTAGGGCTGGGATAAGAGGTTATCTAGTCCAGCCCCTTGTGCTGAGGCAGCATTAAGTATGCCTAGACCTGTTCTGATAGGTGTTTGACTAACTTGTTCTTAAGCCTGTTCCAAGTATGGAAATTCCACATCAATGCATTAAGGTTTTTGCATCTGCAGTCTTAGCTAGTCATACACACTGCACTATCGAATGCACTGAGTACCATCAAATCTGCTGGAGAGTACTTTTAGGTTGGGATCATATAATCTGCAAACTGAAAAGCTCAGAAGATGTTGTAGCACGCAGCGTAACACCAAAAGGATCCCAGAGCATTTATAATACTTAGCAGTTTACATGGCAAGCATGCCACTTAACTGTTGTTAAATGTGGGAAAATGAAAGAGAATTTCAAGTATGCACACTACTACTTATGTTTAACACCAGGGTCCTGGCTGAATTCTAGAGTAGTTCAATGTCTGTCTGAATTCTGCCTACAATTTCAAGTGGGTGTGGTATTCTGCTTCATTGCCTGTCCTATTCACCTTTCATCTTGAACTGTGGGTTGGACAGCAGAATTTCACCGAGAAAAGATTTACTTGCCGAAGGAAATGGCCATTTTTCACCCTCAATCACAGTCTCAAGTGTGCAGTATACATCAGTTTGCACATGCTCTTAAAACAAGACTCGGTAGCTTTGCACGCCACCTTTCTTCAAGAGTGCAGTAACAGCAGTGTCTCCAAGCACAGATACTGCTTTCCTTCCCATTTAAACTCCTGATTTCTAAAATAGTCACACACAGACTTCTTACATCTCCACAGGGCCGTATTCTCCTTTCGTTTCACATAAGGAGCTCCTGGGAATGCCATTGAGAATTCTGCACAAAAACTCATGAGAATGGGACTATTGGGGGAAATGGGGGTCAGTCTGGTTACTTGCTGAAGAAACATGTCACTTTTTTAGTATCCTGAGTTACATGTAGAGCAGAGTATAGTCAAGATTCTTAGTTAAATATCTGAGAAGGAGGAGACTGAATATAGCAAATGGCTGCACTATTCGGGAAGTGTAAGGGAAAATCTAAACTTTTGGTCTATGAAAATGTGTCAAATAAAATAATTGTAAAAATTTAAGTAAGTAGCTTCCTTATTATTCATGTTATGGAAATACACAAAGCCCCCACTGGAGAATGGAGGCCCCATTATACTAGCTGCTATATTTACACATAATGAGAGATAGTCCCTTCTCCAACGAGTTTACAATCCAAATACACAAGACAGGCAAAGGATGGGATTAGAAACAGAAGACAGAGAAGAAAGTGATTTGCCCAAGGTCATACAGTAGGTTAGTGGCAGCCCTGGGATTAAAAAATGGCTAACTGATGGATCTCAAAAAGCAATTGTAAACAGAATATCATCATCTATCGGGAGTGTTTCTAGTGGGATTCTACAGGCATCTGTTTCTATATCTTTGTTAATGATCAGGATGAAAATATCCCATCATTAGTGGTCAATATTTTAGATGACTCAAAAATTGGTGAAATGGTGTTGCATGGTAAACTGAGCTCACTTGAACAACTTGCATTTTAATACGGCTAAATGCAAGGCCATAGGAACCGAAAATGTACTTTTAGGATGTGGGACTGTGTTTTGGAAAGCAGTGACTCAGAAAAGGATTTAGAAGACACTGTGGATAACCAACTGCTCATGAACTCACAGTGACATGCTGTGGCTAAGAGAGCAAATGCAATCCTTGAAAGGGACAATACCAGGCAGAAGCAGGAAATCGACATTTCCATGGTGTATGGGATTAGTGAGATTATTCCTGGAATACTGAGTTCAGTCCAGGTGTTGACACTTAAAAAATATCAGGTTCCATAAACTGGAAAGAGTTCAGAAAAGAGCTGCAGGAATTATGTGAGGCCTTGAAAATGTGCTACAGTGAGATTCTAAAGAAGTGTGACATATTTGTCTTAACAAATACAAGGTTAAGAGGGGACTTGCTCATAGTCTATAAAATTTCTGAGAGGAAATGGTTCTCTAATGTAGCAGAAAAATGAATAATATGACCCAATCTGAAATTGGACACATTCAGATAAGAAATATGGCATGTATTTTTAGTGGGGGTAGTTAGCCACTGGACTACTTTGCCTTCTAACATAGTGGATTCTCTGTCACTCAAAGTCTTTACATGTGAATTAGCTGTCTCTCTAAAATATATGTTCTAGCTCAACCAGAAGGCTTGATGCAGAAACTACTTGGAAATCCTATGGCCTGGGTTATATAGATGGTCAGACTAAATTATCATAATGGTCCCTTCTGGCCTTGAAATCCATGAGAACCCAATTTTCCTGAGCCCCAGGCCAGGGCCTCTATCCACTAGCCCACACTGCCTCTCCACAGATCCATTTTAGGCCCTGATTCTGCAGTCTGATCTATGTGGACAGATGCGTTCACCCAGATGGAGCCTCGTTGACTTCAGTGGGGCTACATGTGAGCAAAATGGTCTAACTGCAGAGATCAAATAGCAGTCTCAGGACCTTAGTTTGCACTGGTGAAGGTACTGTGTTAAGCAAATTAGGCCCTAGTCCTACAATGAGCCATGCACAGACAGTCCCCAGAGTCCGTGCTGAACTCCACCGGCTATGAATGGTGTAGTGTATGTATCCATGTAGTGTAGAGGTCCACCTGCACAGAACTCATGTAGATCCTTACATTGCAATGTAGCTGTACTATGCTTAGCAGCTTCCTATGTATCTGCCGCTCAAAGATGCTGAAACGAGAAGAAAAACGAATGAAGTTGTTTCCCCAATATTTTCAGTGTGTACTTTCTGTTTTGATCTCTCTGACAAGTTAATATTTAGAATTTCACCATTTACCTTCCTGGTTGCTAAGTGACAGAGAAACTGAGGGTGAGGAAATTTACTCTGTAGAAAACAATAGGATGCTGTTCTCAGAGACATAGCGCTTTAACTGTTCCATTGCAGCACGTGTCATAGAAAATAGTATGCTAAGCACATCCAAGGAAGGAGATCCCGCAGCACAGCTGACAGTCTGCTAATTTGAACCAAGGTTCAACAGAAGCTGTCATTGCCCACAAAAGGGCAATCATTCATCATTGTTCGGATGTAGCCTGATTCTTTAGATTTTAATAAGGCTAAGGGGGAAGATCCGCATTAACACATTAAAGGGCTGTAGTCAGTTCACATACATCAGCCAGCATTAAGGCTCTGATTGAACAAGGTATTTAACCGTGGCCCAGTACTGCACTGTATGGACACCAATCTGTTACAAATGGACCCACGCCCTGAGTTCCACAGGCTTCTAAACCCAATGGCTCTGGGAAGAGTCTAGTCGCTGGTTCTAGCTCTGGGTTTTTAGGCTGCACTCCCAGGTCTGAGCGCTTCTCTGGGAATCCACAGTCCAGCCCCCTAGAGTGAAACTGGTGCCTCAGACCTTCTGAGCTACCCCACCCAGCTTTCTCAAAGGCCCACTTAAACAGTGGTCACTCCGAGCTTCTTGTGTAATCCCTTCAGGGACAATATAGCAGGAAAGCAAGGAAATACAGGTTTAGCACAGGAATTTCTTAACCACAGTCACTTTAATCTTAACAGCACTAGAGAGTTACAGATCTCTGACCACTAACAAAAATGCCTAGAGGCCTGGATGCACCTCTCCCCTACTCTGATCTCACCTCTTCAGTAGGTCCGGGGCTTGTCAAATCTTCAGGCTAGGCAGCGCCCCTCCTTCCTGCTCCCTCTCCAGCCAGCCCTGCTTATATGGGGTGATTGCCTTCCCCCACTTCTCAGAAAAACACCCTCCCATGCTGTCCCTTTCTCCTTTTGCCATGTGTCCAGGCTGGGAAGCTGCACATCTGCCAGCCACGCTGGTGTCCCTGTAGAAAATACACAGTTCCATGAAGTTGGGTTTGAGATACAACCGAAGTTGATGGCTCCAGATGGTTCCGTGATGACTTTCTCCCTGGTGTTTCTGCAAGGAGGTGTCAGGTACTATCGTTGAGCAGATAGCTATCTGGAATGCATTAAAATAACTTGTTTTGGACCAAATCAGATAGGTGTTCAGCAAAATAATACAAAATGGAGGTTACAATACAAAATGGAGCTCATTGCTTGATACAAATATATCCCATCCTGTCACACACATGCCTAACGTGAAGCAAGTGGATAATCTCACTCACTTCAGTGAGACCACTCATACACTGAAAGTGAGGCACATGATGCTTGGGTACCTTCCTCAGTCAGGAAAGGTCTTCAGTCAGTGTAGCTCTTCACTGTTAAGGTTAAACTTAAAATGTATCCAAATATGTTTAAGGGATACCAATACATTCTTAAGGCATCTCCCACCTTAATCGCGGCCTGTAGAAACATCATGAGGAAAAATATCAAAAATTGTCTCTAAAATCAGTTTTATCTAATCTCTGACCACACTGATATGCATTAATCATAATTATACAGTTATGATATGGTACAGGGCAGAGATAAGGCTGTTTGAATGCCTTACCTGTGCATTTCCATACTTTATCATGTTTAGATTACTTCTACATTTATCCTTGACTCTACATTTTCTAGGATCATAATACACTTTTCTAGGCTAATTACAACCACCCTGTAATGTATTTTACCCTAAATTACTGATTTGTATCTCAACCTTAACTCCATCGAAACAATTTTGGTCTGGGAATGGCATTTTAGAGAGCATGTTTTAGGAGTCTAGACTTTATGCTGCATGTTTATAGTATTTTCGTATAATAGAATTTACCTGTTACTGGTTTTTCTAGAATTCTAGAGAGCAGGTTTGCTTTCTTTCTTTTTGTCTACAGTTGCATCAGGTATTTTACAATTTGCCAGGGAAGGACTGTATTTACCTCCCTCCAGCATCCTAGAACCTTCTTACTTCTATTTGCCCAGCGATAGCTCTGGGCATATTAAGGGCCTGATTCAATCACAAGCTATTTTTTTGAGTGAGGGTAGCGAGTAATTGGCTGGTGGTGACAAGCTTTAGGCTGATTTGTACTGTATGTGTTAGGGTCATGGACCATGCTGTCAGAGGCACTCCTGCAGGGTCTATTATTTGGATGAATACAGTATTCAGCTATTCAAAGTGGCCTACTATTTTATATCTTAAGATAAATAATTAACCAGGTGAGATTGTTACCACCCAGATTCACTCACTGTTTGTGGCAGACTACTTTATTTCACTGAGAAAGTGAATGCATTTAATTTCCTCATGGACATTTACCCGTCTTTGCTTCCTTCCTGCTGATGCTCATTTTACTGTTATTTCACAGTGTGACAAGAGGCTACTGGGTTCTGAGCAAAGCTACGGGAACAGAACATGTATTTGCAGTTCTCGCCTTCAAATCAGCCACATAGTAGGCAGCAGCTGGGAGAGTAAAGTTGTGCTAAGTTGTATGTGGTTTTCTGGGTGTGGGTGTTTATGTATACTTATGTAGGTGAGTATATGCATGCGTGCATGCACACACACACACAAACACAAATCTTTTTTTGCATTATAGTATAATTCAAGTGCTTGCTAATGTGGTCTTTGAATGTTCTACTGAAAGAGTCAGAAGATGTCTTACAAGCTTAGCTACAAACCCCTGCACAACTTCTCTGCTTGAGCCTTCTCCTCTGTCAAGTATTTAGGTCTGAGGATTAATGGGTTGATGTTAGGAAAGTGCATTAAAACATAAGTGCCAAATATTATTTGTATTAGTATTTACACTTCAGAGGCTTTGGCTGGGTTTTAAATGTGCATCAGATGAGCTGTTTCCATCCTGCTCTGTTTATCATTTAATAAAAGTGTTTTAACCAGAGCAAGATGGAAATAGATATCCTGATACCAAACCCCACGTCCTAGATCCCTCATTTTCTTACCTCATGTTTCCTGCCTCTTTAACCTTAAATCCACAATGAACTTCACTGGACAGATTTATCCTTACTACAACAATAAACATTGTAATAGTCCCCAATGATTTGCTGCACATAGATGTTCCTTACAGACTTACAGACATATTTTCAAAAGTAGCCACTTCCTTGGGATGCTTTGTGTGTTTTGGGGCACCCAAAATTAGTAGCCACTTTTGAAAATGTTAGGTCTCAGGTCTTGGGATGGGGGTATACAAACTTCACCTTGGGCAGCCAGGGGTTATGGAACTGCTCTAGGCTCAGCCAATCTTGCCCCACCACAGCTGTAGGAAATGCTCCAACTGGAGGAAGAGTTAAAAGGCAGGGGAGCAGCTCACTTGGTGGCAGACCAGGGAAGAGAGCAAACCGGCAATTTTAACAGAGAAGAGCTGAGTGAAGGAAAAGGCAGAATCTCACTTCACAACAACTACGCAAAGGTCCCTTCTGAGAGAGGGGAGGATCAGTTACAGAAACAACTTGAAAGAGAAGAATTCCCCTCTCCTATGGAATCTAAGATCATTAATTCCCCTTTACTTTGTTTGGACCACCCCAGCCTGAAAACTGATGGAGCCCAGGAGGGTGGGCCATTCCGCAGAAGGAGGCAGTCGCTGCTCAAGACAGGAGGAGAGCTAACTTGTTATATGCAGCCGCCAGAAGTGCCTGCAGGAGAGCAGCCTAAAGCCAGATGGTGACTTTGGTACAATCGTGGGGGCGGGGAAGGGAGGAGTGATAGGAAGTGGCCCAGGGAGGGCAGCCGTAAGCATCCCCCCAGCTGTCAGACCACTGATAGTCCTCAAAGGGTCCCAAGTTGGAGCCCGGTGGAGCATCAGGGCCCAGGCACCCCACCAACAGCCTCCCTGCGAGTCATAGGTCTATGTCCCGACCACTACGTGACACTCTCCTGTTGACCAGTCCCCAAGTAATAACCATCACAGGCCTGATTCTCCATTGCCTTGCACTTTGTTTAGACATGGCACCAGTCCTGACCACTGGACTAGAGAGTCATTCACACTCTGTCTTGGGCCCAATTCACATTTATTTATTTAACACAACATGGAACAGCTGCAACAAGAGAGACCCACATCGGAATATCCCATTGTTCAGAGCTTAGGGGCCCCACCAGAAAGGGAAAAACCCCTGTTCAAATTCCTGCTTGTCAGAAGGCAGAGTAGGAAGTTGAAATGGGGTCTCCCACATCTGGGGAGAGTATCCTAACCACTGTGCTATGGGTTATAAGGGAGGCCACCACTTCCCCTGTTTTGTGCGTAGCTAAGCGTACTCAGAGCACACCTACCGGCTTGGGGGGTCCCCAGGCGAAATAGGAGAGAGAGTGCCTACCTCCCCCCGATTTGAGGTATGCACTGGGACTTCGGTACCTAGATGCCTGCAGTGTGCATGACCAATGGCAACAATGTAGGCACCTAGGGAACTTTTACATCACTCATGTAGACTCTGAGCGAGTTTTAGCACCTACAGTGCTAGGTAGCAGCTGAGCAAGGGATTTGTGAATCTCAGTAGTGCATAAATCTGGGATTTAGGCACCTACATCTGAGGTTTAGACACCAAGGTCCCTTTGTGGCTCTGGGCCTTAGTGCTAGGAGAAAGGGACTAGATTCTCTTCACAACATAACTGCTGTCCTGGTGAGCGGCTTTGAGGACTTGTCTGACCAAAGTATGCCTCAGTGTCTCCCATCTGTAACATAACTCCTCCCACAGAGGGGTGCTCGGAGGTTTAATTAATGCTTGTAAGGTGCTTTGAGATCCTTGGATAGAAGCTGCACATTGAGTCTAGTGTTGTATTGTCACAGTCCTGTACAATGGAAATAAAGAGAGGTAACTCTGATGCACGATAAAGTTGGCATTTGTGTCTATTTCTTCTTTTCTGGCTCACCTTGGGTGACATTTTCAAAAGCCCTATTTTGATTTAACTTTACTCCTATGGATATCAATGGGAAACCTCCCTTTGACTTCTGTGCAGCAGAATTAGGCCAATGCCAAGTGCTTTTATAAAATCCCACCTTGTATCTCCCAAGCTGTTTAAACTTTAGTCCTGAAGACAAGTCAATATTCTTCACAGGAATTCCAGAGTAGCTTGTTATAAAATCACAGTAGACAGAAGTATGGGAACCATGGATCATCCAGTCCATTCCCTTAGAAGGGTAGGACCTTGTCAACTGACAAAGGACATTGCTAATACTAAACTGATAACCAAACGTAGGGCAGAGACAAAGATAATGCATATGTGTAATATAACATTCCCATCTATTTTAACTCTCGGGTCTGCAGGCCAACAGTAGAAGTTCTGGGTGTCTATCATTGCTTTCAGGCAGGCTGCTCTTACTGCTGCTTCCTTACAATGACCTACTATTTTCTAAGATTTCGTATTGCTTCTTAGTATAGTTACTATTTCACACGACACGTCTGCACATGCCTTTCTAAAGCACTCTGATTTCTCGGGATAAACACACTTTACGTTTTCATTGCTGCTAAATGTTGTAGGGGCTAAAATGGTGAACTGCGTGGTCTGTGTCTGTGCTGCCGCTCTCTGTGAGATGGAATCAGAACTGGTCAACTAGGGGCCTAGGTTGTCGTCAGCTGACAATTAGACTCCTTGGGCTCAAATGGTAGTATCTTGGACTGTTGGAGCAGGATCATCTGAGGTCAATCCCTGATTTGCTTTGGCATTTTAGATAGCCATTGCTAGCAGTATAGTGACAACCATGAATTTTCTAGATAGCCACAGATGTTACAATACTTTGCGCTACTGCAACACCTTTCAGCTCAGGATCTCAAAGCATTTTATATTAATGAATTAGGCCTCAAAACTTCAACATCTGTGTAAGTAAGTATTCTGCCCATTCTGCAGATAGGGAAACTGAGACACAAGGCTGGTAAGTAGCTTGTTCTAGGTCAGTGGTAGCGCCACCAATAAAATTCAGGGATCCTAATGGGCTCTACCCACTACACAAGAGTGCCTCAGCTATGCAGTGCCTTGGGTTTAAAATCTTTTCAGGAATCCTCTCGTGACAAAATCTCTTATAAACAGTGCACAATTTTTTCCCTGCCTACTTCCAGTGATTGTTTTAAATAGGTTCAGACTTAGTATCAGTGCTTTCACCTCTTTCAGAGATTACAGGTAAGAAATGTAAGGAAAATTGTGTATTTTCCTGTATCATGTTTGACCAAATGCCAGTATTGGACCCAGTCCTGCTTAATGGGAAATTGGCCATTGATTTCAGTGAGAGCAGGATCTGCCCCTCATTTCCATAGTACATCTTTTGCCAAATTCCGCTTTCAGTTACACCTATGCAAATCTGGAGTAGTCCCAAAGAAACAACATGGTATGAATGAGATCAGAAGCCAGTCTATTGCTTGCCAATTACATTTAAAAACACACCTATCTTGTGTCATCAAAGTAAAAGAGAGAGATTCAAAATAACTGGTGTGCCTAAATGCCAGCACTTGCACATAAATACTTCCAGAAAACTGGGGCTGGTTTCTGCTGTTACACTGGAGTAAGTATCTAAGCTGAGGAAGATACACCAGTATGTAAGATCAGAATCAGACATATGTAGTCTGCCTTCATCAGATGTCATAGAAGAACCCCAGACAAATGTGAGAAACTCAGCTACCCCAATGGCAGCACATCGCCAGCTCTCATCACTTCATTTAGGGAGAGACACATCCTGGATTTGAAGGGGTCGTATAAAATGGGTTTTGAGATGACTTGTTTAGAACATAGGTGCGTTCAAAAGAGAACAAGCAAGAAGAGGTTTGTCGTGAGGAGATTACTTTATGAACATGGCTGTGTGACCCTGCCGTTTGCCAGTTCTGGCTTTGAGGTTTAACAAAGAATTCTGCAATAGTCAAGCAGCGGTAAATTAGATGTTTGCTGTGCTCGGGGACACATTATAAATCCCCCTCTGCTTAACAGTTCACCTGATGAATGTAAACTAGGCACTGGATGTTTGGTTTTCAATTTGAGCAGATTTGCCAGTGAAAGGCAACTGCTGGGATAAGAGCGCCAGCTGGGAAAGAAACCTGCATGTGTGTTGAAACCCACTGTCCCAATTTCTGGAGTGCTGTGGTGAATACACAATACAAAAGTGGAAAGGGCTTCCTTCCTTCACAGTAATAACTGCATGAATGTGCGGCTTCTTCTAGTCTGAGGAACATTTCAGGAAGCTGGAGGTGTGGCTGAAGGTCACAGTTCAGAGAGAACATATAAGCACATCCTTGAGCACATCCTTATTCAGCAAAGCATTTACCAATGGGACTTGAGCGCATGCTTAAGTGTTGAGCTGCATCAGGGCTGATGTGCTCTATTGCTAGGTTCTTTGACACTCTAACTCTAACTCAAATTTCGTGTGATCTTGAATGAAACAAGAAGAAATAAAGAAATACATTGAAACATTTTTTTTTACTTTAAAGTAGCTTCATTTGAAGGATTCTTTCTGAATCTCTCCTTTTTTCTTGTTCTCTTGGGGTCCAGTCCAGATGGCATTCAGTCAATGGGAGTTTTTCCATTGACCTGTACGGACGTTGGATCAGATCTTGGATGGTTTGGGTTAAAAGTTACTCAGTAATATAAGAAGATCTTAATTTGTTTTCATTAGGATCAGGCTATGGACAAGATGTTAGTGTGGCACGTTTCTCTCATGTTGAATGCTACCTATTAAAAATATTCAAGGACGGCTTGTATAAATCCGACCACGTGTTCAGTTCATGCTACTGGGTCTGTTTGAAGATATAGTCCTACTCAACTCCACTAGGGAGAGCCAGAGAGCTGTTCAATTCTGGTTCAGCACATTGCTGAACTGTGCGCTGGTTTGCTGACCTCTGCTCCTGGCCTTGACCTAGCTGTAATGCAGCTAATTGTGACATCCTGTTTTTAAAAAAAAAATATCTCAGAAGGCAGCTTCCTACCCAGCAGAGAGGCTTATAGCGCTCACCAAGAGGGATCAATGGGTGCCGATCGTGGCTGACCGTGAGAAGGAGCCAGATTCGAGCAGTGCTGACAGGTTGCTGACAGGTACACTGTAAAGGTGGGATTTGATCCAGCATTCACCGCAGCAGCCTGCCTCCGTCTCTGCATACTGCCTGCATTGTGATGCTGGACCTGATCTCATACAGCCTACCAGGCCAATAGCTTTTTACCTTTATCCCTGTGAGGAGTAGGGAAAATTATATCTTGACAGCTGCTGTGCTGTAACACCAAAGCAAACCCATTTCAACAGTAAAGCTACCTGTGAGCATTTCATATTTAACCGTGCATCTTCTCCTTGCTTTGCTGGTTGCGCCGATTCGTGTGAATTAAATCTGAATGAAGCGTCGACTCCATGTCTGGACTTTTACCCTGTCTTCTCACCCCAGACTCCTTCCCTTGTTTCCCTGTAGAGTGCTACTGGAAAGGGCAATGCTACTGCCAGCAGTTTGAAAGCATGGTCAGAGCTGTTTGTGTCTGAGATGTTTCTGCAGGGATGGGTGACTTGATGAAATTATTGTGACACAAAAGTCTCTTCCTAAAAACTAAGCCTGCTCCCAGAAAGCTCTTTGATAGAATCAGTCACTGCAGACTTTTGGCTGAAATATAGTTGACCTGATTTTCATAGAATCATAGAATATTAGAGTTGGAAGGGACCTCAGGAGCTCGTCTAGTCCAACCCCCTGCTCCAAGAGGTCTCTACTGTTCCCATTATGTTCATTAGTGGGTAAAGTAGGTTGAATTAGGAGGAGTTATCAGAACACCAACCAAAGGAGAGGGGGAGATCTCTGTGCACTGTGAGAAGAGGGCAGGGAAGTGTGCTGACCTTTCCATTCTCTCTCCCTTATTTTGCTCCCTGAACTTCATCCGGAGATGCAAATACTTGGTGTCCTTAAATTCAATACCAGTAAGTGGGGTTCTTTATCAGACTGGTTGATGGGCCCTGGGAACAGTATTAGCTCAGAGACTATTGCCTTTATCTGCAACCAGTGTATTTGAGTCCAGCCCTCCCTAAAACACCATGATAATGCGACAAAGAATAACATACTCTAAGCCCGATCCCAACCTATTGAAGTCCATGGAAAGATTCTCATTGACTCATTGGTCTTTTAGAGCAGTCCTTCTCTGAGCAAGAATCCTCTTGGATTGCATTAGAGTATTTTAAAGGACACAAACAACACTAGCGGCTAAAGCAGATGAGTAGGCGGCAGGACACTTTGGCTCTGTTTCTGACTCTGTCACTGGTTCAGTCCATGTCTTGGGATAACTTGGGGTAATCCCTCTTGTCCAAATGCTCCCCTTTGTTTCCATGCCCAGAGAGGAGACTCTTTGTGGATCAGGGCTAGAGGATGCCATTGGAAGTAGGGAATGCCAGCCCTGCTTTCTCATTCCCTCTAGCCCTGCAGGTCAAGAACAGGTGGAACACGGAGGAAGGGACATGGTTGAGGAGCTGGCTGAACTGTGTCAGATTCTCTCAAAATCTGCAGGGTAAATCAGACTGGAGTCTAGGAAGGTTTCCAGGGGTTGCCAGCAGTTAAGGAAGCTGAAGGCAGCATGGCTCCATTATAAGGTTCAGGGAGCTGGGCAGCAGTGTTAAGGAAAGCGTACGGCCTATTCCAAGGGATCTGCCCCCACGCCAAGTTCTAAGCAGATCTCAGTGATCTGTGGAGTTAATTAACGAACAAAAGGAGACATAGACTCTCATTGCCATTCCCATCTGTAAAGGGAGAGTGATAAACTTTCTGCTTTGTAGAGGTGTGGGAGACTTAATTATCATTTGCAAAGGGCTTGGAAATCCTTGTATTAAAGGTACAGTTCATAGGTACAGTTTCACTTTTATTTCATTGCTCTGCAGTGTGTGTCTTCCCCTCCTAGAAGATTGACAACAGCACCTCTCTTCTCTGCAGATTTTATCCTCTTACATTTGCCAAACATTGCTTTGTTTGTCCCCCCCCCCTTTTTTTAATGGAGGTGAAATTAACATGCCACCTTTTTGTTTACATCGCTGTCTGTGCAGCAGCAGCATTCATTGCTGTCAGCACAGTTCTGGGAACTGCAGTGCTTAGATAACCACTGGTGCAAAAATTTCCCATTCAGTTAATGGAATAAGTTATTCACTTTTTGTTAGGACCATATATCGTGCTGCCCTCTTACTAAATATACATGCGCCGCTTTTCCCGTCAACAAAATCTCCCATTTTCTAAGCTGCTGCACAATTAGTACACAGAAGAGAAAATAATCTATATGAAGTTAAGCTAGTCATAACCCCAAATGCAGAATGCACCATTTCTTCAAGGGCATCTCTGATCTTTGACCTTTGCCTACAGAAATAATTGAGTACAGATCTGATTGCTAGCTGGGGGGGATAACATTTAGTAAGTGTAACACACTGGTAAACATTCCCTCTTCATAGCTGGTCCAGGAGAGGAAAACAGCCTACTACCACCCCAAAGAGAGTTAGTCCTTTAGCTCAAGAGGTAGAAATCTATGCAGCAGTGTTGAAGATTCCAACTTCAAACCCTACTGGCTGTTAATATGGGAGGTTGTTATAAAAGGAGCCACATCGGATGGAGCAAAAGCCCAGGGCTTGGATTAACTGTACAATTGTTCTGGTCAGTCGGAATCTCCTGAGGCTTCTAGTTCACGCCGGACACGCTCTGAAGTTTAACCTGGGAATAAAAATAATCACACGCATACTTATAACTGTCATTCAGGGGAATGGAGTAAACTGATGAAGGTTATTAAAGGGACATCTCAATTTTAAAATAATTTAACTTTAATGATTTTAAAGTAATTTCCATTACCCCTGAGGTCCCCCATCCATTTCTCTGGTTTTACAATCGTTATCCTAGTATATTTAAAATGCTCTTCCCTCCCATCCTGTTGTGCAAAACTCACATAAAGAAGGGCATTGGTATAGTTGTTCAATGAAAAACAGTGAAATCAACAATGCAAAGCAACATGAAATGCACAAAAGAAATAAATGGTATTAAAACAATACAGGAAAATGTGTGTTTTAATAAATTGCTTTCATTTATAGATGTTAATTGGTACAACAATGGAACAGATCCTCAGCCAGTGTAAATCGATACAAAATGAAGGAGCCCAAAACCTGGAGGAACAGCTGACAGTGTGTCCATTTAAGCACCAGTTCATTTTTTACATCTACAGTGTGCATTAAAAAGCAGGCTTCTCGACAGAGCCAAGAAAAGGGAAAGAAAAATAAGGACTGTGTGTTACTGTTCACTTGGGCAGTTTTTGAAAGAGATGTGAGATCAAAGTTTGCATAAATGAAAGAGGAAGCAACAACTTTGAATCTTGTTTGTTCCTTTAATCTACACCAACCTACCAGAAGGAAAACTTATTGCTTCACATTTTCGATTTGTTTCCATGTCTAAATTGCTAGCATTCAGCAAGCTATACAATAAGGTAACGCTCTGCAGCTTTGAGCTGGGCTCTCCTATGATCTGACTTTATTCTCTTGCCTCTTGCAGAGAAGCTTGCTGTCTCTCAAAGTAGCCTGGAGAGCTGATCTGATATTTTTAGAGCATCTCTGGTGACAATTGGCCTGCATTCCTAAGAACTGCAGAGAGACAAACATACTCTCGTTGTTATTAAATAAAAAATGGTCTTCGGCCACCTGAGCCTCTGCTATAAAAGATTATTTTTCTCTTCTCCTTATAAAAGACAAGGACATTCTGAATCACAGCTTCACCTTTTTCTTTCCCCTGATTCTTGCAAGGGGTTTTCTAAATCACGGCTGCCTTCCCAGGGCTGCTGCACATGCACAGCCCATGGAAAGTATCATTAACATCAGCATAGATCCAGTATAATTGAGAAAAAAGACAAGGTCAACACAAAGATGCATATGGAGGGCAAATACTCCTCCATGAATTCTCCTTCACTGGACACAATTGCTAGCTAGCAACTGTATTTTGACAAATCCTCTCTCCTTTTGGAAATAAAACATGTCCATATACTAAAGTGACTGCTTTGGTACAGGGTGATGAAAAATGTCAAGGGCATGAGCATATGAATAGAGAGATTGCAAAGACAGGAATTGTTTATGTTAGAAAAGAGATAAAATAGTTAGACATGATAAAAGTATATCAAATAATAAATGGTGTAGAAAAGGTGGATCAGGAACTTCCATTCTCTCTGTCTCACAACAACATGGGGACATTCAGTGAAGTTAAAGGTGGTGTAACAGAGCGGGGGGGGGAGGAACAGATGTACTCCGCCCTCGTGGGTCTTGCGCTCTTCTGGCCCAGCCGGTGGGGCAGCTGGAGGAAGGTTTAGGGAGGGGATGGGGCCCGCTCTGCCCCTGAGTACTGCTCCCTTCCCTTGGGGTTGTCTGTGGACCACTTCCTGCTTCCCCAGCTGGTGGCCTGCCTCCAGTGCTGTGGCAGGAACTGTGGCAGCTCCCAAGCTTCTGCAGACTGCAGGCTGCCAGGCTGCAGTCTCCTAGCTCCAGGCTGCCAGCACCAAGCTGCAGGCTTTTAAACTGCAAGCTCCAAACTCTCAACTCCAAAACTGTAACCTGTAAACTCCAAACTCTCAACTCCTCACTCCAAACTCCACAACCCACACTGCCTACCTGCCCCTGCAGGCTTTTAAGTGTTTGGGGCGGGGCTCCTTAATTGGCCCCAGGTGTCCTAATTGCCTAAACTGCCCCAGGTGGTCTAATTAGTTAAGCAGCCCCAGGTGGCCTAATTGCCTAATCAGCCCCAGCTGAATTACCCAGGGAATAGGGCTTTTTTGAGCCTGGGGCTAATATACATGCCTTCTAGTACTTTTTCATAGCTGTCCGGCCTGACCCCGTCACAGTGGCAAATTCAAAACTGATCAAAGGAAATACTTTCTCACATGATGCATAATTAGACTGTGGAACATCTTTCCACAAGAAGTTGTTGGGGCCAGGAACTTAGCAAGATTCATAAATGGCCTTGACATTTATATGGTTATCAAAACTATCAAGTGGTATCATAGTTAATGCTAATAAAAAATGTGGAAGGGCTATAAAACCTCATATTTAGGCAGAAAGTCAATCTCTGACTAGTAGAGATCAGAAGGAGATGTAATGTGGGGGACAGATTAGCTCATATCTGTCTACTATAGGGTTATTACACCTTCTTTTGAAGCATCTGGTGGCGGCCAGTATTGAAAATCGGATAATGGACCTGTGGGCCCTCAGTCTGATCCAGTATGGCAATTCTTATTTTCTATAATATGAAATATGGGGATGGAAAAATCAAACTCCATGTAGCCAAGAGGAGTGTATAAAGTGCTGGGTCAGTTGGAGCCTGAGCTCCTAATCTCAGCAAAGCCACTGACTGGATGATCCAGATTCTGCCCTCCATCCGGCGCAGACCCCTAGGATCCTGTATTGGAAGCCTGCCTCCTGAGTTAATTATGTGATTGCACAAGGGTAACTGGAGACAGAATTCAGCAATTTGATTCCCATATCTAATTGGCTTGCATAATGGCAGTAGTGATATTGATTTATTCAGGGCTCTGAGCACCCTTTACTACCCAGCTGCCAATGACCATTGGGGCATCTGGGAACAGCTAAGGCAAGGGCAGAGTGGCCATCTGGCAGTTCTGGCAAATGCCAGAGGGGCCGGTGCACCCAAGGACTGGCCAAGCGGGTAGCCACTCCCCCCTCCCAGCTCTTCTCCCCACCCCTCTACCAGCACATGGGCCCACAGGCGCCCTAGCCCATATGCTTTAAATGCCAAGGCTGATTTTTAGTCCCAGTCCATTACTGAGCTAAAGCACAAGACCACCCCAGCCATACCTCCTTCCCCGAATGCCTGCAATGTCCCTGACTTGCCTCCTGTTCTGGAAAACCTCAGAGGAGGTCGTATTGAGCCAGTTATACCAAGTCAGAGGCTGCTGAGGAGTCCCAAAGAATTGCCCAGGTGGCACACTTCAATAGGAACTTCACATCAGCAGAGCCATGAATCTGGCCTCGAGAGAAGAGCTACACTTGAAGGGATGTCCTATAGTCCAACAGTTCCAAGCTCTGTCAGTCCTTAGGAGGAGCCATTACCAGAATGGAGGGCCTCTTGGAGCCTGCCCACTGCTCCCCTCTCTCCAAACTAGAGACCTGTGAGCTACCTTGGATGATCACAAATGCCATATCCTCACATGGGGAGAAAGCTAATCTGGAAGCTAGGCTGCAACCCATCCAGGGTTTTATAGATCAAAACTAAAGTCTTAACCCACTTCCTGTCCCCTGGAAGCTAACTGGAGCCCAGTGCAAATCAGTGAGTTAATGTGCAACGTGGGAAATACTGCTTGATAAACGTGTGCACACGCCCATTACTGCAGAAGACATTCCCCAACAAGGGATACCGTCCCAATGGCATTACATGCTTGCGTGAGAAACACAGGCAGAATAGGCAGAGAATGCAATAACGTTCTCAGCTTACTGAAGCATCCCAGGGTATCCTGATCATCCGCCTTGCCTTAGGACATCCCTATCCATCTTACATCACATGTGAGCAACTCTAGAGCATTTACCTTCTCTGTTGTGGGAAAGTACGTAATACTTCTGTTAGTCAAGGGTGTGTGAACCTTAAAAACCATGAAATGTTTGGACACAACCAGGAGAATGGAATCATGCTTAACTGGCCAGTACCATGCTGCACAAAGGTAATGCTGCTATGTACTGAATGTCCAGATCCTCAGCTACTGTAAATCATGACCACTTCATTGACATCACAGCCTGGTTGCCCCTCTAGTCTGGTTTTGCTTGGGATCCCTCCAATTGTAGGAAGCCTTAGCACACTGAAGTGGGATTGATGAGACTTGAATGCTATTCCTGGTTCTGCCACTTACCTGCTGCAGGACTCTGAGCATGTCACTGCACTGCTTTGTGCCTCAGTTTCTCCACCTGTAAAATGGATTTAATAACACTTACCCTCCTTGGCAAAGTGCTTTCAAGCCCCCAGATGAAAAGTGCTTTACAAGAGCTAAATATTATGATGACCCTGAACTATCTTCTAAAGAGGGCACATTGTACAAAGTCCAGGATGAGTTCTGAAGAAGTCATCGTTACTGAAATAGGTCAAAATATTCATATTTTGTAAGATGTACATGTTACAGCAAAACCTCTCAGTGTTTAACCCATCATCTCTCATTTCCATGGGCAGAGGAAAGAAAAAATAAAGAACACAAGACAGAAAAGCTATATATAGTGAAAGGGGAATGCATTATATCTGGCCCAATCACAATGATTCTTTCTGAAGCATTTGGCATTGCCTACCAGACAAGTTCAATTCACAGCTGGCCTATTTATTAGAGCCTCTGAAACATTTCAACCAAATAACAGAATGACAGTAAAACCATATTTAATAAACAGCACATTGTCAAGCTGTGGCCCATTTTTCTCTATATAAAGAAAAGCTGATTTGTTCCATTATTTTTTTCTAATAGTTTCCTTTCTTGCTCTCAATCTCTTCCCCCATCATTACTTTAGCAAGATAGATTAAAGCTGACATTTCAAATCCTTTTTTTAGACCGTATCTTCAGGGTGTATAATATCAGCTGAATGTATCTCCTAAAAGTATGAGCTTCTTAAGTATAATACAGGGGGAGCAATGAGATAATATATATAACCAAGCAAACATTTTCCATAAGGGTCTAAGTAAAGCTGGTCAGAAAATTTTTATCAAACCAGTTTTATGTCAGAAAGAGCTGTTTTGACAATATATTCATATATATATATTGGTGAAATTGTATTGGTTTTGATGACATTTCCCAAGAAAAGGAAATTCTGAATTTCAACAAGCTCTAAGCTAGTTCACCCAACCTGTGGCCTTTGAACCTCTGAACTGTGACCCTCAAGGGTAACTGTGTTAAGAACAAATGTATAACTGGAAGATGAAACACACACAGCCTGCCTACACCAGGCCCTGTGTTTTTTAAACAGAAGTGTTCAATTCACTCCTGTCATTACAGAGCGGCAGTACAGAGCTCTGTCTCCCACTGCTGTGTCCTAGGTAGCTGCACTTTGACACTGAGCAGTGCAAAGGAAGGAAAACAGGAAGAAGTCCCCCTCTCAACCCCCTTCCCTCCCCCCCAGCTTTGATTGTGGTCCCTTGACGTTTGTGAAATAATCTGTCATTCCTGACTCCAAAAAGGTTGCACATGACTGCTGTAAAGTAAGGGGATTTGTGTATCTGGCGTATTGCCTCTCAACATTTACTAACAAACCTTCATTATTAGAGTGGATCAGACCTCGCACCAAACCTCCTGCGTTAGATAAGCATCCAAGAATTCAGGCATTTATCAAAATTTATCCTAGCCATTTTGGCCTGGTAACAGACAGAAATAAAAGTGCAATAATCAGCAGTCAGAGCTCAGCACCTGCCTAGTCGTTGATTTCAATGGGCATTGCATCCAGACATTGAGCTCTACTGACATGCACCTAGGAAATGTGTTTTTGGTCTATTA
>ML675632.1:3554848-3579470 GCA_007922155.1 Mesoclemmys tuberculata | reverse complement strand
TATTATTTCATAACATTAATAATATTCAGCATTTATCAGCACCTTCTTTCCAGGGATCTCAGAGCCCTTCACATACATCAATGTAGGGAGCTTTGCAATACTACACAAGAGGTACAGAAGTATCATTACTCTGATTTCCCCTCTTGCGAATTAGGAAACTGATGAGTGGAGATTTTAAGTGACTCATCAGAGATCAGTTGGGAAGCTTGTATCCATCCTGGGGCAGGATGAATTAAATCTCCCTCCTGATGGAACGATATTGAGCTAAATCAGTTTCAGTGCATTTTATATTTCATTAGCTCTAAATTTATTACTGTACTATTGCCAGGTGAGGTCCTTTCTTGAAAGAGGACTTAGGCTTCTAGGTCATTTGGGAAAACAACCTTTATTCTGGTCTCTTTCATTCTTGATTTTTTTTTTTTGTTGGTATAATGAATATTAGTGCTGGTGAACGGTGGTGGACAGAAACCTGGGAACAAATACACTGCAAATCCAGCTTGCGCTCTGGTCTCTTAAAACCTAGAGATAAGTTTCAGCCATCACGTGTGATGTGTAAGGGAAGAAGAGGCAAGCTATTAGCAAAAGGGCAATAAATAGGCATGCAAAATAAAATAAAACTCACTTGGCAAATACAGATCATTTAAATTACAATTTTGAGACCCAAAATTCAGCGCAGATGTCTAAACTGCAGAGTCCTAAATTGTTTGGCTTTGGGATTTTAAGATAGCTCATTGAAGGCTAGATGGTCACAGCCATTACTTGGCTTTTCAAGGGAGTAAGGATAGATAAGGTGCTCCTTACCGCCTGTTTGGCCTTCCTTAGGTTGTTACTCCAGCCAAGAGAGGGTGGGGCAGGAGGTTCTACTTGCCTGATACACCTCATTGTAAGTAAGTGTGCCGGGAAGGGAGGGGCAGGGAATTGGTGGAACCCTTGTCCACCACTCCAGCTCACTGGCCAGGTGCACAGGGCAGGGACAAAGCACTTCAATGAGAAGGTGTGACATGACTTCACCACTACCCTCAGAGCAAGTGGTGATCTAGGGAGGAAGGGTCTCTGAGTCACAATTTGTTCCCGGGTCTGCTGCTGGGGCAGTACAACTGCTCAGAGCTGATGGTAGCGTTGTAGTCTAGCCCTAGGTGAATAGTGCCCAGCCATGTGGTTCACAGCCAGACCTGGGCTTAGATTCTGAAACCGCTCTCTACCTTGCCCAAAGCTCAGGGATGTTCACATCCAGGGGTTGGGCCCAACTAAATCTAAATGGGTCTCTCCAACAGTCTTCTAAGCAGAGTTTGGATCTCGTAAATAATAATTAGCCCTTAGCTCTTACCAGTTTCAGTAGCAATAGGCAAGTGGCAAAATGTGCTGCAGGAAGATCTTTCTGGCCAAAGGACTGGTCCAGGTTTTATTGTATCGGGGAGGGGGGGAATGGCTCATTTTCAGCCTCTGTCTTTACTTCTGTGGAAAACCGGCCGTGGGAGAGAAGTGACACAAAAAGCAATGAGAGGATCAAACTACTGTTCCACACCGCAGCATCCCATGTGCAATGTAAAACAGTGTGCTTCTCCTGGGCCCTTCCCCAGACAAACTCATCAGCACAGGGCCATTCTTTCTAATCTTTATTTTCTAACGCCATATACCAACCTCCCCTTCTTTCAGGGCCTGAGCCAGTGGGCTTCCTATCAGCTTTCTCATTCAGTCTCACCTCTTCCAACCCCATATTTTCTTTCCTGCTTTGCATCTTTATTCGGTTTTTAATAAACGGGATATCTACAGCAAAGTGACAGTTTCACTGTGCATGTCACGTCTAACATGCCTATCATCAAGGCTCAAGATGCAGAACTCCCCAGTTATTTATTATCTCTGTAGGCCAGAGAGCAGTCACTTCCTTCCCAAATATCATACTGCATAAAATCCATTCCATAGTCTTTCCTGCATCATGACATCCTGCCTTGATCTTTAAAGGCCTAGGATGGGCAAACTCATTGTGCCTAATTTCAAACAGGGTGGTTTCAAAAATTGGACTCAAACTTGATATTCTTGCATCCATGCTGTAGTTGAGAGAGACATTTTAAAAAGAGCAGGAAGGGGAAGGAAGGACATTTCCAAGGGAAAAAATGGAACAGAATGTGGGCAGTGCAAGGGAAGGAACAGAGAAGACAGAAAGGAGAAAATCCAGTAAAAACAATTAGAAGTGCAGTATTAATACACAGGACACCCTTGCTCTGGGGGAATCTTCTGAGACTAATGCTAAAGGTTTCTCTTTAGCTAGAAAAACAGTTGATTGTTTTGAAATTGTTTCAACCTTTAGTGGGGGAAAGGTCTGTGTGACCTTGAACTGTTTATGTCAACCTAAAAATTCATTCCTGTACTCTGTGAAATGCACGAAGTCCACAGGGTTCGCCCATCTCCAGTACCAGCTCCACCTTCCCATACATAAGCAGAGGTCACTTTTAAAACATGTTTGATGCAGGCAGTGGCCCTTTCAAACGTGCAAAATTTGTTTAGCGGATTTGTTTCTGAAATGCATTTCACAGAGCAAGCAGATCCAGCTGTGCAATGGTTTGTTTCCTACAGTCCCATGGCCTTAAAATTTCTCCTGTGAAATTCTGGCTAAAGTCCCATTTACTTCAGTGGAGCCAGGATTTCATCTCATTTGTCTTGCAAAAACAAATGAGACTCTTTTGCACCTGTTATAGTCTATAGAGTCCTAGAGTTTAAGGTCAGAAGAGGACACCACATCCTCCAATCCAACCATCTGGATATTAGAGGCTGTCAAGATCACCCAGACCTGTACCCTAAACTCAACAACTGAAATTAGACCAAAGTGTTACAGACCAGTAGATTAAACTATAATGTGCTAAAGGTAGAGTATAGGAGGGATCAAGGCTCTCCACTCCCCAAGTCCCACACAGTGGCAGGGAATAGTTTCAGTGAGATATACCCAGATGATCGTAGACAGTGACCCACATGCGACGCTGAAGGGGAAGGCGAAAATCCCCCAATGACATTGCAAATCTGACCTGAGGGAAAATTCTTTCCCTACCCCACATATGGTGATCCATTAGACTCTGAGCATGCGAGCAAGAACCAGCCATCCAAGCGCTTGACAGAGAGAATTCACAGTGCCACCTCAGAGGCCTGGCTCACGTGCCCATGTCCCATCTTGAGCCAGGCCCTCTCGGATGCTTCAGAAGGAGACAAGAAAACGAGGTGTGTGGGGGAAATACCCTCTTGACCCTGTTGAGGGAGTGGACAGTCCCATAGTGTGTATGCAGCACTCCAGGACCAGAGCAGGGATAGTAATCTCACTAGGGTGGTTTTTTCCTCCGTAGAAACTCAGTCTTATTCAGTGGTATTGTCCCTGCTGTGTAGGTGGGTTATTAAGGACTATGGTGATCTATTGTTTCTTGAGTGCTGTCAAGGCAGCTTGGCATCGTGCAATGCAGAGGTGAGCAGATCATTTGATGTTACCTGCAAACTGGTTGTCACTGCAAAATGCAGCTGTGGAGTACAATCTCCAGCCCCATACATGTTTTCCTCCTCCTCCTCCTCCTCAATTCTCTATCCTCACGGATAAAATAGAGCCCCACACGGCACTTTGTGTAACCCAGGGGATGCTTAGTATGCAATATATGTAACCTCTTTTCAAATGGCTTTTGACTCGTTGATCAGACTTGACATTTTGTGTCTGTAAAGTAATGCTGAATTTTAACTCAATAGAAGCAATCCTATAGTTCATACTTTGCATGCTGCAAGGGTACAGGCTTCATAAAATGTGAGTGTTTATGGCAAAGCTTCCAAGTTAGCAGCACGCTCCATAGCGGTTCCTGAGAGCTCAAACACTTCTCTGTCAATAAAATATGTATTTGTTTTGTGGGTCTCTGTGATTGCTACCCTGATTTAGGGCTACAGCATACTGGATCACAGGCACAATTAGCTCTGTTATTAATTATTATTAACAATCTGTTAGATACTTTAGATATGTAGGCGGCAAGGCCCTTGTCCTGAGGAGCTTACAGTTTAAACAAAATATCAGCAGAGACGAGATGGGGCAGGGACTGGTTTATCAGCCTTGTGGCCTATATAGCCTTTATTACACAAGCTGATAACATTTCAGTCCCTAAAAATGCCTTAGAGGGGAGATCATAATATTGATGTCTCATGGCTATGATCTACCCTCTACGGAAGGTACATATATATATGGGCTATATATTTTGTATGATGATGGCGATGTTATCACATGAGGCAAATTCCAAGCTTGAAATAAAGCAAAGGTATTTTTTTCCCCCACACTTAGTGTCACTAACCATTGGAGCAACTTACCAAGGGATGTGGTAAATTCTCTATCACCTGACGTCTTTAAATCAAGTCTTTCTAATGGATATGCTCTAGCTTGCCCAAAAGTTGTTGCTTTGATGCTGGTATCACTTGGTTAAATTCTCTGGCCTGTGTTATTCAGACTACGTGATCATAAGGGTCTATTCGGGTCTTAAAAAATCTATAAATCTATTAATTTATTCATTTCAGCCCTGATTTAGGAAGACATCTCTATTCAGTTAAGCACATGCTTAACTGTAGGCATATGCATAAATCCCAGTAATTTAGGTGTGACAGGAGCACGTGCTGAATGGGGATGGTGTTAAGCAAGTGCTTACAATCTCTGAGAACTGAGGCCTTTATCTGTATTTCCTTATGCTCCACCATTAAGTGCAGTATTAATACTTGTATTAATTAAGATTACTTGCTGGTCCATGTCTGATCCATTTGGCAGTTCATAGTTCTGATTTCATCTCAGGGCATTTGGTCCAGATTCTGTGGATTACACAGCTGGACTAGACTTGGATCCTTACATAACCTCAGCAGCTTTGATGTGGTTTTGGTTTATTTATAACAGCTTGGTCTTGTGAATAATAATTCCCGCTTCAAAGCGTTCATAGCTGAAGTTTCTGTTCCTACTCTGCTTGCCCTTCAGGCAAAATAATCTATTGTTTATCTGTGCACTTTTCTGGAGCCCTGGGGCTGAGTAGGCGTTATGACAGCATTTAGTCTTATGTTGTTCGTTCTATTTGACTCGCTGCGTATTGGCCAGTGCTCAAAAAAATACAGTCAATAGGAGGTACGTTCATTGGATTGAAGGCATTTCCAGACGTGGCTTTCATGAGGAACATCCAGGCTGACCTCTTTGTCCTCCATGGTGTTTTTTTAGTGCTCTTGGCCCTGGAGAAATGTTTATAGATGAATTATTTGACTTTTATTGCTTGGCAAATGCTTCTGGTGCCAATTAAACCTCATCATGATACAGTGAGGGATTTCAGGGGTCCTTTCGGAGCTAGTGAACAGGGGTAGCTAACAGGAGAGTTCTGTGAGGGAGTTCTCCAGGTGAAGGAGCAGTGACTATGTGACCCTGGGGTGAGATTGCTGTCTGTAATGTGTGTGTGTTTGTGGTGTGCTTGCTGCTGGACTGAAGTATATCGTAGGGTCTGTTTGTTTGGGGGACCGTGTGCTGATCTTAGCAGCCTGCTAGGCAAGGCTGAGAGTTTCTTAATGAGGCTCTGAACCCCAAGCCTGTTAGCACCCATCAACCCTTAACCAGGAGGAGGGTCTACTCAGGGAGAACCAGGATTTAAAAAGCCCTCTCCTAAGCGACCAGAGGAGCTAGCAAACAGGGGAGTTTTGTGAGGAAGTTTAGAGGGGGCTCAGGAGAGTGGGGAGTTAGATACACTTCATTAACATTCTGTAAACTAAAGACAATCATCCCCCCCGATAAAAAACAAACAATAAAAGAGAAATAAAAAGAGAATGCAGGCAGAAGGCCAGCAACAGAGTGGGGGCTATCCAGTTTATTGCATTGAACGTTACATGTATGACTACCTACCCCATGGGCAGATGGTATATGTGTGCATTTGGTGCAAGGAGCTCCTGGCCCTCAGAGACCGCATATGGGCTTTGGATACCAGGATCACTGAACTGGAGGAGCAAAGGGAGACAGAGGTACATAGATGAGACTTTCTGAGACCCAGCAGAACAGTCCCACCCCCCAGTATGACAGCCTCTGTACTGTTGAGGAGGATGAAAGTCTCAGGGAAAGAGCATATCAAACTGTAGTGGAGGGAAAAGACCCCATATTTGGGACTCTCCTTCCAGTGGATGTCACAGTATCCTCTCACACTGAGGATACCTCTTCAGGGGAGAGTACTCCAGTTATTAGGAAAAGACAGGCTATAATAAAGGGGCACTTGATCTTTAGAAACATAGATAGCTGGGTTTGAGATGACCGGGAGAACCTCATGGTGACTTGCCTGCCAGGTGTAAAGGTGGCAGATTTCTCAAGACATCTATACAGACTTAAGTGTAATGCTGGGGAGGAGCCGGTGGTCATGGTACATATAGGAAATCTGGATACAGCTCCCAGCTGGGTCACAGACTACATGTGACTTTAGCCAAGTCATTTAATCCCTCTGTTCCTCAAAATGAGGCTACTAACATTTCCTTTCTTTTGACTATTTCATGTATTTAGATTCTAAACTCTTTTCAGCAGGGATTGTTTCTTACTATGTGTATGTACAGCAACTACCACAATAGGGCACCAATTTTCATTAGGCCCTCTAGGCGCCATTTTAAAACAAATAATAATACAATAAATTAGTTTGAGGATAATTCAAATAACCAGGAACATTGATCATAGTCATAAATTGTGTGATTGTCCATATGAACTGCTGTGAATCTGTCAACCACATAAATCCTTCCTGTAATAAATCCTGAAGAATTAAGTCTGCAGTCATTGGCTGCTAACTTCAGATTCTGAGGAGCACTGCTTGAATTGCAGCATGGAAAGATAAATACCAAGTGCAGTGAATAAGTGTGTCTAACCAGTGATGCAAGCACTTCAAAAGTTCCATACAGCCACTAGCCAATACAGTTGCATTTTAATTACAGAAGGGCTCTGTAATACTCATCGTTCTCTGCCTCAGTCTTCCCATCTGTAAAATGGAAATAATAACAGAGCTTTACCCTTTTGTGCAAAGCATTTTGAGATGCTCAGAAGATGGATGCTATAATGTGAAGGACCATGATTTTTCACTTCCATTCCCCTAGGTTTTAAGCATCCTTCAGATACAAATCAGCAAAAAGATAGACACGAGAATGGCCTGGAGGGACCTGCCATTATGAAAATCTAACTACTTCTAAATCCAGTGGAATCAATGACATTTCACAAACTACACTGAACACATTGGGATATAAACAATATCTCTTTGCAGAACACAGACTCAGTTCTCAATCTGATCCAATGAATCTAGATATATAATGTCAACCTGGCCAAAGAGGAACAAGTTGCTAAAATAACACACCCAAAAATAGCAGACCAGGGCTTTTGCAGTGGTGTACAATGTGCTGTTTTGACACACCGGAAGTTTTCTATAACCTCAGATTCAAGAATCAGCTTCTCTCATGTCAGTAACTTACAGTAATAAATAGTGACAGAAAATACCAGGTTTCTATAGGATGCAGATTAGGTTCTAAACTGACAAACAGCCTCGAAGAGTTGTTCAATCCACTTGTCATTGTTGCCACCAGTGTGAAAGAATTGGTTTCGTCTTCATTTTTCATTCACTTGTCCCGCTTCATGCAACACTTTGCAAAGCATTAGCAGTCTCTTAAAATAAGGCAGTCCAAGTGTGCATTCTTCCTCCCAGAGCACGCTCTCCTGCTCACATGTGGTTTTTCAGGGGACTTTACTTCTCACACACCCTCTGCTGGGTGCTTTTACCGATATGTCTACTGGTCCCAGCCGGCCTCTTCTCTCGACTCTGGGTCTTCTGTGCTTCGGCCCTCCGGCCAAGTCACACAACAGTTCAATCCCTTTCCAGGGTTCAGCTCTAAACAAAAGTCCTTTGCCTCTCCTGGGCTCAACTTTAATTCTTCCCTCTTGTCAGGATACTGACCCCCAGGTGTTTCCCTGCTGGAGTCTAAGTACCACTTAAACTGGTTTTCCATTCCTCTTGAGCATCTAGCTCATTTCCTGGTACTCACAGACCCTAGCCCAGGTCTTCTCTCCACTTTATGGCCCCACCATAGGACTTAATTCTACTCTAGCTCTGCCTCCTGACCATAATCAATTTCAGACTACCAGAAATTCTCCTTGGTCCTTCCCATGCAGAAGGAACTCTCCCTAGCTCCTCCCTCCTTTGTCTCTTGCCTCAACTGAACTCCCTCAGCTCCTTGTACTGCCTAGTTCCGCCTCCTCTGGCCAGGAGACAATTAGTTAATCACCTCCCAAGTGTGGAGCATACCTAATTAGATTCCTTCCCTTTCCTTACACATGATGGGGTTGGCAAAGATCTCCATTTGCACTGCTGAGCGTTCCATGCATAGAGCTTAGACTCTGTACTCCAAACACTCGGAACATAACATGTCTCCAGGTTAGAGCAGAGGTCTAGGGGAAAGGGACTCATGTTTTATTCACATCTCTACAACTCACACGAGCAAATCATTTAACCTCTCTGTGCCTTTGTTTATCTATGGTATAGATTTGGATATAAGAACACTTACTAACCTCTGCAAGTTGCTGTGAAACTTCATTAGCTTTGGGGTAGAGCATGGACCTGATCTAGCTTAGCACTTAGAGGATCTCATGAAAGATTGTGAGACCAGAAACCATTATTTAAAAATGGTGCCTTGCCTGAGATCATGATTATGAAGTTTGGGGGTGAATGTCAATTCAACAGACTGAGTTACAACCCTCTCCTTAAGGTATCCATGATGGAAAGATTCACGCTAAGCGCACAGCTACCAAGAGCCTTTGCAGTAACAATGATCATCCCTGGGAAAATTAATGTCTTTATGAATTTATGAATTTAGAAAACAAACTGAGTACTGTGTGGAGATTTCACACCAAACATTATTTTTTTATAAAAGCTCGTTTGCAAGAAATTGCCCTGTATTCAATAAACTGATCATTCCAGAACCGAGTATTATGTGCTGTATGGAAAGACCTGATACAGCTATAAAGAGAAGCAATGCAAGACAATGTTGATGTCTGTCAACATCAATATGGTCAATATGGCTGTCTTGCGTTAGAACTTCGCGGTTCTGAATGGAGCACACTGAGTTGAATATGAGTCTTCCCATCATTCCGGGTCTCATAGACTCTAACGCCGGAAGGGACCATCATGCTTATCTAGTCTGACCTCCTGCACATCACAAGCCACAGAACCTTGCCCACCCAATCCTGTAATAGGGTTGAGTTACTGAAGTCTTCGGATCTAGATGTAAAGACTTCAAGTTACAGAGAATCCACCATTTACTCTTGTTCAAATCAGCAAGTAACCCGGGCCCCTTCCTGCCCCATGCTATGGAGGAAGGCAAACAGCCCCCTCTGCCCCCGCACAGGATCTCTGCTAATCTCACCTGGGGGAATATTCCTTCCTGACCCCAAATATGGCAATCAGTTAGACCCTGAGCATGTGGGTGAGACTCACCAGCCAGACACCCAAGAAAGAATTCTCTGTCATGGGTCATGATGGGCGCTCACAATTACATTTCTGTCTCAGGAGCTCTCAGCTGTGGTATATCCCATAGCCATCAGACCGTGTAAAGCTCTCTTTAAAGGGAAGAAAGATAATCTTGTGATTCAGGAACTGTCAGGTCTACAAGTTCCTGCCACTATCCTGGCCCAAGATAGCAAATAATGATATATCTTTCTTTAGTGCTACTGTTTAGTGTTGTCATGTCTCTAAGCTATCTCAAAGTGGCATTGTTTGGGATATCACTGAAGCAGATAAAGCATTAGCAAAAATTTGATATACAAAAGTTATCTCGTAAAGGATTGTTTCATTTCTTTAGAAAGAGAATAATCATGTAATTATTTGCTTGGAATTAGATTATGTTTAAAATATTCACGATCACTGAGCTCTACAAGTTAATGAAAAGCACTTATGCTTTTTATGCTCAGGCTGCTTTATAAATATTAAGTAAAGCAGTGAGCTATCACTGAGAAAGCCAATGTACATCAAAGAACTACATGAGTGAGGCTCGCAAAGAAGAAATGTTGCTTTTTGCATAAGCAACATGCTTTTCATCCAGCACAGGGTTTTTTTGGAGCTTTCCCAGTGAAAGCAGCTTTTCAAATTCTTGTGTTGAAATGAAACCAAGATCCAGGATGCTGATTGGGAATTGGATCCAAATCCAAAATTCCCCCAAGATGGAGTTGTTCATATTCAGTATCCTTTGGTAATGTAATGTGGTGATAGGCTCCAAGGTACCTATTTGTAACCCTGAGCTCAAACCTGCTTCAGTGAAACAATGAAAGCTCTGCCAGTGACTTCACTGAGAGCAGGATTGAGACCTAGACCCCATACCCTAACAATCCTAAACACTTTGGACCTGGTGTTACCCATTGGGCCTATCTTTTTCACAAGTACACAGCGGGGATTAGATCCTCATCCCCCTCTCTGGCTCCTTTGGACCAGATAAAAGGTTCAATGTGGCATAAACAGGCTGTAAGAGCACAGGTTTGCCTGTGGGAAGATGCCCCTGACATAGGCACTGTGGAGGACAGCCAGAATGCAGTCTGCTGAGGACCCTCCACAAGCCCTGACACAGGGGAGGCAGGGCTGGGAACAGAAGGATAGGTCCATTGCAGAGATTCTGCAGGCCATGGCATATACAGTGCAGCAACCTTTGGAAGCTGATGTAACTCAGGCCCCTCGTGCTGTCTGAGTTATGCCAGGGCTAATCGAGGATCAGGAAGTTGCAAAAGTAACTTTGAAGACACTTTAGCTCCTCCTCCGCCTGGGTTGCAAGTACTCTACGGCATCTCTAAGAGGCATAACACAGAATCTTACCATCGATGTTGTGTGAAGAAATCCATTAAAGAGTTTGAGGTGCTCAGATACTACAGTAACAAAGGCTGTGTAAGTACCAAAGAGAAATAGACTGAAATATTTCTATATCATAGATCAACAGCCTGCCCAAGCTGAAATGAATGGGAGTTTGGCCACTGACATCACTGGCCAAGCTCCCATTCATTTCAGCGGGAGCAGGATTTGGTTCAGAAATAGTAACGTTCTCTTCAAAGAGGATTGTGCTGTTTGAATGGACACAAGCAGAAAATCAAACCATTGATATTTTGGTCTTGCTACAAAACGTCTATGTCAGGGGCAAGGTTCAATAAGTCTGTGTTTGCTTCGCTACAAAATTCAGACACTTATAGCAGACAGGCAAATTGCTAAATGTTCACCTCAGTTAAACTGAGGCACAGTTTATAAATGATATTAAGGAGATGGGGCCTTGTATCCAAATGCTACAATGTACTGATGAATCTTCTAAGGCCTCAGTACCAACCATATGCATTTGGGGGGGAAGAAAGGAAAATGCACCCTCGGTGTAGTTCTACACTATAGCTGGGAGCGTGCCTCCATCCCAGCCCAGGCAGACAGAAACTACTCAAGCTACTGCACTAAAAATAGCAGTGTGGACATGGAGGCACGGGAACACAGGCTGGTGACCCAAGCTTGAATCCAGGGGGTTGGACAGGCTTGTATTTGGGTTCTTTCCTGTAGTTCTTGCACAAGCAAAATTTCAAGTATTCCCCATATAAGGATGCAAGACTGAATAATGGGGGGAGCATACAGTAAAAATTATTACAAGAGAAATGGAATGCCCAAAGCTGACTAATGAGTTTCCTGCTTCCATTGTATACATTGCATTGCAACTTCATGAACAGAGAGCTGTTTCTCAAATCTGGACACGCGAAAAGCAAAGTGGGAGATGCAGCATCTTAGCCATGAAATTTCAGAGCTTGCAAATGTCAACAAATCTGTTTTTTGGGGTGATTAAAACATTCAGCTCTATTGAACACCACAAATAAAATATTTTCCTTTGTTCCAAAGCCTTGAGGCCATAGCCGCATAATGGTCTTTTCAGCCATTATTGACTCCATATCAGTTTTTCATCTTTCCATATAGTTTTCAAAATGTTGCAATTCACACGCATTGATTTTCAATCAGCAGTTTATGAAACGCTGGAGAGATGCAGAAATGAACAGTAATGAGTCTCTGTTCGATCTGTGTGGCTCATTGATTCACCATCTCTTTTCAAACGTTATCTAAAAATATCAAGCTACTTGGCCCTTGTTATTGTCAAGATCGCCTTGCTGTCTGATATCTGCACTCCCCTGCCATCTGATATCAGGAATCCCACTATTGCATCTTAGTGCATTAACCCTGAAAACTCAGATCCGTCCCTGTATTAGTGTCGATGTTGGCACACAGATAGACCGGACGTGGCTTAAATCTTTCCTGTTCAGAAGTTGGTGGGGGGTGTTGGCAAGGGGAGCTGCTCTTAATTACCCCTGTGTTTGAATAGCTTCTATAGGCAATTCCTGGGGCACCCATCCCTTGTTCCACATGCTCTCTCCACTGACCTGCCCCCAACAGAACATCCTTTGCACTGAAAGCTCTGAAGACCCTGGTGCAGAACTGGTGGAGTCCCCTCTGTGCCTGTCATACAAGTATGCTGTCCCAGGGAGGCTTTATGTCTGCCTATGGCCCCAGTGCACCAGCGTAGCAAAGGAACTGTAGCAGAACAATAACTCCAGCCCTGTTTACTCAGAAGTCTAGAGGGCATGTGAGTGCTGGGGAAACAAACCCCAAATCCCTAGGTCAGGGAGCCCTGGAAATCTCTGCAAAGATCCCCTGTGGATCCTTCTTTACTCTCAGTGCCCCTTCCTATGGTTACTTCTGTGGGAGGGGGCAAGGTGGTCCACTGTAACATCCTGTCATCTACATCAGTGTTTCTATGGTAATTGTCAATTTTGGGGGCTCATCCAACCAAGCCTCAGTATTTGCATTAGGTTCTGCTCTGCATCTGTTCCTATGGCTTTTAGCTCATCTTACTTATTTCCCATTCTCCTCGAATGTTTGTGCACATCATCGAGTAATTAACACTCCATTGTATTATTCATCTTTTATGGGAGAATATTGGAGCCATCTCTCACATGATGCAGCTTGAAAGTACCTAAATACCTCTCTGATACTTAGAGGCAAGGGGCAGATTATTAGGTTAGTGATCATTGATTTTAAAATATAATTTTCCTTTCTATGCTCCTAAGAGCACCACAGCATAAAAACATTGAAACAATTTCAAGAACATAATTTACCTTTCGCTTTTTATGCTCCCTGTTTCCTTTCTGTATTTTGCTTCACATGGAGGATGAAAATAGACTAATCAGTTTCATTATGTGGCTCCAATGAGCTAGCAGAATGATATAATGCTTAGCTTGTAAATATTGCAAGGGAATAAACTCTAATCAAAAATGGTTTCACTGGAATGTTTAAAAAATTAAACATTTTCACTGATCTGAACCTTGCTTTTACAAACCTTAAATTAGATTCTCAGGTGATCTGATGGTGCCTTCTTGACAGCTCCCCCCTCTACACACTTCATGGCTGCATTAAAAACAGAGTAACAATCTTTAGGCCACATCATACCATGGGTTTTTAAGTGGAAAACTTAAATACTTATCTGGAAACTGTATGGTCCCATGTCACTTCTGAACTCAACAATAGATTTCCCTTTCTACAATGAAATATATTCAAGCAACAAAAATATTTCAAACTATCTGAGAAATCGGACATTAGGGAAACATATTTGGAATGGACCTGAGACAATGCAGCCCAATTTTCTGGTAGCGTAGGTAGGAAGTAGAGTATGAGTTTTTCAGATTATTCATCTCCTCTGGGCTTGAACTAACCTACCTTTGAGGACTTTAAATAGACCAAAAAATGTAAAAGTAAGTCCAAAATTGGCTCTGTAGGCTGATTTTCTTCCATTAGACTCTATTTTTTATAAAGCAAAAAGCTTAACTTTATTATTTTTATTTCCAAAAACAATAGAAAACACTTCCAAGTGTAGACATATGGATTTACTGTACTTCCACTGAAAACATGCATAAATCCCCAGTAACTTTCTTAGCCTAGGGAAAAATTCCTTACTCTTCTTGGCCCAGAAGAACAAGAAAAAGAAAGTTTCTGAAAATTAGCAGTTGGCTGTGGTGTGTGAAGGGGAAGTAGAAGGTCATATCAAATAGATACTAGTTAGTAATATCGTGGAACCCCTTCTGCTCCAAAATTATTTTCAGTATATGCACCACAGAAATACTAATGGTCTTTTGTGTCCCAAAATGAACTTTTACATCACATCAGCTTGAAAGTATCTTTTTTTCATTCGGTCTTTCTGAATTTCAGTCTCTTTTCATTCTGTCTTTCCAACTTTTGTTGCAGGAGTGGGTACTTTTTCATTCTACACTTTTGGACCACAGAGACTCCTGCTGTGGAACTTGCTGCTGTTATTTACAGCTTCGTAAGTATTCAAGGTTTCAACCTTTTGTGTGGATCAAAATAGACGCTGCACTTCTACTAGCTTGCATGAAAGTACAGCCTGTCTCAATGCTCCTTTATATCAGTTTGGACCTCTGCTAGTAGTGAGAAGAAGTGCATTCTCCTGGCTGCCCCCACTCAATCATGAATCAATTGTTGCTATTTATTTGTATCCCTATAGCACAGTGGGCCAGACCATCTGGATCTAATGCCAATGAGCTATGCCAGTTTACACCAAATTGGGATCTGGGCCACAGCGTTTTAGGCACGTTCCAAATATCTATGAAGACACTGCTGCCTTCCTGCCCAGTGGAATGCTAGCTTGGTAGTCCACCCTGTCTGCTGGAACATGGGGCAGAAGGTGCCATGGAGGCTCTTCCTGTGACTGAGGAGACAGACGTGTCCTGGACGCACTGAGCTGATAAGAAGCAAACCCTACTTTGCCAGCTGCCAAGCCAGCACTTTGCACTCTCCAGTACAGCCATGATGTGAGAATGCTGCACTCTACTCACAGCGGTGGTAGTGTGTGGTATGTAAAAAAACAAAATAAAAAACCCACAGAGGCAACAACCAAATCTCCCAGGCTTCAAGCAGGTAAGTGGGACCATTGGGTATAGATGCAGGACACAATGGTTAGGGCATTAGTGTAGGACTTGGGAGACCAGAGTCAGATCCTTGCTCTGGTACAGACTGTCTGTGCAACCTTGGGCAAATCACTTAGCCCTTCTTTACATCAGTTCCCCAGGGATAAAATGGAGATAATAGCACTTCCCTACCTAACAGGGTGTTGAGAAGGTAAATACTTTAACGTATAAGTAATATAAGTATCTAAGATGGTAAAGCTTGGGTGGAAAAGAACTCTGTGTTAGTGCACCACGCTCTTTGTACAATACTAGTGAGCTAGAATGAGAGTCTTCGTGCGCTCTGACATCCAAACATCAACTGAAGGAGACATTAGCCTCCATCCCTTAGCAGAACTGCAATCACTCAGGTGCTCATGGCAATTCCAGAAAAACCCACTCATCAGTATTAAACTCAGACAGCCAAAGCAAAGCGTGATACGCTAAATGTCAAACCTTCTCCATTGTCATGAGAGAGATTGTGCAGTACCAACATTCATAAACAAACCATCTAAGGGAACAAAAAAGGACTGTAAGGA
This sequence comes from Mesoclemmys tuberculata, assembly GCA_007922155.1. Taxonomy (NCBI): domain Eukaryota; kingdom Metazoa; phylum Chordata; order Testudines; family Chelidae; genus Mesoclemmys; species Mesoclemmys tuberculata. The sequence goes on along the minus strand of ML675632.1, from coordinate 3,563,933 downwards.
GAAATATCAGGGAAACAAAAATAGCTGATCCTTTCACAAGTTCACCATCAGGAGGGACTTTCCCTTTGGGAGGAGATATTGGGGGCAAGATAGGAGGCTGAATCATATAAATAGAGTCTGTGTAAATTCTGTAAACATGAAAGTGTCAGCCAAAACAACGTTATTGTCTCGGGAAAGCTACAAGGAATGACCTTGTTTTGAATTCAGGGATTAATTCTTTGTTTGTTTATTGCAAAAAATGCAGGATACGTGTTTTGTATCACATCTAAGCTTACTTTATTTATTGATCCCAGTTTTACAGATTGGGAACCAAAACCCAAAGAGATTAATTGCATTGCCCTAGGTCACAGTGACTTTGTGGTAGAGCCAGAAGTTGAACCCATAACTCCTGAAGGCCCATCCAGGGCCTTAACTACAAGACCATCCTTCCTGTCAAGTGAAAAGGCTGTTTCTGTGGCCACTACCTCTGCTCTGCCATGGAAGCAGAAAAAATACCACCTAACATACTAACATTTCTGAGGAAGCAAAATGTTTAATAATTATGCCTAAGACTGAATAATGACTTCCAACCAAAGGATCCCAAGATGCTTCAGTCTATAGTGACTCATTATGACCATAGGACTGGGTTGGAGAGGAAACATCCGGTCCCTTTAAGGTAGCAGAAAACAGAGACAACTTTATGGCCAGAGGATGATGACTGACAGAAGTTAAGATGGTCAGGATCAGAGAGACGATAAGGTCAGACCAGTCTCCTTAGCCTGCTGGTGAACCTTTCCTTCTCTACTTTAATTAAACATTCTTGTGTCCCATCTCTTTGTTTTACTTATTCATTTAGACTCGCGTTCTCATTGCCTACAGATCTTCAGACGTACAGGCATCCCCTAAGCCAGCATTTAATTTTCAAGATGACTGTCTCTTGGCTCAGTGAACAGAGATGTTTTCTGAGCTAGGACATCACAGCAAGATGGCACATGGGACTATTCATCTTCTATTTCCAGTGTGAAGTTGTAGCAGCAGGGGGGCCCAGAGGCTAAATGTGGATGTTGTATTGAAGTCACGGATGTGTAATCCAAGAGACAGCTCTGATAGCTATGTATAGGTGGGGAATGTCCAACTCCTATGAGGTCAGGAGTACAATGAAGATTTGCAAGGACTCTTAGAGACACATGGAAAATTGGAGCAAAGTGCAGCAGGCCTCATCTTTAGCACAGAGGTTCATCCCTGGGGCAATATCGATCTTAGCATGCAAAGCTCCATCTTGATCTGAGCATCCTTCCACTAGAATCAAGGTGGAACATAGCAGACTGGGAGGTGGGGCTCATATCCCTGCTCAAGAGGAGAGTGGCTACATTGTAGATTTCCATGGGATACACTTGGCACACAAGATTCACTTCATCCACCCCTGTTGCACAAAATCCATATTCACTAACCACAAGAGGGAGCTGCCAGTCTCTAGGATCCTGAGACTGGTATACAGCCATATTCTCCTGGGGTTCCCTATGCTGTGTGCTATACAGCTGAAGGTTAACTCAAGAATTAGTAGTTTTTACATTTTAAAATAATTTTGCAGATATGTCTTCCTGTCCTGAGTATGGTTATTTTTAGATAGAAAAAACTACATACACACACATCTATATAAATAATCAAGACCATATGGGCTTGGCATTCTAAACTGATCAGTGAAATTAGCCTGCTGAGAGTTTGGTTTTCCTTTTTGTGTGTGTGTGTTTTGATTGTGTAAGGAATTTAGCACAGATGAACTGTACCAGATTGACAGCCCTGGAAACCAGGGTCCTCTAAAAGTTTTCAGCATGAGTAGCAGCTGAGTAATGTCCTATCTTTGTCATACTAAAGTGCCTCAGCATTGATCTAGAGGGAGCATCTCTGTAAGAAAGGGGTAAGTCAGTTTCTATGGTGTGTTTAGCCTTGAACCTTTGATTTGAGACTGACATGAGGCCAAGAAATGCCAGTTGTGGTGGTTTGGGGGATGGGCAATGTACTTAGTCTCAAGCACTTACATACGTCCACAACAGGTTAGTAAATCACCCCAACCCTCAACAATTACTGAAGTCTGGGACGGCTTTCGAGTGGAAACAGCGACGGCTTTCTAATTGGCCTGATCTTCCAGCTGGCGTCAGAGGATCCAGAAGCTGTATCCAAGAAGAGATCCCAAAGAGTCCAAGCCTCTCCTCCCTATTTAACCTAGTTAGTAGACAATAACACCTCAAGAAAGAGGAAAAACGTTTCAAAAGCTAGACCTAATTAACTAGATGTGTTTCTACAGAATCTGCATATCTTCAGGCCGGACAAACATCTCCCAGAGGGCATGCATAAATAAGCTTTTTGGTCTTTTCCTGAAACAGAGATCCCATCACATCCACCAGAGCATCAGGGAGAGGGTGCAGGGTCAGGCAAAGGTTGAGCAAGAGGCTCCCTTTCCCTCCTCTGGCCTAGTCATGCGAAGGCTACACAGGCCTGCAGAAAGGCCTACCAAGTTGGGCTGCCACTAGTAACAAGTATGATAATCAATATTACACTATCCAGCGGTCCTGGCCCTTTTACTGGTCTATCAAAACCATAGGGCCTATGTGGTATTTTATAAAGGTAGCCACGCCACCAGCTACCCCACCCTGCCCTGGGGAGAGATGCCACCACTTGGTTCATGCATGACTTCTAACTGGATATTTGCAGCTGTCCTTCATGGCAGAAGGATCCCCTAGCCACCACCAAGAGATAAGCCTGATGGAAGTCAATTGCTCCTTCATAAGCCACCTCCCCACCACCAGATATTAACACTTTTGTTCACCACAGGCCTAGGTTGGGTTTGAATGGGTGATCTAGAGAAAAAAGGCTCCCTCATCTACTATGAATGCCTGAAGCCATCCAGACCAAATCTACCCAGAGCCCAATCCTATAAACACTTACAAAGAAGTAACATCACTTATCTGAATAGTCACACTGAACCGAGTAAAGTTACTCACATTATTCATATTATACTTCTAACAAAGAACACAGGCTATACTGTCAGGGTGTGTTACCTGGCAGCTCTGTGTTCTTGGGGAACCAGGGTGCAAAACCCCTACTCTCTCTGGCTCACCTGAATCCCTCCCCCTTCCAGCCTCTGCTTGAACTAGAAACCAAAAGCAATGAAAAGGCAGTGGGGGACACACCTAAACCCCTCCAAACAAGGGTGACAGGATTAAGGCAACTCCCCTAGCCTCCCCTCTCTCTCCACACTTCATTTACTCCTTTGTGTTCTTGGCTTCCCTATCTTGCTCTGAAGCAACGCTTCTTTTACCTAAGCCAAAGATCTCTGGAGTGTCCAAAAATCCTGTAGGGTTTGCTCATCAAGAGGGTTACTGCTAGAACAATTGTAGAGTGAGAGTGGGAATAGCAACATGCTGAACCTGTGGCATATAAGTCGTCCTGCTCTGCCTAGCTTGCAGAGTCCAGGGGCATATAAGCGTGGCAGCTGAAAGTGCTGTTTGACCCAGCCTGATTGAGTCTGGGGTAAATCGGTGGCAGCTGAAAGTGCTGTTTGGCCCCAGAAGTGTGCTCTATTCTGGTGCAGTGCAAAGGGGCATATAAGCAGTGATGATATCCAACCGGTTCGCACCGGTTCGCGCGAACCGGTTCTTAAAATTAAAAAAATTTAGCGAACCGGTTGTTAGCGTCCTCCCCTGTCGCGCTCTGCGGGGCGCTGGCGGGTTTCGCGCGAACCGGTTCTTAAAATAAAAAAAAGGCAGCGAACCAGTTGTTAGCGTCCTCCCGTTGCGCTCTGCGGGGCGCTGGAGGGGTTTCGAATTTGGCAGCGCAGAGCGAGTTTCACAGCGGAGATTCTCGGCTGCGATGCCAAGTCTCCCTCTCCGCCGCCGAAATTGACTTTGCCTTGTCAATTTCACGGCGGAGAGTATGCCCCAGCTCCGCCGCCGAAATTGACAAGGCAGAGTCAATTTCAGGTGGAGAGTAGTCCGAAGTTCAGAATAGGTTCTTAAATATGACCTGCCATTATAGAACTGGTTATTGAAAATTTGGGATATCATCACTGCATATAAGGGTGGCCGCTGAAAGTGCTGTGTTACCCAGCCTGCTGCGCTCAGGGACATAAAAGGGGTCAGCTGAGAGTGCTGATAGCCCGATCCGCTCAGATGCACTCTGTTAATCTGGAATGTGTGTGTGTATATATGGGGGGTTTATGTGAATCTGGGGCTGGAGGAACCCAGCCCTGAAAACCTTAGGTCCTGCAGGACAGCTCCATTGGGAGGGAACTTGTAGCCATATGGACACACAAGTAACACAAGCAGTACATTAATAGAATCACACACCCCCTTCCAGGAAAGTAACCCTAATAAATAAGCATGTGACAAAGTGACAAGCAAATCTGGTAACATAGGGGGCTTTATACTGGGAAGCAGAAACTTTGAAAAAGATCTGGGGGGTATGGTGGATAATCGGCTGAACATGAGCTCCCAATGTGATGCTGTGGCCAAAAAAGCTAATGTGATCCTGGGATGCATTAACAGAGGAATCCTGAGTAGGAGTAGAGAAGTTATTTTACCTCTGTGTTTGGCACTGGTGCAACCACTGCTAGAATATTGTGCCCAGTTGTGGTGCCCACAATTCAAAAATGATGTTGATAAACTGGAGAGGGTTCAGAGAAGATCCATGAGAATGATTAAAGAATTAGAAAACATGCTTTACAGTGATAGACTCAAAGAGCTCAATCCATTTAGCTTAACAAAGAGGAGGTTAAGGGGTGATTTTATTACAGTCTATAAGTATCTACATGGGGAATTATATGTATTAATGGGCTTATCAGCAGAGCAGAGAAAGGTATGCCACAATCCAGTGACTGAAAGGTGAAGCTAGATGAATTCAGACTGGAAAAAAGGCATGCATTTCTAACAGTAAGGTTAATTAACCATTGGGACAATTCAGCAAGGGTCATGGTAGATTCTCCATGACTGGCAATTTTAAAATCATGATTGGATGTGTTTTCTAAAAGTTCTGATCTAGGAATTATTTTGGGGATGTTTTATGGCCTATATCAAGGGGTCAGATAAGAAGATCACAATGGTGCCTTCTAGCCTTAGAATCTATTAATTATTTGTATTAGGACAGTGCCTAGACGCCACAATCAGGCAGTGGTGCCCCATGGTGCTTGTCGCCATGCACACATACAATGAAAAGACAGTCCCTTTCCGAAAGAACATGCAGCCTAAATATCATGTGAAAGTATTTGCAGGATTGAGTCCTATGTTTTTTTTTTTTAAATGTACCCTGGTGGCTATGTTGAAATAGTCTGCACCTTCCCTTTATCTGCATGGTAATTAAACCAGCTTTCACTCAGATTGTGTTAAATAGTGGCAAGTTCTTCCAGGCCACTAGATGGTAAAGTTCACCCTATCAGCACATGGGTCTTTAAGAGACAAATATTGCAGGGAAGTTTATATATGACTTGGGCTGGAGAACCCACTCAAAAGCTGTTGAAGAAAATAAAAACAGAGTCCTATGTGACAGTTAATGCAGTGAGTAAAAAGACAGATGCCAGTATATGCAGAGTAAATTAGTCGAAGGAGTGCAGCCAAAATCAACCAGCATATGATTTTCCAGTCAGAGAGAGTTTTTAATAGTAGGACAGGAGCAGACTATATTGCTTTTCTATTTCCTTGTGTGTTTGAATTTTTAATACCAGGTAGTCACCATTCTAAATATTGTTTATGCGTTCTGTAGAAGCTATACTTAGCCTGAGTGCCCCCCCCGAGCACTGCTGGCCCAGCCTGCCCCCACGGTGCCACCGGCCTGAGCGGTGCCCCACCCCAGTGCCAGGTGCTGGTCCACCCCACCCTCAGGCTGGCCAGTCTGCCCCAGCTCCCAGAGTGCCACCAGGCCGAGCACTCACTGCCCTCGGAGTGCCGCCAGCTCGTGCAATGCCCCAGTGTCGGCCCACCCCAGCGCCAAGCACTGGTCTACCCTGCCCCCAGGCTGGCCAGTCTGCCCCAGGTCCCAGAGCGCCACCAGCTGGAGTGCTCCACTCCCAGCCCTCAAAGTGCCACTGGCCCGCTCCAGCGCGAGAGAAGAAGTGTCTGGATTCCATGCCCAAGTCATAAAAGCTCAATTTAATTTGCATTTTCACCCAGAAAAACTTAATTTGAGTTGAAATGTGGTAATGCATTATGTACTCTGAAATCTATTAGTAGATATTTCAATTGAAAGTAAAATACTTAATTTTTTTCATTTTATTATCAATAATAAAATACAGTATTAAGCGGCTATGGAAAGTGAAACCTGTGCCATTGTGCTGTCCCTTTGGTGTGTGTATATACAAATATATATATATATTACAGTGCGGCTCACCAGGTGAACAATTTTGTCTTAAATGACCCTTGTAGCCAGATAACCTTGACACCCCTGGTGTAACAGGACATGGCTGGAGTATTGCTATGTTCCAGTTCTCAGCTGGCCAGTCCTTTGGCACCATTGCTATCTGGCATAGGTTAGAGCAGTCCCAGGAGCTACTCCAACTCTTGCTGGGGTGAGATAGAGCTCCAAGCCAGGCTCTCCCTGAAACCCACCTGGGCCCAGGGTATGATCCAGCTTCCCTGACACACACCACACATACAAAAACCAGGGGGCAACACATGGGGCATGAACCACCCAGACTCCCAGGGGGAAGGAGAGACAGATGAGCCAAGCTGTGTCAGAAACCCTCCCAGCTTATGCTCTCAACAGCCCATCCTCCCAAGGGGCACCCCATGGAGCAGGTGCTCTCACCTCCCAAAATGGGTAAGAAAGTCAGGTCAGGGTCCTCCAGGCGATTCTCTGGATTTAAATGGCTCCAGTGACCCATTCCTTCTGGGATAAAAGCCTTCTGCTGCTGCCACCTCTAGCTCAATACTAGCAATCTATGCTACAATGCTGATGGCTTAGGGTATAAACCCTGCTGATGGTACATAAGGGGGAGGCTGTTACAGTTACATTAAACGGCTTTTACCTTTGTCCTTAAAACAAGCAACCAAAAGACCACGAGGAACATTTAAGTTGCAAAGTCAAGTGCTCCAAAGTTAGGAAATGCCAGAATGAAGGTTGCCTGTGCAACCATAATTTGTATATGTATTATAATATGGTCTGTGATTACATGATCACGTGCTACTTTTTCCACTCCTGCCTCATTAAGTGCACAGATTGGATGCACAAAGGCAACCATAAATCTAGCATTTGCTAACTTCCAAGTGATTATAACCTAAATAACGCTGTATGTGATATAGACATAGATTACATTGCCAGTACATAGAGATGCAGTGGCTGAGAGGTCAAGGTTCTGGATCACCCTTTCAGATCGTTGTGGGTTTGCGTCTCTCTTGACCTCACAATGACAGGCTACTTCCAGTTCTCTTAACTGTAAAATGGGTATATAATCTGAAGGTGGTTGGAGATTATGCTGCATCACTTCCTTGTATACTGTGGGCTATAGAAATGGATGTACCTTAAACTTCATCAGCCTGGTGAGTTCTCGGTGGGTCAGGGCAATCTTTCATACTTGTAATAGCTGGTGAAATATTTGCTTTTATGTAATAGTATTAGGATTTGTAGCTGCTCTAGGCTGCAGCCCATAGAAGACAACATGACTGTGCTCACTTCAGAGATGATAGGATTGTGGTCTATATAATATTTATGAGTAAGGACATGCTTTCTCCCGGTGGACATAGCAGTTAGCCTTTGGAAGTAGTATAACCACTAGAGGGCAACATAGTCTCATTCACACTTGAGCATGTTTGCCTCATTCCAACCAGGAGAGGGAAGCGCTACATTTATATACACACAGACAATCAAAGGATGACAGACTCAGAAACATACAACATACAGTTTTATGGACATTCAATAATCTGAAATATTACTTTGTGGTCCAGAACCACTGTGCTTTCTCACCTCTCCGTAATTTGGCAACAGACCTCGTCTCTTCTTCTGCTCTTCGCTGGCCTTTTTATTTTTCTTCAAGATCAGTGGCCTTCTCTAATTCCACCCCTTTTGGCCAAACCCCAAAGCTGAGGAAAGCTGTACACTTCTTGCTTGCCTTATTAACAGTGGTTGTCTCAAGTCTTTTAGAAAATAAGGAATACAATTTCTGTCAACAGAAATGTTTGTCTGTATTCTGGCTTCAGCCTCTTTTTGTTGGTTCCTAGCAAGGACTGATTTTCTTATTACCCAAGCTATTTCTTTTAAATCACTGTTTATCCCCATTACTCATATATTCATCCATTATTTCTCAGTTCACTGCTATTTATCCATCCATGTTTGATAAAGCTGAGTTCTTCTTCATGTGCTGTTCACAGTTCCTCAAGCTTTGACTCATCTCCCTTGTGTATCCCAGCTGCTTTTCTGCCTATAAAATATCCTCTGTAGTATTTTATTTTTCACTCCATGCATAGTTACAAGCAAGAGATGACTGATTGCTCTGACTGATTACTTTAATATTCATCCCTTTTTTGTGCCTCTGCTCCCGCATTACTCGCTCTTTGTACATGTGGGATTTCTGTCAGTGGTGTTAATTTCTTCCTCTGATGTGGGTGTTGTAAGTGACAGGAGTTAATAAGGCTTGATCAGTGACTTTTTATTTTATTCATCTTGAGGATTTTTTCCTCACTCCCTCTTTCTCTTTAACACCTTTGATAGATGGTGTGTAACCGAGTATCAAGGCACTACAGAGCTGTCACTGATATTTATACATTTAGGGTGTACTTCTCTCAGAGTTGCTCTGAGCTAGTCCTTCAGCTGGAAAGCCTTTAATTTTATACTAGCACGTTTTCACCCTTCTTGCTGAGGTTGGCTTCCAAACCCATCCATCCCCGCTTCACCTAAATGAGATGGAACCTTGCAGAAGGCAAGAAAATGAGAGGAAAAATAGCTGTTGAGGAAGAATACTTGGGACCTGAAATAGGCATCCAAAGGACTCCCAACCCCTTTCCCAACCAAAAAATTAGTATCTTTGATTTTAACTCAGGCCGAGCTTTTAAAATAAGCAATCTTACTAATAGGAGAGACAGCGACCTACCTTGCTGGTTCAAATTCAGTCTGGTTCATAGTG
>ML675632.1:3540219-3554448 GCA_007922155.1 Mesoclemmys tuberculata | reverse complement strand
TTAATGGCCTCAGTACAATGTGCATAGGATTCCTATGAGACCACCTCCACTGCTAGGATCTCCATTTCCCTGGATAGCTCAGTTCCACAAGAACAATGGAATTGTCCACCCACGAGGTCCCGTGGCTGGACCATGGTGCTGGAACTAACAGACACAGTGATGCTGCCTTCTGGTCCCCGTGTATCTCTCCCCTCTTCCAGCTTATTTTCCCCACACAGCAATAAATAACTACTCCTCACTAGTTGGGTGGGAAAGAGCAGACCAAGGATGAGTCTGATTTATTTTCTGCTCTGTAGGATGTCCTAACACTACAGTGATGGGTGTACTATAATGACCTAAATAGGCTAATCCACTTTCTACTTAATGAGTCCACACAGCAGAAAGAATCACTATACCTGGTAGTCATGGCAGAGAGGACAATGAATTTGCATTGACATGGGGCTACCTGCTGAAACCAAGAGGGTGGTCCCCCCACCAGGGTTAAGTCCCATTAGCTGGAAGCTTTTCAGTGCTGTTGCATCTGTTCTGTACAGTAATAAATAGAAAGCTTCAGTCTTCTGGGCCTATCAATTTAGTAACCACCCTAAAGGCAATAAATGTCTCACACAATTTTTAAAGAAAAAAATTAATAAATCAGGTTAGATAAATTTAATTTGTAAGTGTTTAAACAGAAGAGAAGGAAAGAAAAGTTTACCTATATTCATCTAGTGCCTCCCGCATGATTCTTAATATTGCTTATGCGCTGGCATGCATTCGCTTTATTTGTCATGCATTATCTGTAAAAGAGAATTTGTTCTCAGTGTATTTCACTAGGTTAACTATAGGGTTTGACTGATTTTTCGAGAGGTCTTGTTGCACTTGTGTAACCAAGAAAAAAATTACTGAACTTAAAAAAGAATAAAACTCTACAGGCCCCATTCTCTGTTGTCCTGCATGTTGGGTCCTCATTAGCACCTGTCCAAAGCTGATATTAAGCATAACCAGAGTAGCATTTCCCACCCACTTTGTACTGGTGTAAATGACTACACGAAGTGAACAGTGACAGAGAATCAGGCCCTTAAAGTCTGTGTATTATGGAAACATCACCAGAAGTATTAAAAAAGCATGTGTTCAAAATGACCAGCATATCGATGAATATGTAAAAATTCACTACTGTAAATTAAGCAAGAAACCACTGCCATCCATGCAATCAAGATCTAGCTTTTAAAGGAGTTCCTTAATGCTCATTAACGTGACTATAAAGAGACATTATAATATTCATTTGAGTGATAAACCATAGCGTCTCTGAAAAATCCTAAAGGAATTCTTATAGGTTGGCTTCCTTTGCAGTGACAAAGGCAAATACTATTTTAATTGTCTCTTTATTATCAGGCCAGAAGGTAAAACAGCTTTATGGACCAGTGGGAGAACTCCCCTTGATGTCAATCGGCTTTATATCAGACCTATGAGCAGAGCCAAAAAGGAGTAATACAACAAAAACCCTTCTCCAGGAGTGGTAGCAAATCTCCCCTCTCTTTTCAGTCTTCTCTGCCAGTCAAAATACTTGAGTTATAGCTCTTCCCAATCAGCAGACAGAGACAGAACTTTGATGGTGTAATCCATTCTCATGTAAGGGTCTAGCCATCTCTGAGCCTTCTCCCTATTCAGAGCGCTCCTCAGTGCTAAGGGAAAGAGGGTCCCAAACAAATTTCTGCTCCTGTATGGATGCTTTATTTAAAGGATACTGTAGTGTGAACACTGTGATATTCTACAGTAATATGAACCCACTGAGGGTGCTCAGCTTCTCTTTGAGTTGTTGAGTACTGGATCACTTCTTGTTGACTCCTCTTGGCATTGAGGCCATCAAGCACTTTTCAATACCCATAAAAAACATTTGTTTTTTTGCAATCCTAGTGGGAAATTAAATGAATTAGTTGCAGCCACAAGGATGCTTCTAATGCCCCCAAATTCAGAGCTATGTGTTGGGTCTGTGGTTTTGGTCTGTCTCTAATTGCTAGCACTAACGAGTGAACCTCAGACTTTTCCACTGTTCTATGCCTGTAGTGGCAACAGACCTGTTTGGCAGCTGAGCAGGCAAAAACAGGCCTTCTTCAATGCCTGCCACCATGACATTGTACCTAGAGCTGGTTGAGTAATTTGCTGTGGATAATGTTCACAGAGAATTTTGGCATTGTTTTCCCACTAATTATTTGCCATTCCATGAGTCTAATAAGAGATGTACAAAGAAACAGCCTAAATTAGACTTCCCGCAGGCTCCTGTTTGTATAGGAATTGGCACAAAACAGTCAATTTGCACCACCTGAACTGGCTTTGCTTCATACACATCTGTGTGTGACAGCAGGAAGCAAACCACACATTCAAATGCTGGGAGCACTCTCCTTTCTGAAGCACACAGAAATAAGAGCATTTCAAGCACTGTATCCCCTTCCTGAGCCCTGAAAAATAAATAGGACTTTGGGCACTGGCCTGCCTCCCTGAAATAGAAGTCAGGGGAAACAGACTGGTAGTGGTGAATGGGGTGGACATAGAGTAGCTGAGGCGAAAGGTCTGGACTCAGAGTAAACCCTTTACACTTACTTATTAGCATCTTCTAAAGATAAAGACCATATGTCTTCGCAGAGTGTCAGCATTAGGAGTTCACATGCTTGTGCAGACATGGCATTCAAAGTGCAGGGAGTGTAACACGAAATACTCAAAGTAGATGGAAACAGGAGGGAGAACTCTCACCAATACGGGAAGTGGGGGGAGCACTGCTTACCCAAGCCAGGGAAAACAGGGGGATATATTTGAGCTCTGAACTCAGATATGAAATTGCAATACTACTAAATGTGGGACATAACCTGTCACTTAAATCAGACTCTATACCCGGTGACTGGAGGCTAGCTGCGGTGACACGAATTTTTTAAAAAGGCTCCATAGGTGAACCCAGCAATTATAGGCCAGTAATTCTAACTTCAGTACCAGGCAAATTCGTTGGAACTATGGTAAAGACCAGAATTATCAGACACATAGATGAACATGATTTGTTCAGGAAAAGTCAGACCAGCATTTTGTAAAGGAGAATCAATAAACATGTGGACAAGGGTGATCCAGCAAATGTAGTATATTGGGTCTTTCAGAAAGCCTTTGACAAGCTCCCTCACCAACGGCTTTCAAGCAAAGTAAGCTGTCACGGGATAACATATTCAAAAATGATTTGGGAAAAGGGGTTAATAGTGAGGCCGCAAAATTTGCAGATGATACAATATTGCTCAGGATAGTCAAGTCCAAAGCAGACTGCAAAGAATAACAAAGGGATCTCACAGAACTGAGTGACTGGGCAATAAAATGCCCCAGATGAAATTCTATGTTGATAAATGCAAAGTAATGCACATTGGAAAATGTAATCCCAACTATAAATACAAAATGATGGGATATAAATTAATTGTTACCACTCAAGAAAGACATCTTGGAGTCATTGTGGATAGTTCTCTGAAAACATCCATTCAATGTGCAGCAGCAGTCAAACAAGCTAACAGACTGGTACGAACCATTGGGAAAGGGTTAGAAAATTAGGAAATAAAATAGCAAATATCAGAATGCCTCTATATAAATCCACGGTATGCACACACCTTGAATACTGTGTGCTGTTCTGGCCATCCCATCTCAGAAAAGAAGAAGTACTAGAATTAGAAAACGTACAGCAAAGGACAACAAAAATGATTAAGGGAGAACAGATTCTATACAAGGAGAGATTAAAAAGACTGGGTCTTTTCAGCTTGGAAAAGAGACAACTAAGGGTAAATATGATAGAATTCTATAAAATCATGAATGGTGTGGTGAAAGTGACTAGGAAAGTGTTATTTACCCCTTCACATAACACAAGAACCAAGTGTCACCCAATGAAATTAATAGGCAGCAGGTTTAAAACAAACAAAAGAAATACTTCTTCACACAACATACAGTCAGTCAACCTGTGGAACTTGTTGCCAGGAGATGTGATGGCCAAAACTATAACGGGGTTCAAAAAGAATTAGATAAGTTCATGGAGGATAGGTCCATCAAAGGCTATTAGTCAAGATGGTCAAGGATGCAACCCCACTCTCTGGGTGTCCCTAGCCTCTGACTTCCAGGAACTGGGAGTGGACAAAGGGATGGATCACTAAATAATTGCCCTGTTCTGTTCTTTCCCTCTGAATCACTTGGCATTGGTCACTGTCAGAAGACATGATACTGGGCTAGATGGACAATTGGTCTGACCCAGTATGGCCATTCTTTTTTTCTCTACTTTAAAAGTGGAGGGGATGGTGTGCTTCCCCTCTACTTCATCTCCTAGCTACCGGCCTACCTATCTCTCCTAATACACACACTCAGTGGGTGTGTTCAGAACTGCCTGTCTTTCACAGTTAAGGAAAGACCTGCACTGATCTGAATTTTCCAGTATTGCAAAAACCGCTCCACACCTGGAAAAGTTTCTCTTTCATGAACGTTTCATACTCTTTCACAAATGTTATAGGCAAAACCATGGCACTGATTGCCTTTTTTTAAAATTTATTTATATGGTGCCATAAGAACACAAGCATCTGTTCAAAGGCTTTCTGCAAGCAACTGAGAGGCACTCACTGGGTGTTGCTAATGACATCAACTAGCTTATATATCTACATATAAATGACACATGTACATTTATACACACACACACACACACACGTGCTTATAACCCCATATACAATAATAAAGGGTTAACCTGAGTTGAATAGATTATTGATTTTTCTTCAGGTAAGCTTAACAGAGGACAAACAAACCGAGCTTTGAAGCTGGAAAGAGCGACAGCTCCAAAGGAGCCTGGAGATAAAGATTTACCTACCAAACAACTCACTGTAAGGAATTAGTTTTGGGCAGTCTCTAGAGAATGTAAGATTAACATTTACTCTGTACAAGTCCCTGGTGAAGGATGACTTTTACAGTACATGGGTCTTAAATATGTTATCATGGTGGCAGATTCCTATGTTCTTCCACAATGTTTGTGCCCATTTGCATCCACCTGGCTGGCACCCATGTGAAATTTTAGAAGCCCAACCCTGCAAAGGGCTGGTTGTTCATGAGTCCCATTAGTTGTGTTAGGAGATGCGCATGCTCAGTGCCTCGCAAGATTGGGCCTACAGCAAAGGTCCAAGGAGTCAATTTCTTATTTTTGACAGTTAAATTCTCTTAGGCCCCAGTCCAGCAAAGCATTTAAACATATGCTTGAATCCATTCCAGTTCAGGAAAGCACATGCTAAAATCCCACTGATTTATCCTGAATAGGTGCTTAAATTCTCCGCTAAATAAGGCTGGACTGCTGAATCAAATGGGGGTTGGTCAGAGCTCATTGGTTGTACAGTATATTAATTGGTATGTTATTTTTCTTCAATACAGTGAATCTTTTTCTGTATTCAGCAAATTCCACCCTGGGAATTTCTCCAAGTGGATTCCCATTTACTTGTCATCAAAACTCACAATACACAGAAAGAAAATGCAATTATTTTAACTAAGGTTTTGAGACACAGCTAAGTGTTGCAAATAAGGCAACATAATGCTCCAGGGATCTGAGATAGGGCTGGAAGCTCTTTCCAAACCTTTCAGGGATTATCAGAATGTATATTCTCACTTGGCTCTAGATCAAAGGCATCCTCTAGATCAGAAAGGGTTATTAAAGAAGTAAAAAAAAAATGAGACCTTCAGCAAATTTTTACTTATTCATGATCTCCCATCTCCACTAATCGTTATGTTAGTGAACATCACAGCAGCTGAAAACACAGCGCAATGCTTTCTCTCCTCTTCTCCTGAAATAGATTTGATAGCAGGAGCTTTTGAAATAATTACTCTGGAAAGATTGTACAATAAAGGCCTGATCGGGATTTCCCTTGCACCAGGATACCTAAGGACTGATCTCCATTGCAGTCAATGGAGTTACACTGCAGTAAAACCAGTGTAGGTGAGATGAGAACCAGGCCTTATACAAAGATCACTGGCTCCTTTCTAGGTCAAGTACATATGAAAAATAATTTGCAAATAAATGAACAAGCAAATGTGCAAGACAAGAGAATAGCAATAGAAATATACATTTGTTTTACTTCCTCTCAAACATCTAATATTGAAATATTTCCCTACTCTGACATACAGCAGGTCAGTTGCACTCTATTATGTATTTTTTAGTGTGTTCCTCTCATGTCTCTCCTCCGTCCCAATCTTTTTGGTGTTTTATGGTATCTTACACATACTCAGTAGAAGAGCAGGAAGCAGGCAGCAGGATCTACTGGATGGTGTACTGGTCTGGGAGTTAGAAGATCTTGCTTCCATCTCCAGCTTTCTCACTGACTTCCTGTGCCTCTATTTCCCCTCCCACTCTTTGTTGATCTCACCTGTTTTGATTGTAAGATTCTCAGGTCAGGGATTGTGTCTTCCTGCGTATGGGTTCAATGCCTAGCACAGTGGGACTGAAGTATTGACTGGGGCCTGTATGCATACCTATAACAACACTCACCAATGCCTGCGTTCCTGGTTATTGCCAGCTTCAGCCATCTGGATGCCAACCTGTATTCTGCAGGAAGTGTTAGCTGCAGTGGTTTAATCAGAATAAAACTATGCGTTGTGGTAGCACTGTGAAGGATTATTTTATACTCTGATGGGACTTTGGTACTCAACAGTTCACCGTCCATGCACAAA
This sequence comes from Mesoclemmys tuberculata, assembly GCA_007922155.1. Taxonomy (NCBI): domain Eukaryota; kingdom Metazoa; phylum Chordata; order Testudines; family Chelidae; genus Mesoclemmys; species Mesoclemmys tuberculata. The sequence goes on along the minus strand of ML675632.1, from coordinate 3,547,764 downwards.
AGACAGGGCCTCAGCCTTAATGTCTCATCCAGAAAGAATCACACAGAGTAAACTCCATGGAATCCCCTTTACCTGACTCAAAAAGCTGAAGAGTTGAGACAACCCTAATAAATCTGTTTGTCAGGTGCTTAGTGCATTGCGAATGTTACATCAGCGATACCCATGCTGAAATTCTAATCTGTAGTTCCCAGAAGTCTAGGTATTCAAATCCTTCACTTACAACAACAGTCTGTCCCTCCCAACATCATTTTTAGCTCTTCTTGTATTTATTCACATGGACTGACTTCTTTTGGCTGCAGGGCTAAAGAAGATACTTCTAAAGTAGCTGGGTATGTGTTTCTAGTCATGTAATGTTAGACTTCTTTTATCAGATTCACTGAAAAAATGTTGTAGCCGAGACCTGAAGTCTCTGAAGTAAAATCTGATACGATGTTTCTGTGCTCACCTTCCACCACATCCATACCACCCAAAAACCTTCCATGAGAACACTTTAGCAGGCAATGCCAAAAGCCTTTGCCAGACACTCAGCAGATCAAGTGTCAATGAGAAAATGTCCAATGCCAGGAGTTGTTATCCCTGGAGCATAATTCACTTCTGCCGTGATTTTTACAACCTGCAACTCTAGAGTTTTCTAGTCTCCAGTCTTTAATTTTTCAGGCTTCTCAGTGTCATTTCAAAGTCAGACCAATATCTCTGAACTTCTAAAACCAAACCTTACATTATATAAAGTGACAATAGCTAACCTCCAAGTTATTGCAGCTTGGCTAAGTAAGACGTTACAAAGCATCATACTGAGACCAACACCTTAGCCAAGTGGGCTCTAGAATTTGTTTTATCACTTAAAAAAGTTTCAATCCATTTAAAGAATTATCGCAGCATTTTGGAACAAGAAGACTTCTCTCTGAAGTTTGCTTTGAAGTAACGTATTGCTAGTCTTGATTCTTTTGGTGTGCATGTGGGCAGACTGAATCCTGGCTTCGACTTAATTAAGAAAATATTTATCTATCATCCTGACAAAACTCAAAAATGACCATTGACACATGAAGGGGGACCCAGCAGGGGACTATGCAGTGCTGTATTTTGAGAGCAAACAAGAGAAGGATGCATTGCTAGTACTTTACGAGCCATCGACACCTAACCATTTATCTATGTACCAGAACTAATATTACAAATGTTCATAACTAGTGTTCTAAGCTCTTCACTCCTGAGCTCAGGGCTTATTCATATGATTAAAAGCTGCTTGATAGGTGCTCTCACTGAGTTACAAACTCCAAAAGTGTTTAAGCTTCTTCAAACCTCACATTATGATTGGAAGCTCCATCACGCTTTAACAGCATGTGCAATTGAAGAGAGGGCCTTAGGTACTGGCTGTTACAGCCTCCGTTGTTATTGTGTTAAACTGGTAGTGATGCCCAAAATTGTTGGGAATCATTGCCATAAATCAAGTGGATCAAAGGCAGTATGTCGTTCTGTGTGCTTCTTTAAGAAAAGAAACAAAAAAGAGAGGAGAACGGGGATAAAATACAACATGGTTTTACAAAAGTAGATCATGCCAGACCAACCTGATTTCTTTCTTTAAGAAAATAAAAAATTTTCTACTCAAAGGAAATGCAGTCAGTCAATCTAGTCTACCTGTATTTCATTAAAATCTTTGATACGGTTCCACGTGGGAAATTATTAGTTGATTTGGAGAAGATGGGGATTAAAACAAAAACTAAAAGGTGGGTAAGGAGCTAGTTAAAGGGAAAACTACAATGGGTCATACTTGGAGGGAGAATTGTCAGACTGGAGGGAGATTACTAATGGAGTTCCTTAGGGATCAGTTTTGGGACAAATCTTATTTAACATTTTCATTAATGACTTTGGCACAAAAAGTGGGTGTGCACTAATAACATTTGACACAAAGTTAGGAGATATTACAAAGATAGAGGGGGATCATAATATCATACCAGAAGTCTTGATTGACCTTGAAAACTAGAGTAATAGAAATGGGATGAAATGTAATAGTCAAAAGCCATGATTTTAAGGACTAACAACAAGAGTTTTTTTCTGTAAATTGGGGATTTACCAGTTGGAAGTGACAAAGGAGGAGAAAGACATAGGTGTATTGGTCAGTCACAGGATGACTATAAGCCACCAATGTGATGCAGTCACAGAAAAGGTTAATACAATATATTTCCAGTAGAGATAGGGAAGTGTTATTACTGTTGTACAAGGCACTGGTGAAAGCTCATCTGGAATGTTGTGTGCAATTCCGGTCTCCCGTGTTCAATAAAGATGAATTCAAACTGGTACAGGAGTAGAGAAGAGTTACTAGGTTGATCACAGCAATGGAGAACCTGTCCTATGAGAGGAAGCTTAAGGAGCTTGGCTTGTTTAGGCTAACAAAATGAAGGCTGAGAGGAGATGTACTTGCTCGCTATAAATACATCAGAGGGATAAACACTGGTGAGGAAGAGGAGTTATATAAGTTAAGGGCAAATGCTGACACAAGAACAGATGGATATAAACTGGCCCTCAACAAGTTTAGGCTTGAAATTAGACAGAGGAGTTAGGTTCTGGAACAGCCTTCCAAGGGCAGTGTTGAGGGCAAAATACCTAAGTTGTTTCAAGACTAAGCATGATACGTTTATGGAAGAGATGATATGATGACGTTGCCTATAATGACATATGGCCCATCCATGTCTGCTATGAACAATTATCTCCAACAGCTGGAGATGGGACATTAGATGGGGAAGGCTCTAACTTACTATAGAGAATTCTTTCCCAAGTGTCTGGCTAGTAGGGCCTGCCCACATGCTCAGGGTCACCATATTTGGGGAAAGGAAGGAATTTTTCCTCAGGTAAGACTATCTGAGACCCTGTGGGTTTTTCACCTTCTTTGGCAGCTTGAGGCACGAGGCATGCTGGTTTGAACTAGATTAAATGGTGGAGGCTCTGTATCTTAAAGTCTTTCAATCAGGATTTGGAGTACATCAGTAACTCAGCCAGAGGTTATGGTCTATTACAGGCGTGGGTGGGTGAGGTTCTGTAGCCAGAAAGGTCATACTAGATGACGATTATGGTCCTTTCTGACCTTAATGTCCATAAGTCTAGAAGAATCTATGTGTCATGGGGAGCTTGGAATTTGACACACAAACCATAATTTTAAGATGAGTATTTTACTTAAAGCACCAGCAAACATGAAAAAGAAATAAGCTATTGTTACAGAACCCTCCTTCCCTCCACCCCCAGACATCAACAGCTGGCATTTTTCAGTTTTGAGTGGTAGCTATGATATAGGCTACTGGCTAAATCCATCTAAATCCACTCAGGTACCATGTAAAACCAGTCTGTCTGAGACACTATGTCAGGACTTCCCAGTGCATGGAAACAGACAACTGGGAAGCCAGTGAGATTACTGGATAGAATTTGTGGAAAATGCTAATTATTTTTCATGGAAATATTATGGGCTTGATGTAGGGTGACCAGACAGCAATGTGAAAAATTGGGGCAAGGGTGGAGGCTAACAGGCCCCTATATTAGACTAAGCCCTGAATGTCAGAACTGTCCCTATAAAATCAGGACATCTGGTCACCCTAGCTTGAGGCAGAAATAATTGGGATCTTTGGCCTGTGTTATGGTAAGGAGGTAAGACTAAATGATCCTAATAGTCCCTTCTGGCCCTTATAATCTCAGAATCTATGAAGCTTTCAATTTTTGGTTTAAAAAATGACCCTGAATTTTGGTTTTCCTCAAAGTACTATCACTTGATGTGAGATGCAGAATCTGATTATTGGAGGCTCTTGGTTTCCTTAGAAAGACATAAAGAGGTTATGTGGAATTGGCCAGATGGTCAAACCAAAATCCAGATTAACCACATTATTATCAGTGAAAGGCATGGAAGGTCACGGTTGGATGTCAGAGTCTATCAAAGTGCCAAGTGCAGCAGTGATCATGAACTACTTATGGTAAAATTAAGATTAAGCTAATATCCAAGAAAAAGATGGGTGTAACTGGAGCCAGATATGACTATGATAAATTAAAGGATAACTCTGTTGGGGAGGCATATAAGGTAATACTCAGAAAGCATTTCAGGCCAATAATTTGCAGTGAGGAAGAAATCTCATTACAAGCTAGATGGGAAATATTCAGGGAAGCAATACAAGATATAGCAGAGGAAGTTATTGGAAGGTGTAAGGAAACAAGGAAAAGCTGTACAAGCAACAAAACAAGAATATTACAGGAAAAGTATAAACAAACCAAGCCTGCTGGAAAAGCAGAAGTAAACGTTGCAAAAAGCAGTTAAAAATTAAAGATTGGACAAGCAAAATCTCTAGAAAGAAGAGGCTAGAGGAGGCATCAAGAAAACAAGATATGAAAATGATATACAAAAAGGTTAAATTTTATGGAAACACAATCAGATCAATGATGCATGAGGTAAGAAAGACTACCGATGAACTGACAAGTGCAAAGGACGTGCAGGAAGTATGGTAGAAGAATGTTAATAATATTCGTATGCTGAACTGTGTAGTTCATCCCTGTGCAACCATTCTAGACACACTAGGTCAGGGGTGTCAAACTCATTTGCTATGGTGGGCCAGATTTGAATTCAATGTACTTCAGGTGGGCCATACATACCATAAATCAAAATACTAGGCACAACCATTTTTATGTAGTAGTATATTTTATTTGCTAGATATCAGCAATTTAAAAACAGCAGTAAATTCACTTCTACAACTACTACTATTTTACGATTAAAAGAATCGATCAATGCGTAAGACTTATAGTACTGCGCGATGCCCCAAGGCCACACTGCCCCTCTCCCGCTTTTTTGAGCACTGTGTCTCCTGCACACAGTGCTCCACATGCTGCCGCCACAGTACACAGATCTTGTGGCAGTGCATGAGGCCGCAAGTTGTACTCTCTGGTAGTGGCGCGCACTGTTGCGACATCTCGCAGCATTTTACTCTCTGGCGGCAGCATGTGCTGCCATGACATCTCGCGGCATTGTACTCTCTGGCAGCTGCGCATGCCACCGCCAGAAAGTACAACGCTGCGAGATGTCGCAGCAGCACGTGCTGCCACCAGGGGCTGGACCAAAAGGGTTGGTGGGCTGTATCCGGCCCATGGGCTGGATGTTTGACACCCCTGCACTAGGTGACCAGGGCAGCTTGCAAGGCAGAATGGATGTCAGCACTTAACCACCATCTGAAGAGGAAATAGCAAGAGCAGTGAAGCAGTTAAAAATGGGAAAACTGCAGGAATAGACAATATAATAGCTGAGCTGCTAAAAGTCAGCAGGACAAGTGCTCTGAAAGCATTATGAAAAATATATAAGATGGCATGGGAGTATGAGGAGGTACCAGGTGACTGGCTAAAGGCAATAATTGGACTAATCCTGAAGAAAGGAGCTCCTGCCAATCCAAATAATTATAGAGGCATAAAATTATTGTCAGTAGCAGGGAAAATCAAAATGAAAATAATGGTCTATAGAGTAGGCCACTTTTAGGAGAAATAGTAGGCAAGAAACAGCATGGTTTCAGAACAGGCTGAAGATTCGTTGACCAGATATTCATGCTCCGACAGTTGATGGCAAAGAAGAAAGATTGGGGATTAAAATTGAGGATTAGGATTGGGGTTGTTTGCTTTTTTTCATTGACTTCGCAAAGGGGTTAGATTTGGTTTTGAGTGAAGCAATATGGAAAGTAGCAAAATCACACTGAGTTCCTGATAGGATAGTTATAAAAGTTATACGAAGACTACTATAATGCCATAAGAACTGGTGGCAAATGGAACATCTGGTTCAAATAGAAGTTTAGGATAAGACAAAGGGGCAAGGAATCATGGCTACTTTTCATGATGTTCTTAAATTGGATGTTGAGAATGATAGGTGAGTTAGAGTGTCTGACATTGGGTGGGCTAGAGTTGAGCTCTTTAGTTTATTCAGATAACACCATACAACTGGCAGATGATTGAATTAATAATAATACCCTTTGCCACCTTGCAGAACTGGTGTACTTGACTTGGATTTACAGAATATGCCAAGAAGATGAAGTGGTTGCATCCTAGAAAAGGGACAATAGAGAAAGTATTGAAATGAAGCAGTGGTGAAGTCACAGAACAAGTAAAATCTTATGTGTACCTAGGAAGGTTGATCAGTGCTGATGGCTCTCTCAAGGGTTAGGTTAAAAGGAGATGTGCTTTAGCTACAAATATGCCACAGGAGTGGATAAAATTTTGGTCTGATAAAAACAAGTTTGGTACCTGTGATGGGGTGATTAATGAAGGTCTAAGAGGACCTGGCAACAGCTGGGAGAGGGACAACCAGTGTTAATTGAGAGTGAAGCCTAGCTGGGGGGCTGCTGGGAAAGGAGGCTGTATCACTTCCAGGGAGAAGGGAGGTCATCGGGGCAAGGAGGGAATCCAGGGGGAGAGTAAACCCTGAGATTCTTCTCTAGGGTAAAGAGTCTGGCAAGGGACCAGGAAGTGGGCAAGGGGCCAGTAGCCACAGAGAGTAGAGTAAGCTCCAGTGGTAAACCCAGAAACACGCAAGAAGATAGAAAGACTGGGTAGGAAGGAGCCCAGGGAAACCGCAACAGCGAATGGACTGCTGGATGTTGGTCCCTGGGTTGGAGCCCAGTGTAGCAAGCAGGTTTCAGGTGCCCGAGCCAGCCACTGATATAGTGGCAAAGAGCTCAACACTGGGGCTGAACACTGTCTGGAGATGACTTTTGGACAGTGGTCCTGTTGGACTTGGTAGTGGTGGATTAAATGCTGACCTGGTCAGAAGGCCAAATTATCAGAAGAAAGATTCTCGCAAAGTGAGCAATGACCAACAAGGGGGCCCCTGCCACAGTGAGAGCAACATTCCCAGACCTAAATACATGGAGGTGCACGAGCGGTGAGTGGGATCCCCGTTAGAAGTGAAAATGTGTTAAATCAGTGTACGAATAGCATTATTCTATGGCCTGGAAGCAACCATATTTAATGAAGCACACATCGGGAGGCAGTAGAGATGACAGGTCTTTGGAAGACGACAGCTGTACAGTGGACTGATTTTAAGACAAAGGAAGAAACTAGAAACATAGTATGATGCAAAGTCAGGGCATGGGACTGGCTGCAATCAAAAGGATAGGATTGCCAAAGGAAATAATACAAATACATTATCAGTCAACTACCAACTGGGGGAGGGGGCATTTGCATAGGAACATGAGCAGGCTCAACTAAACGGAGGAACAAGTCATGGACAGGAATGAATAGTGATGCCTTACTGCTCCACAAATCTATAAAGATGCTTTGAAAACCAAAGAAGTATGATATTATACGTTCCAGAGGGGTAGCTGTGTTAGTCTGTATACAGCAAAAAGAATGAGAGTTCTGTAGCACTTTAAAGACTAACAAATTTAATTTTTGCAGGCATGAGCTTTCATGGGCTTTAACCCACTTCGTCAGATGCAGGGAATGGAAATCAGATAGGTGGTGTATATATATACAGCCAAAGGGAAGGCGGTAATATCAAAGTCCTTAGAGTTAGAGTAGCTGAAGCCTATTCACAACCATTGA
>ML675632.1:3508491-3539819 GCA_007922155.1 Mesoclemmys tuberculata | reverse complement strand
TCAATGGTTGTGAATAGGCTTCAGCTACTCTAACTCTAAGGACTTTGCTATTACCTACCCCACACATTGTTGTACCTTCCCTTGACTGTATATATATACCCCCTATCTGATTTCCATTCCCTGCATCTGACGAAGTGGGTTAAAGCCCATGAAAGCTTATGCAAAAAATAAATTTGTTAGTCTTCAAAGTGCTACAGAACTCTCCTTGTTTTTATATTATAGAGAGTTACAACAATGGGGGAAGAACTTGTCAAAGGTGTCAGGCACATGAAAGCTGTAGAAGTTCAGATGGGTGGATCATTGACAACATATGGCAGTGCTGCACCATAGGTATGTAATCGGTTTCATTTTTCAGAAGGGGTACTCAGCTTTCAAAAGTTTGGGAAACATTACCCTAAGCTATTATGCAAGATCTCCCAGAGCCAAACAGTGTGCTATAATCTGTGTATAGTCACCAAATAGCAGCACCCATCTCTTCTCTGGGCTCTGTTCTCTTGGCAAGGAGTTCCATCTGCCAATTTCTCAAGACAGCAGATTTTACACTCCACGCTTTGCATTGTTTTCTTCGTGTTCTGTGATGTGCAGTTTTTGTGTCTAGACTTTTCTTTCTCCTCAATTAAATCTGTATCATCCAACAACCCATTTTGTCATCCTAAATCTTTAATATTCACAGATTTAAACAGCTCTTGATAATAACCCTAAAGCTAAAGTTTATAGCAATAATTTTTCAGCCTTCCTTGCTTTTCATCTTTGTAATATAATTCTGTCGCTCTCTTCTTCTTCAGGCTGTCAGTGCCAGAAGAGATCTAGTCTTATTACTCCGGTCATACATTTTTAATGAATTTTTGTTTCATGCTGGGTATTCCATTTTGTGAATAGATTTCTATCTTTCTTTCATTTATTATTATTTATAAAACTTCCTCACTCGCCTCCCTGCTGAGGCACTCAGGACACTGCATTAACGGTTAGACTATAAGGGGAAATGACTTATCTTGTAATCCAACCTGTTTTATGATACGGTCTTCCTGGCTCTCGGGTTCTCCTACACAGAAAGGCAGAACTCCCCAATCTCTGAGTTTCCACTGGGCTCTGTATCACCCTGGACTGCTTTTAGGACCATCCGGTCAGTTCTTTTGTGACAGCTGAAGTAAAAGTTGCTCCCTGCGGGATCAGTGCCTCTCCAGCCACTGTACCAGCTCTTCTGATTCTGCCAACTGTGATTTCCCCAGGAGTACATTCTGCATATCGCTCCTGGCCTTCTATTCAGATCCAGTTTGGGTTTTTTTATTGTTGTATTTTGGTGGCCCAGTGTCTCTTTGGCTTCTGCTTGCTCAGGAGTGCTGACATGGTGTCACTCTTCAGAGCCCTTGGAGGAATCTTCATTGGAATCTTCTGTTTGGCACAGAGGACCTTTTGCCTCAGTATTTCAGTGCAGTCAAGAGGGTACAAAGGCTCTAGGTTCATTCTGCTTCTGAAGACCCAAACGGACTGAGTAGCCAGAAAAGCCTTTTACTATCTTCAGCTGGGGCAAGAGTTTACGCTCTTCTCTTTTCCCCCGTAGCTTTTCCCATTGCTTTTCCCGAATAGCCATTCCAAAACAACTGGGTTCAGACAGAAGATGGGAAAATATGAAGAGAAATAAAAGCAGCAGAAACCTTTCCAAGAATGGTCCAAAGGAAGGCACTTACACCAGATAGCATTTACATCTACTTTGCATTGATCTAAATGACCATACCAGGTGCAGGGTAATGGATCTCAAATTCTACAGGATTTCACTCTGCAAATATGCTAAGGAATTTTTGCTATTCCTCAGGATGTATCAGTGAAGGATTCTTTGCATACACCTAGACAGACAGATTATTCTGTGAATGCCATACTGTACCTTGCACCCGCACCTTCAACATTTAACTGATATTTTCCTAAGAAAGCCGCTGGGCTGTCTCGCCCACCAGAAGTATTACAATACGCCCAGAGTTTATTCAGGGCTTTTCTTCAGGGCACCAGTTTATTGGTTGCATCAACAATCCTCAGCAAACTCCAAATACAGTTCACCGTAAATCCAACAGCTACCTTACCTGCCCCAGTTCCTTGACAGACACTCCATGTTCCTGGTAGCTCTTCCCAGTCCTCCTCCTACAAGCCATCTGCCTAGGAATCCCCCCCTCACACAGGAGACAACCTGTTCTTAAAGGGGCTGCACCTCAGAAAAGGGCTGGGTAACTCCAGGGCCTCTGGCCCTTAAAGGACAGATCGCTCTGTTACATCCTACCTCGTACTTAGGTTATCCAGTTTATCTTTCCTTTCAAGTGCAAGGAAAAAGAAATCAATACTAATTGATAAACATACCTTAATGTGTGCATTCAGTTTACTGGAAGCAGGGGAAAACGTTATGGAAACAAACTCTTCACCTTGGCTTTTAATTTCAAAGACAAAACAACCGTTGTGAAAACCCTGAAGCATGCAAATGATTTAGCTGCATTGCTGGCTTCCTCTTCCAAATTCCACAGTGATCATGGGGATTTTATACCTAATAAAGACTGACATTTCAATAGCTGGCAAGGGGCTTCATGGCTGACATCCCCAACCTCAGATACCAATTGTCATTTTCGAATACTTAGTACAACAGGAATCCAGAAATCAGTTGTCTGGAATTATTTTTGCCTTGAACTCCACTCACCTTTGCCATTAAACATGCCTTTCATGTCAGCACATCTGCTTTGCTGGAGGAGACGTGGAAGGGAATGGGCTTGATGCCACAGTTCTGAATGAAAAACCCATTTCACATTAGAGTTCCACCACCTGCTTCTAATCACATGCAATTTTCTTGCAGGAAATGGAACAGGATACACAGTAGTATGTGTTTTTTGCAATCCGTTTAGGAAACAGATTACCAGTAAGTGTCTCCCTGGTGTAGTTAAAGGATAGTTTTTACTGGGTCAGCAGAAACCAAACTGCAGCAGGGCTACGTAAGAGCAGGGAAGATGTGTGCTTCATTATAAGCTGAAGATAGGATTCTATTGTTCATTGGTTTTATTTATTCATTTTCAGCACCAAGCAATGCTTTCCAAAGCCTGCTGCTCTCCACTGGAACATGCAAAATGGGTAAAGAGAAGTGGTTGAGCTTTTACCTCCGGATGACGTTAGGATTGGTAGTTGCTCTGTGAGGGGTTTGCTTGCTCTGCAGCAAGACGTTTGCCACCAGTGACAAATATAGTTACATTGGTCCTGCGGGCTGCCCTCCTGCTGCTCACTGCCCTGCCTCTGGAACAGAGAAAAGGTTAGCGCTTGCTGAGCATGTTGAATCAGCGGGTCTGTTTGAACAACAGCAACCACGTGAACCAGACACGCAGGCCTGTCTTTTTTTTTCCAGATAAATATCCAATGTTACAATGAGCAGCCAATGAATCACCAAAACCAGGTTCCTTAAAGATTCTGCCGTTTCCTAAATCTATTTATTGTCACGACCAGGACTCAGAACCCAAGTCTGAGTAGCTGGTGTGGGGCTGAGCAGAGTAAGACACCATGTCCTCTCTCAGCTACTGAGCCACTCTGCAAAGACTGGTTCAGCCTAATGATGTGAGTGTCCATCTGTAGCCCCCCGGTATGGCATGGGGAAGACTGGAGGATCTGTCTAGAGGTGGCATCGCTTGCCTTGCCCCACTCTACTTCCTGCTACATTGCAAACCCGGGAGGTTAACAAATCCAGGCGCTGGAGGATCAAGGGTGAAAGCAAATCTCAGAACTGAACACCCTTCATCAATAATACACTGCTCATTTAAGCCAATGGGACCCTAATTCACACACTTCGGCTCACAAGTGCAGCAGTATCAAGCTGAATCAGAGGTCTTCTTCTATGTAAGCATGCTCCATGTCATTGCTTGGCATAATTTGTTCTTTACAAATCTTTGCTGATAAGTGCTCATTAACACTTACACACTGACATTTCCCCTCCCCGAATATTTGTTTCATCGTTTTAGTAGAGTTCACATCCCAGATTATGCAATGCATGGTAGAAATATGTTTAATATATTATTAATATATTATATATTACATATATAATATATATAATATATTAATAATTATAATTATAATATAATATATTATATATTACATATTAAATATGTATTATACACTTGAAATGAAATTCAAAAGTCCACCAATAGGATTAAGACACTTATAATCTTATTTACAAAATATAATGTGGCATCTTAGCAAACACCACTGGAGCCAATGTGGTTATCATACAAACTATCCTATTAGCCAAGGAAATATCACATCATTCTTTTGGAGATTCTGTCAGTCCAGGACATTTCACCCAATGTGATTATCTTAAAGTGTATTGCATTAAAATATAAAACACATACAGAAAAATGAAACTCTGACTGAATGAAAACTACTAAGTATGAAAATTCAAAGATAGACCCAGGGCAGTATCTGAGTATCGTTCATAGTTCTAAATGATCCCTCTTACAATGCAGAAAGCAAATGGTGTTTAAAAAGCATAACTATCCAACAGATATATTATATATGAGTTTAAGCAGTGCCAAAGGACAGCAATATTATTCCTTACATTCTATTTTATGGCATTAGGCAAATGAAATATTTATTTTAAAATGCAATTGAGTCACATTGTAGATAACTGAAAAATCAAGCATGCTGTTCCAGCTCCCAATGACTTTAATGATATTTTACACTTACATAGCATCGCTCATAATAAACCTCACAACATGCCTGCCAGGTATTGCTATTAGAGATTCGTGACAGGAATGTGACTTGCCCAAGGTCACACAGCAAGAGCTGGAAATAGAACCTAGAAACTGTCCTGGCCCCCTGAACTAACCACTAGATACACCTATCTATTCAGGTTCTTACTCCACACCTAGAGGCCCATGTTTTTCACAAATATGAAATAATGCAAAATAAAACAGAAAAGCAACATATAAGATGAAATAAACCAAAAAACACCCCCCGCAGGCTGGGCCTGGCTCCCTGCTCCGGGTATTGTGACCTGGTGCAGAGGGTCACAGTGGCACCCAGGTTTAGCACAGCTGCCAGTTGTGACGGAGGGGTGGCCAGACCAAACCTGGGCTGTGCTACAACCTTGTGCATCCAGTTGCAACTTCTGGAGTGAGGAGCCAGGCCCAGCCCCTTGGGACAGAAGCCACTGCTGCAAGATAAGTGTGGGACAGGTTCGCTCTGCACACACACCCAGGGACATTCCAGCTGCCCCAATGAGCAGGACCCGACACCCTCCTCCTTGCCTCCTGTGTGGATAAAGGGGATAAGATGAAATTACTCAAAATTTCTGAAAAATAAAATAAAAAGAAATAAATAAAAAGAATTGCCTAGGGTGTTAACCATATCCCTCAACACAGCAGCTCTGCCAACAATTATTGAATGGTACTATATAATATTACTAACTCATGCAATTGCATCTATCTCTGCTCTTCCAGGGTCCTTCCACACACTCCATTTGTCTGCTTGCTCACCTGCTCTGTGTTGTCTAAATCCTAGACTGTGAGCTCTTTGAAGCAGGGACTATGTATTTTGTATTTGTGCAGTGCCTAGCCCAGTAAGACACAGTCTCTACTTGAGATCCATTGAAGGTCCTACAATAGAAATAAATAATAACAATGTTGCATCAAAGTGTAACATTGTACCTTTTGATTGAACAGCAGCAAAAATTAGTAGTTATAAAAATGATCCAGCTGGTTTTTCAAGCTACATTAGGCTTTAATAAAAGTGTATCTAAAGCCACATTTAGACTTGGCTTTGAGTAACATCCCATGTTGCTAATGGCTTTTTCCGGCCTTCACAGCCCATATGAAAACAGCGCTGTTGGGATTGCTTAGGGGATGGTACTGTTTGTCGCCACAAGAGCTGCGTGGCTGGCAGCCAATAGAACAATTGCGCCAAATGCCTAGAAGGATAATTGACCTAATGGTCCTTTCTTTATTTTTAACCTTGATATTAGCACTGATAATGCCTTCTGCTGCCAAAGTGACAGATGAGACTAGGCCGTTAGACTGATTGCTAAGGCACCACATGCAAGAGAACGTGTAATGGGGAGCTGTGATGCTGGCAGATCGGGTGCCAACTCTTGCCAAAGTTCACATATGTCCATTGAACACAGACAACTACAGAACTGAAATCAGCCTGGCTCACCTGTGTGTTAGTACTATTAAAATAGGTGTTAGAATTATAAGAATGTGTAGTGTTTAGACTTTATTGAATGCTTGCTGCATGAATTAATCTCATTTATAATCTCTGTATCTCCTATTGTAATGTAATATCTGAGCGATTGTATTGTGAGCCTCCGTGATGGTGTAAATCACCGGACAGGAGAGAGAGACATTAACTAATGTAAAGTGCTGGTCTCCAGAAGAAGATGTTACATCCTGCCCAACAGGAAAAACCCATCAACACCAGGCAGACTATTGTGAAACGTTAAAAAGGACAAAAGATGTTGGTTGTTCTGCTTTCCCCCACCCCTGAAGATGAGTCACGTAAGTGGATTCCTCCCATCAGCTGAGTTTGCAACTCAGAGCACATGGCAGGTGGGAGAAAATAACCCCAAACAGAAAGAACAAAGGATCTCTGTGCTGCTTGGACTCTAGTCAGCAAGGTTTTCTAGGTATAAGCAACAGCCCCCCGTTGCTTACTCTGGGTTAGCCCTAAAGTACGTATAGAGATTGCTTATTAAAGAAGCTTCAGTTACCTTTTGAAAATTAAGGATATAACTCATTTGTGCATATACGTTTGTGCAAAACTCTCTTGTTTCCTTTTCCTATTTAATACATCTTTATATAGTTTATTATGGGATTAGCTACAAGAGTTGTCTTTGGTGTGAGATCCAAGATGCAACTGATCTGGAGCAAGTGACTGGCCCTTTGGGACTTGGGGGTAACATGAACACTGCTGTGATTCTTGGTGTAAATGACCATCTATCACAAAGGGATGCTCACCCTCCTGGCAAAATAGATCAGCGTACTCAAGTGGGCTGTCTCTGACTCCATATTTAGGCTGTGAAAGTGCCTGAGGAGTTTACACTTGATAATTGGTTGGTGAAATCTAAGGATAAGATTCACAACCAATTTGGGGTTTGTGCTCTGGCTGAGGCTGGCATTCATGCTCTTCAGCTACTATTGGCAGTGTTACAGGATCCACCCGGCCTCATATGATGGCTGACATAGTCTGGGAAATGAGATGCTGTTATTAGCCATCACTGATACACTGATAGTACCTAGAGACTAACCAGGTCAGAGCCCCATGGTGCTAGACTCTGTACAACATTAGTAAATGACAGTCCTTTTCAATCAAGCACTTACAATCTAAAATGTAATACTGTGGTCAATGAGTTAAGAATAGGTGCTGGGGAAAATTAATCAGAAACTCAAAATCAGGATAATCATTCATGTTAAGGTTTCACTTTAAGATCAGCAATCAGGCTGCTGTGGTAAATAGCAAAAGCAAACCAGCTACTTTGGATGTAGCCTGACATTTTATAAAGTCACTGAAGTATGGTTGCCAGTTTCCAGATGAAATAGTAGGGAGTCATTCTCTCTCATTTCAGTTACTACTATGATATGATCACTCTTCTTGGCTACACCAGAGACTCTCCCTCTCTCCCGTCCCCACCCTCCAATGCTTTTTTGTATTTCATGCTCTCCCTCTTCTGGATGCATGTAAATTTCCACCCACAAATGGCATGTGAGCTGAGGATGGTTGATTTGAACTCTCATATTAGAAAAAGGAATGAAGGGAAATATATTTAAAACACACACAATAAATAGGATGTCATGTCAGTTAATTAAGGAGATAGAATGATTTCAAAACCAGAATCTACATATGGCCACATTCATTAATGGCAATTTTTTTCTTTGAATAATTAAATTCAGACTTTGAGGATGATTTTATGGGATGAGAAGAAATAATGTCATAGCGCTACATACAAACAAAAACAGGAAGCACTACATTCCCACCAGTACAATATGTACATTTGTTACAAAGCACAACTCAGCATAAGCAAGAGAGGTCAAGTTCAAGCTGACACGCCATCTTTAACTCACTGTTGCTGCACCCTTGGGCCCAAAGCTATCATCTCCACGGTATTGCCAACCCTCACGATTTTATTGCAAGTCTCACAAATAATATTTCATGTTTAACCCAGCTCCTATAGACATTAACTGCAAGAGACTCTTCATTTTCATTTAAAACAAAAAATAAGTTTCTAGCCAGTGTGAACCCAGTTTCTAGCCAGTTTCTAGCCAGTGTGAACCCAGTGTGATCATCTGCTCTGATCTCCTATACAACACAGGCCACAGAACATCCCCCAAATTAACTCGTAGAGCAGATCTTGTAGAAAAAACATCCAATCTTGGTGTAAAAATTGTCAGTGATGGACAATCCACAACAACCCTTGGTAAATTGGTACAATGGTTAATTGCCCTCACTGACAAAAATGTATGCCGTATTTCTAGCCTGAATTTGTCTTTCTTCAATTTACAGCCATTGCATTGTGTTATAACTTTCTTTGCTATATTGAAGAGCCCATTATTAAATATTCATTCCCCATGTAGATATTTGTAGACTTTAATCAAGTCACCCCTTAACCTTCTCTTTGTTAAGCTAAATCAATTGAAGTCTTTCATTCATCACTATCATTCCACATTCATTGTCCGCACCAGTTCCCAAGCAGGAAGTGGTTCGACTTTGTGAAAATGTTACAATCTAGCAGATATGTAGCCTTCCATTAATCGCTCATTATATTCAAGAGTGGTGTTATATGCTCTTTGCCCACATCATCAGGATGGGCAAAAACACTCCAGCACACCGTGCTTTCAAACTTACTATCAATGTGCAAAGGAGTGCACACCCTAACTCTATCAGAGAGTCATGGATTCTCAGGTTTGGGCCAGAACTGGGAACTTCACTATGCAACGCCTGGTGTGACATCGTCAACTGTGGTCACTCCCGCTGGCGCAACAGTCCTGAGTAGACTATGTGTGCTTGATTGGGTAGGCACGGAAGGGGAGGAGAAAAAAAGTCGGGATGGAGCAGATAAGAACAGAGACAGGCTGGGGCAACGGGGACAGAATAGTCTATAACCACTAGAAAACACTTGTCTCCAGAACCTGAAATTGAACCCAGGAATCCTGATTCTCTACATTCCTCTGCTGTCAGCAAATAGGTGTGACCTGCTTTGGCAAAGTGTGTGCCTCATCCTTGACCTGTAGTGACTGACCCACATAGAGGCAGCATTGTCAACTCTCCTTTATCCCAACTCTAGCAATTTGGGGATTTTTTTTTTACCTGTCTCATAAAAAGACAATGAAAGGCACCAACTCAGGAATTTTCCCTTAGTCAACATGGCCACCATCTCCCATTACTGTCAATGGGGCTGAAGCCAGCAAGATGGTGACCTTTCCCATCAGTCTATCTGAAGCTGGGGGTGAGCCTACTCTTAATAAAGTCAGTAGCCACTTTCCACTGTTTTCAGTAGGCTTGAAGCCATGCCCGCAGGCAAAATGGCTGCCACACTATGGTTCAGGGGGCTGGATAGGATTTGGGGACTGTGAGGAGACATTGAAAGGTGGATAAGGGAAGTAAGGGGGATCAGTGCACTGTGGAGAGGCTGGAGTAGGAGGCTGATTTAGGGGTTTCAGGGAAATGGGATGCAGGGGAGGTGGGGCATGAGAGAGGCTGATGGCAGGCAGGAGGTTGTGAGATGGAGGGATCAGCTGGCAGCTCCCTCCACTGCGGGGAGTGGTGCGGAATGGGAATACCCTCTGAGAAACCAGGGGAAGACAGTGTCCCGCACTGTTGCCAACTGATTGCGAATCACAAGATTTTGATGCCTGCACAAGGAACTGTTGCAATGGTGTGGTAGGAGCTATGCATGCAGGCAGAGCGCTGTGTAAGAGCCTTCAGTCTCAGAACAAAAAACTGCCTTGCCCCTGAGCCCTGCCTTCATGTATAACCCTATACCAAAGAGGAGGTCCAGGGGCAGCAGGAGTCCATGAAGGCAGGAAGTTGGGAAGTGGTGCTGTTGGCTCCCAGGCAGAGAAGTCCTGAGGCAGTGGAATGCAGAGAAGAACAATGTTAAGGTTGCAAAATCAAACACTTCAAAGTTTGGAAATGTGAGACTAGCTTCATTAAGCACAAGCACAAGGGAATTAAATGAAGGTGTCACTGGCAACTTTAATTCTGATATTTTTCTAACTTCTGAGTGCTTGACAACCTTAATCCTCATTTAACGAAGGGTATTATTACATATGCCACATTTGTATCATTTATATTGAGTAGAGGTGTAATTATGACATTCCAAGGTGCAATCCTGACTAGTGAGGGGCTGTGTCACCTGTCCTGCAACCTGGGGTTTGCTGTTCTACTTTCCAACATGAGTCGCTCACAAACAGCCTGCCAGCATGCAGTCACACCTGAGTGTCTGTGTATTGCTATAGCCCTGATCCAGCAGTTCTGACCCGAGCACCCAGTCAGCACATACCAATCACACTGGCTTCCAACAGCCTTGGTTATCGCATGCAGGGTGACCGCAGCACACTTCCAGTCATGGATTTTCCCCAAAAATGAGTGTCAGTCATCTTCCCAGTCATCTTCTGTACAGTTCAGACATATTAGCACAGTTCCTAAGGGGTCAGTATACAATTTTCCACTTTAAATGGAATTATCCACACTAGTTTTGCTTAGTTTGGATTAGTTTTGCCTAAAGAATAAAACAAGTTTATTTTAACTACTAAGAGATAGGTTTCAAGTGAGTACAAGTAATGAGACATTAAAGTCAGAAATGGTTACAAGAAAAATAAAGATAAAAATGCCCCCTAAACGTAACAAACTGGGCTTGGCTCAAGTTTATGTCCCTTACCACATGTTGCAGTAACATTGCTGACCAAACTCTCAGGCCAGGATCTGATCCCAAAGTTCAAGGGCTGTTTATTTTGTCTTCTTAGGTGAAAAGAGAGAGATGGGCAGGGAGAAATAACTTGGGGTGATTTGCCCTCAGTTTTATAGTGCAGTCACTCTTCGAAATGCATCTTCCTGAAAATGACCCTTTGATAAAGTTATTTCCAGCTGAGAGAAGTAGACATGGTGTCTGGCAGAGACGTGGTGTTATGCTGTTGTTTTCCAAGAAGCAGATCTGTTTGTTCCTCACCCTCTCCTTGCTAAAGAATGGCCATTTGATAGGTGATGGCCCATCAGCTTTGATGACACTTGGCTAGAGGTGTCAACTTGTTCTTTGTTTTTGAGAAACAGATTTACCCACTTCTCAGACTTCTTTAATAAGCACATGTCAGACACAAGTTCAGCTTATGTTCCTAACTTTATTTCTAATGTTGCTACATACGTTTCACCATGAGATTATTAACCAGCAAGATATTAGATTTGAAATGATGATTTACAAGCCATATTTTGTACAAGGATTATTACAGTAGTGTTTAGGGTGTGAATACAGGGGTGCCTTCCATCATAGTGATCCATTGTAGGTTCGGTGTATTCTAGTGGAAGCCATTTATTCTTGGCTCTACCAATGACCTGCTGAGTGACCTTGAAGATGTCATTTCCTCCTCTGTGCCTCTCTTTCCCCTTTCCCCTTTCATCTCTCCCTTGTCTGCTTAGACTGTAAGCACTCAAAGGTAGGCAGGGCTCTTCCTACATGTTTGTACAATGCCTAGCAAAGTTGGATCCAGACTTTAGTTTGGGTCTGCAGGTACTACTATAATACAAATAAGAAGTCATTTAAAGTATTGTTATTTCTTTCCTTTTGTATTATTACATTAATGTTAATATAGTCTGTATTATTTATATGACAGCAATAATCAAACAGCAGCATACAGTCATAAATAGACTGTCCTATTCTCTGGCCCAAAGAGTATTACATGATTTTACACTTTCTTTTTAAATGTTAGCATTAAAAAGAACTAAGCCAAACCTGAAGGAAAGAAGGCAGCTCACCCAGCAAAGCAATTTCTCAATCAAAAGTGACCCAACCATTTTCCATGCAGCAATGAACAGGTGTACAAAAATGTCTATGCCACATTATGCAGTATTCACCTTCATTTCATTAAAAAAAAAACCCCAGAGAGCTACTGGAGCACAGTAAAAGCATCCAGAAGCAGTCATCTTCTATGCTGAATGTATAGAGTAGCCCTCCCCCTGCTCCTCTCACTCCTGTGGCTTAAATCTGACCCAAAAATATATTTCTGAAAATCTGGAGGGAAAAAAATTCAATCCTGGCCTGGAACGAGACCTTTTCTGCCAAGATTCATCCAGAAGCAATTTTTTACAGCTGAGTTATAAAACCCTGGGGGAAAAAAAAGAGGATTTATAAAGGAAATGCAGACACAACCTTATCTGCAGCAATGCTAGCAGCTGGTGCTGGACTGTTCCAGGGGTATGAAGGTCTTGCATTAAACAACAATAATGGGAGACCTTTAGTGATAAGAAATTTGCCTGATGTCTTTTTTTTTCTTTGTCTTTTCCATTTTGGTCAGTTCTTGGTCATTTATCTGAGTTCGTTAAAAGAGCTGCCAGTGAATCATTGACTCAGGTAGTCAGATATTGTCCCCTTTACTGGTGACACTGCTTTTCAAACTATGTGTTTGGACAGTGTTTTACTCTAGGTGCTGATTATCGACTGGAAACACCACCTCAGCAAGCCCAGAGTAACTGAGCATTAATTATTAAGTTCATTAGCTGAGCACAACATGCTTCTATGAAAAAAAATTATTTAAATCAATTCTCCATGTTTATGCAAGGTACTAGACTGAAAGCCCGGGCGGCTGAATCCTCTGTGTATCCATCAAGTCAGTAGCATAGACAGCAGCAATTATTTTTTGTGTTACAGTATCTCCTAGCAGTCCCAACTGAGATCGAGGTCCCATTGTGCCAGATGCTACACATTAAAGAGGAAAATCCTGCCCAATGGATCCTACAATCTAAATACACAAAGGGCAGGAGGGGAAATAGAGTCACAGAGCGGTGTGAAGTGATTTGCCCACAATCACGCAGCGGACTAGTGGCAAAGAAACCGGGTCTCCTGACTGACAGTCCAGTGTCCTATGTACTAGACCACACTACCTCTCAATTCTCCTCAAGTTTCTCTACAGTGTCCCCAGCTCATATGTCTCAGCTCTGATCATTTGGGAACACCTCTAAAGAGTAAGAGGGCTATTCAGTCTCTATGCCTTTTCAGTCCTTTGTCCTTCTGCTGAGATTGTTGCAGTTCCTAGATTCTCATAGTCTCTTGGACTTTAAGGTCAGAAGGGACCATCATGATCATCTAGTCTGATCTCCTGCACATTGTAGACCACAGAACCTCACCCACCCACTCCTGTAATAGACCCTTAACATCTGGCTGAGTTAATGAAATCATCAAATCATGCTTTAGAGACTTAAAGTTACAGAGAATCCACCATTTAAACTAGTTTAAACCTCCAAGAGACCTATACCAGTTGTGGTGGCAGTGTTCGTGGTTTACATACTTATCTACTAGAGACCACCAAACACGGGCCACTGAACAGGCATTAGCTAATATGATCTGTCTGGTCTGGGTTTGGACCATTGGCCTAGAGATGAAAGGCAATTTGGAAGAGTTATTAAAACTTGTGGCTCAGGACTTCAGCCAGTCTTTAAACTATCAGAGATCAGGATGAGATCTATGCTGCAGACAGATTGTCCCACCTCTGCCTACTGAAGGATTCTTGTACAGTCCTCTGAACCATCTGGTGCTGCCTACTGTCAGAGACAGGACATTGGACCATATGGACCTTGGGCATTTTCCAGTCTGGCTATTCCTATGTTCATTCTCATTCCCCGTCTTGAAACGCTTATTTTTCAAGGGTCCATAGCAGCAGAACAGATCCTTTATAATACAATTGTATTTCAGTCATCCAGTCAACACCACCTTCAGTGTGGTTGAGTAACTGTGGAATCAAGTGGCAAAGATAAGCATTGCCTGAACTCTTTGGCCATCATTTGTTTTACATGTTTTGCCAAGGCCATGACTGAAAAAATTCTGTCTCTTCTTGAGCCCATTTGGAGAATTCCTAGTAAAGGGAAGCCTGCTGTCATCAACCAAATTCCTTTGAGAAAGCAGTGGGTATGCTACATTCTATGGCTTTTCAGGCAAAGATGGGGTTAAAGCATTTTAGAGGAGGCACAAGAATTGTCCACTTCATCTTTTGGTGCCTATTCATCCACAAAGCATCCAACAAGTCATTAATTTAGGTTAAGAATGAGAAGTGTCAGATGGGATTCCCAATCCTGGCGCTAAGGAAAATATTTCTCCCTATTCCAATGATGGCAAACTCCTGGAAAAGATCTTTTAGTGCATTCTGCTGCTTATGGCATATTGAATATGTCAGCAGTTTGCATAGCTAATTTCTTTTATGCTCTCCATACATAGTTAATATGCTTCACAAACACCGTTAGCCATAGGACAGATCTATAGAAGGGACCAGACTAAAACCAGTCATTGGAATTACCCAAATTCTAGGGGGTTGGATAATAAGACCAAGATGTAAGTTACCTGTGGCTGATTAAGTTTTGAGAGATCAAATCCATGCACAACTCAATCTGAAAAAGAAAGAGATGAAAAGTAAAATTTTCAAAATTGCCTAAATGACTTAGTAGCCCACGTCCCATTTTCATAAGTCACTGGGGCATTTAGGAGCCTAAGTCTCATTGAAAGTCATTCGGACTTAGGCACTTTGGAAAATGTTGTCCAAAAACTGGAATTGTTTATCCAACATCTTCCTCATCCCCACCAAGTTTCAGTTTGACTAAAACCAGGACAAGCTCTGAACCTTCTTTCTATGAGCAACACAAACTAAAACCTGGGTTTTAATCCGTTTCTAGTGCAAATACTTGGCTTGATCCTGTAGGCACTCCAAAGGTCTGCTCCTCAACTGGTGTAAATCAGCATAGCTCCAGGATCTGGACTCAGGTATGGCTCTCCTACCAAATCCTCCAGGAAACTCACATACCAAGGCCTACTATTTGCTACTCTTACTAACCAGCAATGCAGGCTTTGGCCATATGTAAAATAACCACTTCAGCATGTTGGAGCATCTCCATCAACTATGTATGAAGTCAGCAATAGTATTCTAAATCAAAAACAAAATGTAGTTACAAGTAAAATTCATTTTAAAGGGCTAATGGAAATGCTTCTGTCTGCTCAGAGATCACTTTAAAATGTCTGGCCTGCACCCAACCTTTCCTAAATGGAGAACTCGTGCAACTCTATCCTTTTTTTCTCAGAGTGTTTGTTACTGTGCTGAAATCAACTGGAAAGATGCAGGGCAAGAAGCTGTCTGCCAAGAGTCAGGGTTTTTAATCCCACTCCGAAACAAAAAACTATAAATCGCATTCTGCCATCAGCTTATTATTTTTCTTCTGTTTCTTATAAACACAGCAGCAACATCAAATGAAATATGAGCTTTCCAAGGCAGTTGGATTTCCTAATACTTACTGTAGAAGGTAACATTTGCAGACATATGGCAGGCAGCCTACATTCAAAGAACTATTTTGAAAACGAGTATAGCATTTTTCAGTCCAATAATGTGTAGGTGGTCTGTCTTACTAACCCTAAATAGTGGTAACTAGTTTTCCTGATTATAAGTCATAAGCACATATCAGCCTACTTGTTGTTGGTTTTATAGAGAGGGTTTTTTGTTGTTTTTAATGGAACGTTCAGGTATAATCCATTTAAATGAACTGCAAAAGGTTATCATTTGAATGCATGATTCTTTTTATTGTTTATTACACTGCCCAAGTATGTGCTAATCAGGGAGACTTGGTCTCTCTTCTTAGCTCTGCCACTGACCTGCTGTGTGAGCTGAGGCAAGGCACTTTGCTAGTTGTTGTGCCTCTGTTTCCCTGACCAACCTTTGTCTAACTTGCCTATTTAGAGTGTAAGATCTTTGGAGAAGGGAGTGTCTCAAGGGCATCAACCTTGATTGAAGCCTCTAGGTGCTGCCATAATATGCTACCCAGAAGAACTTGCAAATTAAGGCTCCCATCAGACAAGTTGTTCTATCCTTGGAGAACTCCATTTACAACAGGGTTGGCATAGTTACAAGGGTCCGCCTCATGGCGTAACTTGCAGGATGGTGGCCTAATTTCCAACATGACACAAGAAAAAGACAGGGGCAGGAGAGAGAGCTAACAAAACACTAGGAAGCTTGGAGGAAGAAGGACAGAGGCAGCCTCACTAAGATGACACAGGAACTCAGTAAAAACTAGCACACAACTTGACTACTTGAGAATTGTATGTGTGGAATATAAAATATAAAAATGTATAGGAATCTTAATTGGTTAGTTTGCTGTGGGTATCAATATAGAAATGTCTTAAATTAACATTAGATGATCAACTCCAGTTTAACTGAATAGTGAAAATGAACAATTGCAAAGTACCAAATCAAATTATGAAAATCTTAATTAAAATGAAAATATTTTCAGAGCAATTATTTTGGTAATTGATTATTTTCTAGAGCAAACAACAATGGGCACTTTGAATACAGGCAGGAAGACAAGGTTCCTTCCCTGATAAGCCTGCAATCTAAACAGAGAACATACAGATGTAGGACAGGATCTGGGATGTGATGAAAAGTGGCATGACCAAGCAGTAAAGCTGAGCTCATTTCGTCTCTGAGCGAATGAAACACTAGCCTCAACCTTGGGCAAGTCACTTCCTGCCTCTGTTTCCTCTCTTTGACCCACAGGAACATTGTGAGGATAAATATAATAAAGACCATGAGGCACTCAGATACGGTAACTATAGCAATCAGGGGAGCCACATGGCACCTCAAATATAGCGTTAATCCCATGCTTTTTGCCTATATTTGTAAAAGTAGTTGTGTGTCGTGTGTCAATGACTGTCAGATTAGCTGTGCAACGACTAGGATTTATAGGCCTTTTGGAAGGGATGCATTTTAAAGAAGGTCTTGGAGGAGTAGAGGGGAATGGCAGACTGGGCTCATGAGGGGTATACAGGCAAAAGGAGCTATGTGGGAAAAGGCCTGAAGACAAGAGTTAGGTATGGAAACAAAGAGAGCAGCTTGTTTTGCAGTTTGCATCGCGTGGGGTGAAGTGAGAGAGAGGGGAAGTGTGAAAGGAGACGAGATTAGAGAGCGAAGTGGGAGCAACGTTGCACAGGACATGAGGGCTAGGATCGCAACGTTGTCACAATCACACTGTAATCTAGAATCCTTGCACAGAGCCCCACGCTCTGCTTACACAGTCTGAATGCCATACATCTCACTGATCAATGCCAGAGCTGGATCTAGGCATGGTGGTCGGTACCTGGCAGGGATGAAACAGGAGAAGCGTAAGTGTTCCATTCACACCTGCATTGGTCCAAAGAACTGATCTGGGGGAATGGCCAGTGAGCTGTGTTTATCCATATGCTCACAGACCTGCACATGATGGGAGCCGGCATGAAGCTGCTACTTCAGTCTATAGTTTGCAACATTAGCAGCAGATGTGGCCCACATACTGCTGGCTCGGCTGAGGGATGAACGCGCAGCCTCTTTAATCAGACTGTGCACTCCCTAAAGTCATTGCCTTTAGGTTTATTGCTGTAGTGGAACAGACCAATGATGCATCTGGTGGTTTAGATATTATGCCGGTGGATACTATGGAAAAGCCCATACATTCGCTCAGTCTGATTTCCTGTCTCTGACAGTGGACAAAGCAAAATGATTCAGATATTGATATAATTCCCCATACACATCTCATTGGGCTCTCCTACACCATTAGAGAAATTGTGTTCCTAACTCAATCCAGTGAGCCTAGATACTTACAGATTGATAGCCTCTGTACCTTTATCCTACTGTGTGTCTAAACCTCTTTAAAAACATACTAAGCTATTTGTGTCGTTACCCTCCAGTAGTAAGTTCCTCAAGGTAATTATAGATTGCGTCGATGCAGAATAGATCTTAAAAGCAGATTAGGCAGAGGACTAAAAAATATACTATAGGGAAGGATCTTGCATTGGCAGGGAGTTTAATGAGGTGACCTAATAACTGCAGGTTATTTCCTTCTCTAATTTTGATAGGCCTACGATTTTACCCTATGTGCTGTAGCCTGTAGACTGAGGTTGTCCTAAATCAGACTTTACATACTTTGAAGAATTTGTCAAAAATGTGGTGTTCTTGTAACCATTCTTTTTGCTATGTAATGTTCTTTGTTGTGTACTCTTCAATCTTAACCATGCTGCTCAATGTGATTAGTGCATCAGTTAATTCAATTAGAATGTAATGTCTGCTCCTGAACGTTCATAGTGAAACAGCAGTAAAGAACACTTCGAATGAAGCATGAATCTTATTAGTTATTTGGCTTCTTCTTGGTTTTAGCCCACCTCGGTTTTTACATGTGTCTGCAGAATGGTAAATCTTTAATACTAACAAAGTAAAGTGCATTGGCAAGACTTGATCGAATGCATCTTTTTCATCTCTAACCTCTGTGTTTCTAAATGGTGTTTAAAATTCATCCAGCTGCTGTGAGAGCTTCCATACATTCTTGTGCTTATGCAGTCCTTTATCTTGAATTAGAAGCATTCATTATTTATCCACATCTGCCATTCATAAATCTGTTTATTATGCAAGGAATTAGACACCTCCCCCATGCAAATCCCATTATTTCAGGGGATTTATGGCTGTTCAATCAGCATTCTGCTTTGAAAATGCCACAGTCTATCTTTCAGCTACTTTGGGAGATTGCTGCCTTTAAATAAATACATGACAAATTCCATGTTATAACTGCACTCCCCTAGGGCTGCATTCTGCTGTTCTGACTCATGCTGAGGTGTACCTTCCTCCACACGGAACATAAATCAGGACGGAAGCATGTGGTCCGTAGCGTCCTTCAGCAGAGGATCTCAAAGCAATTTCTGAGCAACTTATTAAGCATCATAATGAGCCCGTAAGGTGCATCTCAGCTCTGAAGCAAATAAAAGTTAAATGACACACCTTAGGTCTCATAGGCAATCAGTAAGAGAACTGATGTTTTTCTTTTTAGTCACCTGTTCTCAACACACATAGTTCTCTCACAGTGAGAGAAGTGTGGATGGCAGGCAGCACTCTTGGTGCCAGGATGAAAGTCACCTGGCCGGAGGAGGAGAGACGTCAGGGCCTAAGGACTCTTTGGCAGATCACAGAGAATAGAAAAAACACAGGGACCCAGTTTTGTCTCACATAAACTGAGGTAACGTTGGGCAAAATACTCGGGTTAAGGACAATGGAATTACCCTGATTTACAGCAGTTGAGGATCAGGCCCATTGGTGTCACTCCTCATTTATTCTGGGATAAGTGAGAAGTGAGGTGCGACCATGGACTTTATGGACATTAAATATTGAGGCAAAAAGGAGTAAAGATAAGAAACTGGTGACTTTACTGAAATAAAGAGCTGAGAAGGAAAAGAGCATTTAGGTTTATAAACCACTGCAGACTATCCCAATGTCCTTACAAGTTGGGTTAGCATCCAGCAACTAAGGGATTTAGACAAGTGATGCCTGATTTTCTCCTCTGAGAGAATGCTTACAGCACATATTGTTTCAGACGCAGATGTTTTGTTGGAAATGTAAGGCACTAGAATTAGCATCCTCTTGAGTTGCAAATAGACTCACTCTCTTCTTGAGAGGGGGAAAAACCAGACATAATGGCACTGAGCTGAGACACAGTTTTGATGGACACCTGATCTGCCACAGTGGAGAGCAATGATTCTGAGTAACAGCGCAGGCTCGCTCTTACAGCAAAGGGTTGTATTGTGTTGGGGCAGGAGTTAAAACAGGGCACCATAGCAATTTCTGAGAAATAGTCTGAGGGGTGGTTTAAACTCAGCTGCTTTCCAGAATTCTGGAAATGGTGTTAAACAGCTGCATTATATGCTGCATGTTTGCCTTCTACTCCCTCTGTACAGAAGTGTACCTGTGGTAACTGAATTAGGTTAAGCTACAGGCAGCATGGGTCTTCCCAACAAGGAACTAGATGGCTCCTCAGCCCAAATTTGTCCTTGATGTAATTCCCTTAACTCCCATGAAGTTCCACCACTGATAAATTTGCCCTGGCGTACAAACCTTTCAGATTACTCCACTGCATAACTGCATGCTCTACTATATGTGTAAGGCATACCCACAAAACCATTTGGCACCTTAAAGAAGTCTTGGCTGGTGAGTTTTATTTTGCTTACGGTTTAGGTGAATAAGCCCCACTGAACAAGTCAACCCTTTGTCCTGGGCTCCCAAGAAACACGAGTCTTCAGTAGCGTGGGTGCCACAAGACAGTAACAAGACGCATTCGGCCTGCCAACCCTACCTCCCTCTATTTGTTGTTATCGGTGTCTCACTTTCCTGAGGGCAATATTTAAAGAAACAAGCTTTTCAAGCTGGTGATATCCTTCTTTTCATTGCTGAAGAGGCTTGAAGGGGTAATGTCAGCCTACCAACACTTCACATTTTATCTATTTTAAATTTTAAAAGGGAAGAATGGCTTGACCCTGAGGATGAACTCCTGACCCCTTCCCTCCCCCCCTCTGAAATCAATGGAAAGGTAGTGCAACCCTAGTGGACAGGGACTCATGATAGCTGGGTATGATTCCCAACTCAGCCATTGACCTTTTGAAGTGACCTTGGGCAAATCATTTCCAGACTCTGTGCCTCAATTTTCCCCCTCTGTAAAATGGGGATAATGATACCACCCTCTTTTGCAAAGCACTCTGAGATCTACTGATGAGAGGTGCTAGATGAGAGCTAATGGCAAAACTTCCACAGACTTCAGCGTGGCTGGGATTTCATCTTCAATATCTATTATTTTAATATACAAATCTACAGCCATGAGATTTTAAACAACCTCTACCATGCTGCATATTTACACTAAGCAACCTGGATTTCTCTGCAGCAACACTAAGCTACCAAAAGTGCTCCACATATGCAGAAGAGAAGAAATGAATGTCATGCACCACAGCTTACTTAAGCATAACTGGTCACACAGATGTGCACATATTCCGCTAACTATCAAATGGTGGCAACCACAGCGACAGGGCACCAGGGGAGGAAAAACAAAGCAGTTCTGGCAACTCCTGAGACAGAGGAAAATAAAGTTGACAGTAATAAAATAAGTTGGATGCCAGTGAAGGACAAAAGTGGATGGGAAACAGGATTTTTCTTTTAAATTTGTAAACTGTCAAAGTTGTATTACAGGCTCGGAGAGAAAGATGTTAATCCGTGGTTCTGTCCTGAAAGGGAGTTTGTAAACTTGGCATTGTGGAGTTCCACTTCTATTGCTTTTCAAGGATTTCTGGTTTTCACTGACCCTGCTAACTTAACTGGGATTTGAGATTCAAACTGGTTTCTAGCCACCTCCCACACTGGCAACACAAGTAAAGGTCCTACAGGCCAAATTGGGTATCTAGTTATACCCGTGCAATCCTAGTGTCTTCAGATTATGCCCTCAGTTACACCACTGCAACCTCAGTTTCCTTCATGAGTTCACACAGGTATCAGTGGTTGCAACTTAGTAAAAAATTCTGTTGATGATGCCAAAGATAGAACCCAGCTCGCTCTCACTCTGCTATGTAGTTCTTCAGGGCTAGTAGGAGTAAAAATCAGCTAAAACTTACTTGTGTCACTAAAGTAAGCAGATCTGACTGAATATGCCTAGGGAGCATAGCAAAAATGTGCCATTTTTACAATCATTTTTCAGAGCAGAAACACTCTTTACAAAAAATTACAAAAAAGCAATTAAAAAAAACAATGTTGTTCAAATAAGAATGGTTTATTTTGCATTCAGCTCCCTTCGCTCGATCTTGAACCTCCCCGTTACCCACCCACCGATGCACAGATGGTGCATGCACACACAAGTCCAGTCCCCGCAGAATGTACACAGCTGTTTGTCTTCCATTCGATTTTGGATTTCACCTTTTAATGCAGCACCTCTTTCCCAGTGGGCCTGACTTCAAAAACCAACTCGGAATGATAAAGTGACAGAAAATCATTCCACATCAAGTAGAGTTCTCCTACTATCTCAGAATACATGCCAAACACATCCTAAAGCTTTCAGCTAGTGATGAGTGGACCCAGCATTAAAGGGCTTCCGTTCATTAAAGACAGAAGATACGCATTTTGTATTTCCATCAGATTCTTAGTTGGCAGTAAGATGGTTATCTACCAGAAACAAACATGCAACAGTGCAATAAGTATATGGGCCTGATTCTTTTCTCATTTTCACCAACTTTACCCCAGTATAATTCTATTGAAGTCAATGGAGCTTTGCTGATTTACAATTGAGTTACTCCTGATTTACATTAGTGTAAGTGAGAAGAAAGGCAGGCCCATGTGTTTTTTAATTTATTAGATGTTCCTTATCCAAAAATATACTAGCAGTAGAGCCAGATGGGTGTGGGGAATGGCAAGATGAGAAACATACTGGTGCCTCAATCCTTAATTGTTTAAACAGAAAAAATGGAACTAGAGAAAATTGGTGCTGGTGTGGCCTAGTAAATAGACCACTGGACTAGAACTAAGTAGACCTGGGTCCTTTACTGATTTTGGTCACCAGTTTGCTGGGTGATCTTGAGCAAATTGCTTCACTGCTCTGTGCAACAGTTTCCCCACCAGTAAAATGGGGATAATGACGCTGACCTCCTTTGTTAAGCACTGTGAGAGCTAATGATGAAAAGAGCTACATATTAATTTTATTATGCAAATTCAGCCTGGAAAGAGGATCCACATTTTTCATGACTATACTTAACCACTGAGAAAGCTGTCTATTAGAATCTATAAGAAATTAGCCCTGTGTGCAATAATTAACATCTTTTAAAAAACATTCGAATCACTTTAAACAAATACATGCATCTAGACACCAGCTTAGTTAGTTATCTGTTTTGTTTCTCCGCTCTAAACTCCTAGTGTAGCTTAATCTGGTAATGTTTTGAATTAAGGACAATCAGTAAAACTGTGGTTTAAACCAATCTAAATTAATCTAAACAGAAGGTGGTAAGATGGCTATAAAAATTGATTTACTGACACCACTGCAAATTTTCTAATACAGTGGTTTTCAATCTATTTTCATTTGTGGACCCCTCAAAAATTTCAAATGGAGGTACAGACCCCTTTTGAAATCTTAGACATAGTCTACAAACCCCTAGAGGTATGTGAACCACAGGTTGAAAACCACAGCTATATTGTAACGACAACCTTTTGTAGATCCCTTAAACATAGTCTGTGAACCCTCAGGGATGTACGCACCACAGGTTGAAACCACTGTTCTAATACAGACACTCCCATGTGTTAGCCTTCTTACCCCATTCTCCGTTTGGCTATATATAGTAGAAATAATTCTCCTTTATTCTTGCATGGTTTTGATTGTGTAAAGGAGAGGAGCGGATTAAGGAGGCACTCCAAAGGAACAGATGTGAGTTGTGAATATCTCTCTCTGTCAAGTCATGTCAACTGAGACCTAATAAAGCATAACAATCAGAGATGGCCTGGTATTTTTTGGCATGGATCATGGCCGATTCAAAATAAAAAAAGCAGAAGCATAAAAAAGGAGCTTTATGCACTCCATAATAAATGTAAACACACATCAATCTAAACTTGATTTTGGACCTCCTTTCCACTTCTCTGTCCCAACTTTGATCAAAAAAAGCAAGAGAGAAATAACTCTTTTCTGCCTGACATTTCAGGTGCTTTAGTCTCAGACCAGAGGAAAGTTTTTCGGTAAAGTTTGAAGCAAATCTAACAAGCCAATTTTTGAAGTGTGACGCTACTCTGAAAAGTGAGTGTGTAAAAATGCCACCTTCTTACATTACAGACCTGCTCCCAGTGTATTTAAGTACAGGTGTTACTTAGAACCTCATTGGAAGAAATGAGCCTGATCCTCTGTTGCTTTCCCCTTGTATTGTAATTTATACCAGTGCAAAGTGAGTGTGCAACACTATTGTGCTGATCTGGTAGCACTTGCCATCCACTTTGGCTAGGTGTAAATGACTTTGCAAAGCAGGGCCATGAGAAAAACACCCAAAGGGTTGCAACTCGCCTGAGATTGCCTGTAGAACCCTGAGTCAATGGTGGTGATGTGTGAGAAGGAAAGAACCCAACTTGACTATTAGATCTCATGTTGAGTCTCCGGGACTGGCAGCTAGGGAGGAAAAGTCTCATTATTCATAAATGGAGCGCATTTGACCTTAAGTCACTGAGAGACAGTAAACACAAAACTCCACAGTGACATTTCTGCAGTTACTCTTCTGAGTAGAAGCACACTTGAAGTCAAAGGTACTTTTAATGCTTTTCTGACATTTTACAAAGAACAACCTAACTCTACTTTAACAATGAATTTTGCCTATCAGTTATAACCCCTTTATATGTTTTATACAATATATGGTTGAACTGTTGCATTCCACCACCCTTTTACAGCACACATTTTAGGCTACAATTTTTAGAACATTGACAATTTCTCCTACTAACCCTATTGTGTACCTGGAGAAACAGTGGAGGTTTTCTAACTGCTAATTTAGTCCTGGGGGGAGGGAAGGAGAACTGGAGGCATTTCTGTCAGACCAAGTAGAGTGGTAGCTAAATAGGTGGGAGGGAAGGAAAGTGACCAGTTGAGGAGCATTAACTGTTCTTATTTGAGTAACCGCACAACTCCATCCCACTTAAGTGGTGCGTGCACCCAGTGCACCAGAGTCGGAGATTTTTCCCTTAGCATTACCCATTGGGGTGGCGCATGCACCCATAGCAACCTCATGCTGCTGCATGATGGTATAAAGGGCAAAGTCACCCCATACCCTCCCCCCAATCATTCCTTCTTACAGCCTCTGATCGGCAATTAGAGTTCATCAGCTAGCTACTACAAATTTCTCCCTTTATAGGGACATTATCTCCCTTTCTGTAAATAGGAAAATTAATGTTATTAATTAGTATTAGATTAGTGTATGTTTTCTTTGTTTTTCCTGGAGCATTAGTTCCCTCTTAGTCACCAGGTATGAAGGCTCGGTTCTGGGGTATGCCTCAGTCTCTGGGTTTTAAGCCTCGTGCCAGCTAAAAGAAAGCTATGTTGTTGAGTGGCCCTCATTCCACCTGACTGAAGTACCTCTTGAAGGTCACATTCAAGACCATTGCCAGATTTGCAGGAACCTGAAACCCCAGACAAAAAAGGACAGCGAAGGGAGATTGTGGCACATCCTCATGGAGGCACCCTTCATCTGTTTTATGAACCTTCCTTTTCAGGGCAGGCACCAAGTACTTTGGCATCGATGAGGACTCTCTGAACACTGAATCTGAAAGTTGGCACTGGTCCCTTTTTCCAGTGCCTAGAAGGAAGAACAGAATATCAAGCCATTCATCAATGGAGCCAAGATTCGGCTTTGCTCGAAGAGAAAGGTCTCTGGTACAGCCCACCAGTAAACAATCAGAAGAACAGGGTAGTGCGTCCTCTGGGAAGAGACAATTCCTGGTACCAACCTCTTCTCATCAAGGGTCATTGACTCTGGCACTAGTGCCCAAGCCATTGAGACCAACCCACACTACAGCGCCAACTTCTTCAGTGCAACATCAACATCTATCAGTACAAAATCTCTCAGTACTGTCATGCCAGAGGCCTATATAGCTATGTACTCTTCCTTTCACTGTCAAACTCTCTGATGGTCCAGGAGACAATCCAGCCAACACTGGTGGATCCTCAGGCCTCAGCCATTGACTTACCTCAGAGACAAGTTCAGTCCTTGGTACCAGGAGAGGCTAGTGAGGAATCCAGTGTTTTCTCGTCCAGTGCGTTCCAGGGGTAAACCCAGAATGCTGTACCCCCTGCCAATGACTCTGGTAAAAGACCCCTGGAACTTGGCACCACCCGGCACAGAACCACCATGGTCAGGCAACTCCAGGTCGTCCTCAGAGTCTGAGGTCAGCTCTTAGCTCCATACTTCTGGGATAGATGACAACACTCTCTTTCAACTTCATCATGGGAATTCTATTGCTGGTACCCACTGAATTTTCTGAGATGGTCCAGAGACATGGACCCTTGGAGCAGTCGTACCTTAGGTTCTGCCACACCTGTGGTCTTACTGAAACCCATAGGGCATGCATCCCACTTCCAGATCCTCCCCAGTTCTTTGGCCTTACAGATCTCCTAGCAGATGACAGGTTAGTTCACATGAGGAGGTCCAGGAGGTTATAACTGGTACCGAGCAAGACTCTAAGACCAGACACAGGCTTCATAATTTCAACTCTCTGCACTACAGGAGGATCAACTTCAGCCTCCTCTGCATTCTTCCTCCTCCCCTTCACCTGATGAGATTGTAGTCTCCCAGCATTCCTCACCTCTCCAGGATGACCACAAGGCTTATCAGGAGCTTTTAAAGAAAGTAGCTACCTCTCTAATTGAGGAAATTCAGGAGAATTCCCACAGTCTGGTGGACATTCTGGATTCAGCAGGGACTTCTAGAGTGGCTCTACCTATCAATGAGACCAGCCTAGAGCCTAAAAATCGTTGTGGCAAACACCATCCTCTCTGCCACCGACAGCTAAGAGAACCGAGAGAATGTATCATGTCCCTCTTCGAGGCTATGAATGTTTTTTTACTCATCCTATGCCAGGTTACTTAGTTCTTTCAGAAGTAAATGAAAGATTAGGTCCAGATCAACCCTCTTGTACCCCAAAAGACAAAGACATGAAGAAATTAGACGTTTTTGGTAGGAAAATGTATTCCATAGCTTGCCTGTAATTTCATATGCTAACTAACAAGCCTTACTGGCCAGATACAACTTCCTCATTTGGGACAACATGCTGAAGTTCTCAGACAAGTTGCCAGAGGATGCCAGACAGGAATTCCGGGCCTTGTTACATGAGGGCAAGCTGGTGCCTCAGAACTCTCTGCAATCATACTTAGATGGAGCTTAGATGGCAGCCAGCGTCATGGCATCTGCAATATCTATGCATAGATGTTCATGGCTTCTATCCTTGAGCATCCCACAAGAAGTCCAGCAGATGATCCAGGATCTCCCCTTCAAAGGTTCTACACTCTTCTCACAGAGGACGGATGAGATGCTCCTCAGTCTTAAAATTCGAGGGCCACATTGAAGTTGTTGGGAATTTACACACCTTTTCCTAAAAGAAAGCAATTCCAGCCTCAGTCTCTCCAAAGATATCTGTCTTTCACAGAGAGGCACTCTTACCATTCTAGAAAATGAGGGAAAAATCATTGGAAAAAATCATCTCCTCAGTGCTTTTCTTCTTCACTGGGTTATTCGAGACAGTTGGGAAATTTCCAACAGTTGGGAAAAAAAACTGTCTTGCTGGAGACCGAGGACCAGATCATGATGCACCAGTTTCTCCCACCCCCATTTTTTCCATTTTTCCACTTCCTATTGGTCCCGTATTACCACAGATCAACGAGTCCTAAGTATGTGGAACAGGTATATGCCATGCAATTTATTTCCATTCTCCCTTCCCAAATCCCTTTCCCTGTCCCTCTTCAGGGACCTTTCTCATGGAGATGTCCTCCTCCAAGAAGTGCAGTCTATTCTTCATTGGGAGCTATAGAAGAGGATCCCCTTTATACTGATGGAAGGCTTTCACATTAATTCCTGATTCCAAAGGCAAAGGAATTTCAGACCCATCCTGGACTTCCAACTTTGAACAAATATATAATGAAAATAAGGTTTCGCATGGTCACTCTAGCCTCTTCGCATCCCAGTAATTGCCTTTGATTTGAAGGATGCATATTTCCATGTAGCTATCTATCAAAACCTACAAGCAATTCCTAAGATTTCTGGTCAACAACATCCATTATCAGTTTACAGTCCTACCCTTTGGCTTGACTCCTGCCCCGAAAGTATTTACAAAATGCACGGCGGTGGCAGCTACATTCCTAAGGAAAGCAAGCATGCAAGTATTTCTTTCCCTGGATGACTGGGTTGGTATCAAGTCGATCCAAGCTCCAAGTATTTGTCAGTCCATCCAGGATCTGATCCCCCTTCAGTGTTCTGGTCTGTTGACCAGTCAATCTTCTCCTCAGTTCAGAAAATAGAATTTATAAAAGTAATCCTGGATTCTACCGTAGTAGAAATATGCAGTGCAATTACAAAACATGACATCTTGGGAGTCATACAAATCATCTTTTTTTCCATAGCTAGTAAGGAAATGACAAATATACTATAAAGTGTGCACATTTTACAGGAAACTGAACTTAACCTTTTCCCTCCTCTTCTTTTCTCTTGATATAGGCAGAAACTCTGGTGTAAATCACACTGGATTATATCCAAGAGGCACTCAGTCATGCACCAAGCAATCAGAGAATAATCGTCCTTTCACGTATTCCATTTAATCTGAGAACAGTACAGAGACATTCAAAAAGATCACATCTGACTGATTTTTGACATAGGGCCAATTTCTGTTTGCCTTACTCCTGTGAATAATCTCATTAAAGTCAGTGGGCCTGACCGTGGCCCCCAGGGATGGCAGAAACAACAAGCTGCCTTCTTGTGCCTCGGAGCTGTGGCCAGTTGCAGCTACAGCCCTGACTTTCCCCCAACCAAAGGAACGGTTCCCCTCTACTGCTTCTTGTAGATGCTAGGCACGCCAAAGGGGATAGAGGTGTGGGGAGGTGATGGAAGGCAGAGGTGGTGGAAGCTTACTTTGAATGAGGGGGTGGAGCGGCAGCGGTGCAGAGAGGGAAGGCTGGGGTGGGTGCTCTGCGTGGGGCACTACTGAGATTCAGCAGTGGGGAGAGCATCTTACCTGTTCTTTGGCCCATTCCTGGGTGCCACAGTGGCTGCTCCAGCCCTTCTGGGTCCCGCTGTCCCTTCTGCTTCCCTGCACTGGCATGCAGTTTACAGGGAACAATGCACAGCGGTGGAAACATAGATCAGCTCCCACAATATCGCCATTGTGGTGGTGGCTAGCCCCTATGTCCCCCCAGTTCCACCACCCCTGGAGGAAGTGGCACCATCCAACCTCCTAACCAGCCAGTAGAGCGGCTCGGAAATCCAGGGGAGAGCGTGAAGGTGCTTGCCGCTGTACAGTAATGAGCTCCGGGAGATACCATACCCCCCTGAGGAACAATGTCTCCTGATAGGGCAGCCTGGCTCCACATGCCTCTGGCCTCAGGGCTGTGTGGGAGGGGATACTGCCTACCAGTAAGGACTGGTCATAATGACCAGCAGGACTTGGTCATAATGCTCAATATGCTCTGTAGAACTCAAGCTCTTTAATGTGACTTATTAAACAATGGGCTAATCGGGTTGCACTTTTCCAGTAATACTGCAGATGTTGTAATTGGCTAGTGAAGAATTTCCTCTCTATTTCTTGACATTTATTTCAGTCCAGTGCTGTGGCGGGCTTTATTTAGCAAGCCCAATAGCTGGCTTTGCACATCCTATTATTTTTGTTACCCATCTCCCCTCTCCCAAACTACTAGTTTTCTCCCATTTGCCCGTTATGTCTTGAATTGTAGGCAATCAGCTCTGTAGGGCAGTGACTTGATTCAACACTTTGGGGCAGGGATCATCTCTTTGTTCTGTGTCTGTACAGCACCTAGCACAATGTGTTCCTGCTCCATGAGTAAGGCTCCTAGGCTCTATGGTAATGCATAAAATAAATAATAATTGTAGTAATTGTACATGTGTTTATACAGCACCTCCCACGACAAGGCACTGAGCTGGTTAGCATCTAGACATTACACATAAATATACATACATCAATACATAAACATTAAAAATAATATTATTTTAGATTAATTTTAGGAAATGTGATCATTGCTTTTTCATTCCACACAGGACTTCATTAAGTGCCAGTTTGATATCCTCTTTTGGACAATAAAGAAAGCACATGTTCTTCACATTTTTGGTCGGATGGCTGTTTCTAATGAACGTTTAGCTTCCTTAATTTAACATATGTGAGTGGGTTTTTTTCTTACATCCACCTGACGTTTTCAGCCCCCCTTTTGTGAGTCACATTGACACCTACTGAAGAACAGGGCGCGGGTGAGGATGCTTTTAACTGTTAAGTGAAGACATTTGAAAAGACTTCATAAAATGAGAGGCAGCAAAAGCTATCTATAAGTGTTTCTGTCTTCCCATTTTGTGTGTGTTTGCACTGCTCTTTACAGAAAAGTCGGTCACAGCTTGAAGCTGGTGGCAAAATTTTCACAGAAATGCTTTTGAAGTTATTGTGTTACTTTTGCCTATTAGGGACATCTTTCATAAAACGTTAGGCCTATTCTGAACCATTCAATATCAAGTAAAATATTCCTATTATTCAATCATTATATTTACACAAACACACACACTTAGCCTCTTGCTTTCCACATGTTGCAACTATGAAATTTTCCTTCAGGCTTTTCTGCAAACTATGACATCTGTAACTACACAGAATATTAATTAATACAAAATAACTGGTTATCGGAATATTTGCTCGAATTCGCTATATATTAACGTGCCCAAAATTTATTTCTGCAAAGCCACTTTATCCCTTGCATAGCACCCTTCACAGAGCCTTGAGGAACAGCACAGATTTTAGGAGGAAAGAATTTGGAGGCGGCAACCAGGTGAGCAGCCTGCATGCACATGAATAGAATGTTAGAGGCTGTTGCAATAGCTCTGCAAATAGCTCTCTTATAAAAAGCCAATTTAGCTTTACAGGCATGGAGCACACTCATGTCATTCCCCAGCATGCAGTGCATGAGACACCATGGAATGAGTTACTGTCAATAGTTTGAACTGCTGAAAGTAGAAAATTTGATTTAAAGAGACAGCTGCCCTCATCACCATCGTTAAAAAGCCCTGGACAGAGCTGATGTGTCATGGTTCCACTACAGAGGGAAGTCTGTTTGTCACACAACATTCCTCATGGGACCATGCTCTGTGGGCATGTGTGTAATAGGGGACTGGCATTTGTGCCCTTTTTGGTTTTTGTATGGACAAACTGTAAAAGGTGGTGGTGGTAGCAAAGGGGAGAGGAAAGGCAGATTTGGAGTGTTTTTGTTTATTACTTTAGAAGCGTCCTGAATTTCAAATCTTGTCTTTTCTGATATTGCTGGAAGGCTCCTTGAGTAATAGGGGGTCATTTATACCAGTGTAGCTGCACCAGTATTGTATCACCAATGCAAGCCATCAGTGTAGATGTGCTGCAGCTTACTCTAGTTTCAAACCAGGATAAGCCACATTGGTGCAAGCCTCATATTACATGAAGCAGCACACTTGCACTGGAAGGTTGCATTGATAAAGGTAACATGATATATATATGCCCAATACAGGAAAATCCTCAGATAGGAGCTTTCTAAGACCAGGTTGCTGAATTTTTAACAAACATCTC
>ML675632.1:3424079-3508091 GCA_007922155.1 Mesoclemmys tuberculata | reverse complement strand
CTAAGCATTTCACAGGCCTTGGAATTAAGTGGCTGTTAACAAATATCTCCTCTCCCCTAACCAGGGTCCGCCTTGCATGGTATAGCCACATCACCATCTCCTAGGTCACTAGTCTTCTATAGCATCTTTCAAAAACACCAGCGTACATAAGACCTGAATTTCCAAAGTGTGAAACCCAGGGGTTTGTTGTTGTTGGTTTTTTGGTTTGGTTTGTGTTGTGGGGGGGGTAGCGAGGGGGGGGGGAATCCTCTCAGGCCACCATGAAGAAACATAAAGGTCAGAAAGCCACTTTTTATTTTTTTCCTTTACAGATCTGTGTTGGGGAATATAAACCTCACACTGGGACAGAAGAGGTTAAGGAGAAATTCTGGACTCACGGTGAAGCCTCCCTGCTAGTCCTTCCAGAGCCAGGAGGAACTTAAAAGAGAGCCAAACAGCTCAGACATGGGGCAGATAAGCAAGGAGGAGAGATTTATCTTGGGAATGCCTAACTAAGGGTACAGCTAGAATCCTGGATGCAGGGGAAAGGTCAGCAAGTGCCAACTAGCCCAGGCCTGGCCTTTCCCTAGCGTTAGGGGACTCTTCACTGTAACTTCTGCTGGATCATTTGTGAGGCTTTTGACCGTGCCCTAGACTGGGAGGGTAAGTGGTAGGAAGTGGCCCAGGAAGGCAGGCCCAAAGTGATCCTGGATATTACTGCCTCTCATGGGGCCCTGGGTTGGAGCCTGGTGGAAAGGGAGGACCTGGACTCCCTCTTGTGAATGGGGTGCAAACCCTGTCTTCCCATTTCCTACCCCGCTCCCTGCGATAAGTGAGGAGAGAGACAATCTAAGCCCCAAGACAAGAGTGACAACCCAC
Organism: Mesoclemmys tuberculata; assembly: GCA_007922155.1. Classification (NCBI taxonomy): domain Eukaryota; kingdom Metazoa; phylum Chordata; order Testudines; family Chelidae; genus Mesoclemmys; species Mesoclemmys tuberculata. The sequence goes on along the minus strand of ML675632.1, from coordinate 3,507,233 downwards.
AGGGGCCTGGAGACAGGCTGAAGAGCCTTTCTTTTGTAGGGAGTGGGATACAGTTACACTGTAAGGGTAGACTTGATTGGTGACCTGGCCAGAGGGACGAGTTGCTACTTACCAAAAGGGGGGGTTGCCACAGCGTCGGAGCAGTTCCTGGCAAGGGATGCCGGAGATGGGGGAGAGCAGGGACCCGGTGCTGTGACCACTAGGTGGCACCACTGGTACATCCAGCCTCGCCACAGGATCCTTTTGCTTTTGGGATGGTGGATGCACATCTTGAGCGTACACAGATTGTGTACAATAACACATAAAGAAGGTGTTGGCTACTGAGCTGGAAACACTGCTGGCGTTCGTAAAGATGCTAAAAATATCACAAGCGACAATCATTTATGTGAATCTTATGGCTCATATTATGCAGAGGGTTTTATGCAGGGGCTTCACATTTTGCAAGAAGCCTCGCTTCTCTCTGATTCACATCCCCTATTGCTCAAACACATCTAACTGCCTATTAAGCCACTGCTATCTTAAGGTCAGTCATGATTACGCCTTTTTAAATTTCCTCATGTTTCTAGCCTATTGACTAAGCACATCGTGCAGCTGACTAATCACCCAGCAGGTTCTCATTAAGCACTATTCCTTCACTCTATCACAGGACCACCAGTGGGGTTGGAGATTTCTTCTGAGTCAGAAAGAGAACGAGATCATTACCAAAGAGGACAGCTTCTTCTCCCAGAGTCTTTCACTGTTGGGGTGACAAATAAGGAGAGAGCAGAGCTGCACCTACCCTGAGGGAGCTCGGGGAGAAATCCTACCTCAAGGTGTCCTAAATTCCTGTGAAGCTGCCTAGCGAGTAGGAGAAATATGCCCTATGTCACCCTTCCTGGATCTTGAAGCCTACTGCTTCAGCTAAAAGACCCAGCTCTGTTGGCCAAGGCTGAAGTAGGTTCATCAGCCTCCATATATGGCCCAGCCACCATTAGAAAGGGACAGGGCCCTACTGAGTGGGTGTGGGTTACACGTACTTAATGTCCTGACTGCACCAGCCCCACTCTGCAGACTTAGGGCAGGGTCATAGACCCACCTCCTTTCCCTGCCTCCTCTGAGGTGCTCTGCACCCTGGGGGCTGTGCAACCATCCCGCTAACCAGCTAAGTACTGGGGCTGCAGTTATGCCCATCCCTTATGTGGTCATGCAGCACAGGTGTAATGTCTAGGCCCTGCCACAACCTCCTCTGTGCACATGGGTAAAATCCATGCATACCCTGGTTCATGATCTCCTTGCCTGCCCATATTCTCGCTTGCTCTGCTCGCTTGCTCTAGCTCGCTTGCTCTGCTCGCTTGCTCTGCTCGCTTGCTCTAATACGACCTGGAAGCTAAAGCACAGGAATGGGAGTCAGAAACTCTTGGCCGTTTGACTATTGCTCATAGTCAGTTTATCAGAGAACTGTACCCCCATTTCTCACGCATTGGTACAGTGTTTTGATGCTCAGATTGCCAGCACTGCAGAGGAAGGTTTAGTGGTTTAAAAAAAACCTTTCTATTTGAAATTGTTATATAAACATAGAAGCTTTTTGATTGCTCTTCATTTCGTAAAAACTGTATTTTATCAAACCTAATTTTGGGGACCAATTTGCCCTGACAGTTTCCAGTAAAATATTTTCCTTTGTTTCTATAGATATTTTTAATTAAAGGAATTTATATCTTTAATGAAATTGTATAAAAGATGTATAAGGGATAAAACATTCACAGGACATAAAATCTATATATAACAAAAAAAATGTTCATTACAAGAAATATATTACATCATATTGATTGCATAATTTATTTTGTAGCTGTAAATTGTGGATTCATTACAAGAGTCTAAATACTAATGAAATGATCCAGCCTATTGCGGTAGAAGGAATAAAATATTGTTGTTGTTAGTTTATTTGTTTGTCAGTAGTGCTGAGAGATCCCAACTGAAGTTGGGGCCCCACTGTGCGAGGGTACTGTACAAACGTATAATGAGACACAGTATGTGCCCTGAGAACCTTACATTCCAAAAGAGAGGACAGACAAAGGTGGGATGGCAAACAGAGGCACAGAGAGGTGAAGTGACTTGCCCAAGGTCACACAGCAGGTCAGTGGCAGAGCCAAGAATAGCCCAATCTCCAGTTTCACACCCATCACTAGCCCATTTGGCCTCTTAGGCAACATGACCTTTCCTATTTGCCCTCTCTCTGCTGCCATATTTGTCACTGATGTTTGACCGACCAGGTACAGGAGACAATGCTTGGATGAGTTGACTTTATCTTTGGCCTGGTGGCAATTTTATGCTGAAAAAAAGATCATCAATTGCCCTCAGGAACAAGCCACTAATATTTACTGCAGCATGTCCTTCTCTGCTGAGACTATTACCATGTCTGCAAGTCTCTTCTGCGTTCTGGTATGGTCTGAATGACGGGGCTGTTCATACTCAACCCATCTGAGGACAGTTATGACAACTTACCAGAAGCCTAAGAACTACAATTCACATGTATAAAATGCAGCATCTTGCAGCTTCCCCCAGTTTACTTAGGAGGTTCATCCCTGGAAGATGACAATTCCCCACCAGCCCGCGGTGTTCCACCTCCATCCAAGTTGTCTTCTACATGGGTTACTGGATGTTTGAAGCCGTAGTCTGCTTGTTAAAAATGAGATCAGCCATATGTAGAACTCCATGTGCTACATTTGACCCGTGGAGTGAACTTTGCCTAACCCTGGCTTACGACATATTCTGTTTCATGAGATGCACTTGGTCAACACATGTGAATAAGAAAGTAGGAGATGAGAACATGTGCTTTTCTTGTCTTGTGCTTTCCAATGCTGTTGTTACAGCTTTTTGTTCTGGAAGTCCATCAAGCCTATAACAGTCTCCAACCGCGTGGATACAACAGCTTAACCTGGTGCTTCTGTAAATTTGTTTTCATGCTGTGACCAATTTAAAATTTTTCTGGGTTTGACAGAATGCCAAAGTGCCCAAAGATTTTACTTGCTGTCTAGTGGTCAGGCTGTCAGTGCAGTATGCCCACTGGTTAGTGAGCAGCTAACAGTTCTGGTCATCATTGTTTCCAAGTAAAACAATGACTGCTTGTTAAAGATTTCCTAAATAGCAACCAGGAAAACAACTCAGAGTGGTAGTATGTATTTTATATGGCCTCTGTCACTTACTAAATAAGTTACAAGAGATAGACCTGAGCCCCCAAATTCTCATTTTAAACAATGCAAAAAGCAGGGGTATTTTGATGTGGGAACATTATAAAGACTGGATTCGGAGTAACACAAAGGGCCTTTGGATGGAGGATTTTGGTTTGGGCCATAGATACTAACCAGATGGTGTACAGAATAAGATATTGCCATAACCCAGATCTGATTTAGCATCTGGCACCCAAACATAAAACAGTGCAAATCTTCTGAAAACATCTGTAAGGGTATCACACAAGGCCTGTTGGCCTAGTGGAGGAGAGCCAGCAGAGAGGCACCAGCAGCAGACTGGACGGTGCTGTTCCATTCTAGCCCATGTAGCTGAGCAGGGTGGGAACAGCTGGGCAGTCTGTCATTCTGTGGAAGACTCACTTTGATTGGGCTGGCGAAAGGCTGAAAGCCATCTCTCCATTCCAGACAATAACTTTGCAAGCTCTTCTTAGCTCTCACTGCACAGTTAGTGCAGAAGGTGAAGAGGATGTGGGGAGAACGAATGGGATGGCTAAACTCTCATTAACTCCAGTGGGACCAGGATTTCACCCTTTTTGCTTCCAGTGTAATAGTTTTTCTTACTCTAACAAGCTGTATGCTCATCGGGCCATCCTTCAAGCGACAGTGTTTCAAGAAAACAGGTGCAAGTGAGCAAGAATGTGACTCTTGTGATACATGGTCCAAACTCTGCTCCCAATTCTCCATTTGTCAGTTGTCCGTCTATCTTGGTACCCACCATGGTATTATCTAAGGAGAGCAGTGGGATTCAACAGATGGAACTAAGAGCAGGATTAGTCCTACTAACCCGTGTGATGCTCTTGAAAGCAAGTAAAAAGTAGACAGTGGTAACTGTTTTAAAACCCCATATCCATCTTACGCAGCGTAGGATGTCCCCAAATCCTTTCCACTGCATTATTTGTTTGCAGACATCCTCAGTGCGTGGCGCTCATTAATATCCTCTTTGTTTCCTTTTGGGCCTGATTTTCATTTTCACTGAGATCCCTGGCAGTACCAGGAGGCCTTAAAGTGAGTTCTGTGGACATCCATTTGAAGGCTCACTTACACTGAGGTCATATGCTCAAAGGTGCATGAAGCTGGGTGCCTAAATACCTCTGAAGGGCTGAGTGTAAATGAGAATCAGCCCCTCTGTTTTTAAACTACAATCTGGGCCGGAGTCTCCTGTCCCTGTATGCCGGTATAGCTCCCTGGAAGCCAATGTAGCGCTTCCTAATTTACACCAGTATACATGAGAGGAGAAGCAGGCTGTAAATCTCTTTCTGCACTTTGCTCACCATAATGACGGCTCAGTAAATTGCACAGAAACATTTCACAGCATTTATTCTTGAGGCCAGGCGCAACTGCAGAAGGCATTTCCCATCGTCCCTCCAGTTTTAGTAGTTCCCCTCCCACTTCCAAATTCTTTCTGTGATGCTGTACTCGTGGGGGGGCGGGAGGTCTTTGTGTTTTATTACAATGACCAACAATTAAAAAATCTCCCCCAAAGCATAACAGTAGGCATCCCTGGATGCACTGGATCATTGCAGTGACGGCAATGGGAGACATATTAGAAGCTGGCACTGCCCAGAACCTAAATGGATTAAGGTGAAGAAGATGGAGTAACTTTCATTGCCTTCTTAGGGCCAGATTCTGCCACCCTTACCTGTGTATTACCTTATTTCATAAGTAGTCTCCTTGAAAGCAGTGCAGCTAGTTGGGGAATAAGGTCCCACCTCAACGAGCATAAGAAGGGCAGACTCTCACCCAGCTAGCAGTAGTGGTCTTCCTAGGACGCAGTACTGCAGCTCATGACTGATGCTCAATCCTCGAGCAAGCCAGCGAATGCAGGCCAATCTGTTCTTTGTTCAGGTACACGCTGCAGTTTACACCATGCACAACAAGAATTTCAGAGAAGGACGTGCAGAAAGATCACTTGAGTCTGTAAATTGGAACAGATTATTCAAATGCAGCTAATTCCAATCTTATCTCTCCCTTCACCCCCCCCCCCCGCACCCTACCTCCCTCAAACCTCTTTCAAAACCTATAACACTGCAGAATCAAATGACTCTGATCCCTATCCGGAAAAGCATTTTTATTCTGCTGCAAAGCAGGACAAATATTCAGTGAAAAGAATGCGTTTTGGGTACAAAAAATATTGCAAATAATGAGACTGCTTCTCCCCATAGGTGAGGTGAGGCTTATCTTCACACCCATCCTTGGAGCCTTAGGGTATGTCTATAGTAGAGCTGGGATGTAATTTCCAGCTTGAGTAGATGTACCCATACTAGCTCCGATGCACTAAAAATAGAAATGTAGCATGAGCAGTAGTAGTGTAGCATAAGCAGCGACACACCCAATCTTCCCACGTACCTACGCAGGGTTTCAGAGGGGATCTTACCCTGGCTGCTAGTCTGGCTGGCTGCTTACACTGCTGTGGCTACACTTCTGTTTTCAACACACTAGCACAATCAGAGCTCACACCCAGGTGTCTGCACAAGCTAGAAATAACACCTGCCAGGTCCAGTGTAGACAAACCCAAGGCCCATACAGTCAAATGTAAAGCTGCTGAATACCTTTAATAGTATTAGTGTTTTTCTGTTACTGTTATCCATCCCATTCTTGATCATACCAGAGCTCAGGACACTACAGTATGCTGGTTTGGTTGCCTGCATGTTTTTGCTTAATGCAGTTGAGAAAGGCTTGCCAGGACACCAGGGTAATTCGTATTTTTGTCACGTTTCTGGCAGGTTATTTCTCAGAGCGCTGAATATTCTAAAGCATCCAGCTAGGTTTGTAAAGTTGGACATCCAAAAACTGAGGCAACCAAAATTAGTGGCTGCTTTTGAAAATGTGGGGCCTTCCCTCCCTGCCTGTTTTCCTCAGATTGTATGCTACCTCACACGAGTTTGGTTTTTTTTTTGTTTTTTGTTTTTTTTGGGGGGGGGGCGAGGGGGGAGTGTTAATGTTTACAAAGTACTTTGAAATTCTGTGACAAAAGACACAATAGGAAATAAATGCACAGTATTATTAGTAAAATTGTGGTCCCCAGAATGAAGGAACAGCGGACCCTTGATATTCTGCAAGGATTTCCCTTTTGTAAGATTTCAGATGATGTACAAAGCCATGCAAAAATGTGCCAACAGGAACATACTCACTTTTGTATAGATGCGCAGACCTCCTCAATGGCAGCTTTCCGACATCCTGAATGTGATCTGTGTGTTCTCACAGACTCTTTCCTTTTTTTTTAAGTTAACATTCTTTTTATGTATAGAGTATATATCATGGGCAGACTGTCGCATTTAAAGTCACCTCAAGGAGAGCATGCAGGAGCAGGGAGTGGAGATGTTCCGTCATCAGAACTCCAAGGCAGGTACAGTGCTTCTGGGGGCACAGCAAAGAGTGTCGTGAGGGAGCGGTTCCTACATTTGGATGGGTTTTTTCTAAAAGATCTGCTTTAGCAGGGACGTGCACAGAAATTTAAATGGGAGTATTTTGGAAGGGCACATTAAACACACGCAAATGAAAGGTTCACATGACACATACACCCCAATTTTTCAGGATGCCTCTGGTAGGGACAACGAGGAGGCAGCATCACTCTCCGTGTCCCTGCAGCCTGGGGAGGGAGGACGCAGTAGGGCAGCTGGCTGCCAACTGAGTTCCTTCTCTCCGCAACCCCTAGAGCTGCAGCCTGCTGTTTCTCCTTCCCTGCTGCTAGAGTCCCAGCACTACTGTCTGCCTTGCAGACTGCCAGCTAAGGCGATTCAGGCCGTGGAAGCAGAGGCAACACATGGGACTCTTTGAAGTTTTTGAAATTTTTATTAACCGTTTTGAAGATGCTGCCTGGCTCACCCAGCTCCAGGTTTGGACTACTTGGAAGTGTGTCCATGAAACATACCTGCTCTGCAGATTCTAGCACAGCAACTGGTATCAAGAGTTGTCCATGCCTTGCAGTCAAGGTGTCCAAAAGCTGGCATTCAATCACATCATGATCCTAGTGTCTGATAAGGAGTCCATCCGTCTATCTAGGTTCTTACCTCCTGCTCATCAGCTCAGTAATTTGGCAGCTTTGAGTTTATACAAGCAGATTTCAGCATTTCTTTCTCCTCCTCCAAGAGAGAGGCTTGTTTTGAGGTTTTGTTGTTAAATGTGGGGAGGGGAGGGTCAATGAAGTTGCTGAAGCGGGGGGAGTTAGTTTGAAAGAATAGGATAATAATGGAAAAAGGAAATATTTAACAAAACATATCACAGAAAATGTGAATCTGTTCAACTTCTGATCCAGCACCAAACCATGTAAGATGGAAGTAGACTTTGTACTGTGGAACTAAAAATGTGTGTTATCGTATAAATATTTGAAGCTATTATTAGGCAAGCAATGAGCTGGAAGTTTTGTCACAGCACTAGTCAAAGGACAGCTAGGAGAAATAGAGAAACCCACGCAACAAAGATAGACATGGAACAAAACCAAACAAGAGGAAAAGGCAAAATGTGGTATGATGAATGTACCGACCGTATTTAAGAAACTAGAAACATTTTGTGTGTCTTTTAAAGCAATTTAATGCTGGTGAAACACACCAGACTGAGAACCATAGAAAATGAAATCCTCTCTTTAGCCACAGGATGATTATGGTACCAGCAGTGGTGGTGATATATTGACCCCACACAGTCCTGCTGGGGCATTTGGATGCCCGGTTTGCAAAACCATTTTTGAAACCAGATTAACTTTGTGTAGAAAGGGCTGCATTGTGTAAATGGGCCAGGCTTCACTTGTGGATCCAAGTTCAGGTTATGCACATCACAAAGTATGGGGATGTTTGAGTCTGGGATTTTTGTTCTGGAGTATCTCTGCTTAAAACTTTAGTATGCTATAACTTTTTCTCTTTAGACCAGGAAAAGCACCCAAGAGCATGGAAATTACTCTGTGCACAAAGAAACTCCCCTTCCTATATGCATTTGCAGTTTTAATGTGGCACAAGTATTCAGAATACGCACAGCACATATTTCACTGACATGTATAGCTAATGTTTAGACAATTAGTTATTGTTATCACTAAAATATCTACTCTGGTATGGCATCCATTTTAATGATGTGTTACAGTTGTTATATTGTGGGAGTGCACATCCCCCTCTGCTACTCAAATAGCCCATAGCAATTGCAGCACATCCATGAAGTTTCTATCTGAAGTGGAGGTGGGGTGTAAATTTGGGTCACGTTAGTTTGTGTTCTGCCACGTAACTGAGTATAGAATGAAATCAGTTTATGTGGAATCCCATCTGATTGGGTATAAGATTCAAAGTGGTGAATAGAATGGTACCAGTGCCTTACCTGACAGCCAGGCAGTGATGAATCTCCCTTTACCAAACATGCATTTGGAACTTTTATCTTGTAAAATAGTTGGGCCTCCAAGTGGTAAAGTAACTGTTTTGTTTTGCAAACTAGCTGGGCATCAGTCAGTAATTACCCTTCACATACAGAGAGTTAGGGTTCTACACGACATGGCCAACCAGATGCACCCAAACCACCAGCACCATGGAGGAAAATAACCCTTCTCTTTTGTCTGTCTTAAGAATCTTCCTTTTTATTACTTTGTTATACTCTATATGGTCATATCACAAGCAACAGAGGTGGCTGATCTCCTTTATGCTTGAATGATTTTTACATTGTAGGTGTTGTTGTGAATGCTAAAAAAGTTTCTGAAGGTTGGGCCCTGTTATTAGGAATGGAGATGCCTGGTAGCCTTGAATAACATTGTACATTTTAGCTGACAGCTGGTTTTCTACCTCCTCACTCCCTGACTGTTTCTCCCCTATCCGTGAGGCAGACTTGACAGTTAAATCAGATACAAGCACCATCTGATTTACTAATCCAGGGACAAATTGCAACATCCCAGTAGTATCTAACTCTGCAATTTCAAAACTCAGGAGGCAAATAAAAAAAAGTCATTGGTTTTTAAAGCTCTTGAGATTTTTAAAACAAACCTCCCTTCACTTTCTGTCTGTCTTCTATTTTTTTAATCCTTTGCCAATTTAAAGAGGCTGAATTCGTAAGAGGAGTGTGTGGTTAAGCTGAACATCAGCCTGAAATGCACGAAGGGCACTGCAACTGGAGCCCAAACATCTACACAGCAATTTTACAGCCCTGCAGCCTGCACGCCGCAAGCCCAGACAACTGACCCAGGCCAGCCTTGGCTGTTCAGTTGCTGGGTAGACGTGCTCTTTCTCTTCCTTTCTCTGTCTCCACCAACCTCTACAAATAATGCTTCTTAGCTCTTCTGTAATACTTTATGCCTGCACATCTCAAAGCACTTTACAAAAAGAAGAGAATGCAGTTACCCCCTTTTTAAAAATGGAGAAACTGAAGCACAGAGAGGTACAGTGTACCCCTTCCACTCTATCTAGGTTCCTAGAAGATCACCCATCCCTGTGGTATCTGAGCACTCTTTTGTCCTCTCCTCTGGGACCTTCATGCCTCAGTTTCCATATCTGAGGGCTGGGTAGGAAATCACTTTTCTGCCCTGTAAAAACTTGAGATTTTGAAAAAAAAAAATCCTGACCCAGATTGGGACAAAACATCCATCTGAAACATTTTTCCCAAACCAAAAAAAAATTTTTTTAAAGGTTTGGGTCAATTGAACTATTTCATTTTAGCTTCAACCATTTTTTCCCGTTTTTTTTACTGGAACTGAACTTAAATTTGGAAATGAAAATTCAGTTTGAGCAGAGAAACAGAACTTTTCATTTTGAAAATGTCTAAACAGGACATTTAGATGACTTCAGAACTTTTTTCCAAAACTTTTTGTGAGAAATTCATCAAAATTGACCTTTTCCACAAAAAGCTGTGACCAAGCTAGTGTGCCTAAAATAGCATTGTGACTGCAGTGGCATTAGTGAGATGAACTAGGAACCCTCAGTATGATCCCTACCCAGGACCTAAGGTAAGTACTTGGGTGGCTAACACCTCTCAAACAGCTCGTGCTGCCATTGTGAATTTGTATTTTTAGCACACAAGCTTGTTCCAAGTTAGTGCAAGTACATTTACCCAAGGAAGTAAATCTTCAGCTTGAGTGTAGATGAACCCTGTATGTTTCCACAGTAGAGCTTCTGAACAAAGCAGTTGTAAGACTTTTTTTTTCTTTTAATACAGGCAAGACACGATATTTTGTCTAACTTCATTCTCACAAACAACTACAGCATTTTAGCTCTAATTTTCCAAAAAATATTCAACCTTATGCTGATACCCACCATGAAACATTTTAGCACAAATGTTAAAACTTTGGCAAAGTTAGAAGCAACTGAAATGAGGGTCTTAAAAGAGAAAGCATTAGGCAACCTTGACAAAAGGTGGTACTACCTGTAATGTGGACCCTTCAGAGCACTGAGGGTTCCATTCTTGAAAAGCTGATGGCTGATGGCTTTTTTCTGAACCATCTCACTTATTCACAGATTAAACAAAATATGCCAAAAATTCTCCTTAATAGGACTGAGCAGTGGCGGGGGAAGGGCTGCAGCCAGGTCTCTAAGCTAAGAATTGAGTACTATTGCAGCAATTTTGACCTAATTTCTGCAGCAAGACCCCCAGTTCTGCAGCTGACTCAGATAATTTTTTTAAAAGGCTGTTCAGCTGAAATATGAAAATGGATAATAAATCAAGACGGTATCTCCTGTTATTTAATTCAGTATCAAATTCAATTTAGTTTACGCTGCTCCTACATTTTTTAATTTTCAAAATGAAATGTTTGAATTGAAAACTCCTCCCCGTATTACGGAAGTCATCAGGAGGGACGGTGTAGATTTTTGGCAGCAGAGAAGGGGGAAACTGTAGTTTTTAGCATCTGAGAATAAGCATCTGGGATAAGCACTTTAGCTGACAGTTTCTATTCTAATGATTAGCAGTGACGCAGTTACATCGCAGATGTGTACATTATGATCATTAGGTGTTCATGTTATTACCCCACTGAGATGAAGAGAAGTGATTCCCACTTCTTAAATCTATTTCAGAGTGTCTTCAGACTGAATCTATGGCCTGGTCTATGCTAAAAAGTTAGGTCAACCCAGCTAAATTGCACAGGGGCATGAAAAATCATATCACTGAGTGGCATATTTAAGCCGAACTAGTTCCTTGTGTAGACAGCATTAGGTCAAGGGAAGAATTCTTCCATCAACCTACCATCACTTCTGGTGGGAGGTGGATTAATTACAGTGATGGGAAAACCCCTTCCAGCGGAGTAGGTAGTGTCTACACTTAAAACGCTACAGGAGCTCAGCTGCAGCATTTCAAGTGTAGACTAGCCCTACGTCTACACTTACAGCGGTGCAGCTGTAGTGTTTTAGTGTAAACACTACAGTGATGGGCGGGGTTCTTCTGTCACTGTAGTTAACCCACCTCCCTGAGAAATGGTGGCTAGTTTCTAGAAGAATTCATCTGTCCGACTACGGCTGTCTACACAGGGATTTAGGTTGGCTTAAGTACATCATTCAGGGATGTGTGGCTTTTTCACAACCCTGAGTGACATAGCTGCGTTGATCTCATTTTCTAGTGTAAAGCAGCTCTCAGGCAGACAACACAAAAGGTATATCGCCACTATGGAGATACTGCCATGGCTATACTGCCACAACTTTGTAGTATAAATGCAGCCCCGACCTACAGTAGGGGGTTTTCAGAACTACCTCCCCAAACAAAGCTAGTTACGCTGTCAGGCGTCCTCTTCTGTGGCAAGCTGGGGGTTTTGTCAGCATAGCTATGTTGGTCAGGGTGTGGGATTTGGGGGCTTTTTTCATATCCCTGGCTGACATTGCTATGTTGATATATAACTTCTCAGTGTAGACCAGGCCTATATTCAGGAAATTCACTCTGGTGTATATCAGTGTGGTTACATACATACATACATCAGTGCGGTTAACACAGCTGCAGTGCACCGATGCAAGGCAGGGCTTACCGTGGTGCAGTTTATTAGTCAATAACTGATGTCGTTACCCAAAAGTGACAGGGCTTCAGGCTTGGTCTGCACGGAAAAGGTATATCAATGTAGTTATGTCAGGTAGAGGTGTGAAAAACTACACTCCGACCACCATAGCTCTGCTGACCTAACCCCAACTGCACATACAGCTATGTGGCTGGGAGAGGTAATGTTCTACAGCAGTAGTTCTCAAACAGAGGTCTTCCAGAGGGTACATCAACTAGCTATTTGCCTCATTTTACAACAGGCTACATAAAAAGCACTAGCAAAGTCAATACAAAGTAAAATTGCATACGGGCAATGACTTTTTTATACTGCACTATATACTGTACCCTGAAATGTCAGTACAATATTTATATTCCAATTGATTTATTTTATAATTACATGGTAAAAATGAGAAAGTCAGCGATTTTTCCAGGAATAGCGTGCTGTAACCCTTTTGTATTTTTATGTCTGATTTTGTAAGCAAGTAGCTTTTAAGTGAGGTGAAACTTGGGAGTACGCAAGACAAATCTGTCTCCTGAAAAGAGTACAGCAGTCTGGAAAGGTTGAGAGCCACTGTTCCCGGCCGTGTAGGCTTTGTCTATGCTAGGGGGCTGTTGCCAGCACAACTATGCTAGTTTAGTCTCTGTAGTGAATACATAGCCTCAGTTGACAGTTTTAAGCTTTTCTTCACAACTTCAAGGAATAGGAGTTTTCTTTCTTCAATATACAATACAGTTCTGTGGCAAGAGATGGATTATGCAGCATATTCCACAGCTACAGAACACACAGAGCCCTGGTTATTGCTGTTGGAGGAGGAAGGGGATGTTATGAGAGCAGGGGAAGCAGCAGACATGTTGGGAATTGGGGAGAGGTTGCTTCAAAATGTAAAGATTTTGATTTCAGGTCAGGCCTTATTCATTCCTCAGCTGAGCCATTTGTCCCTTCTGCTCTGCTCTTCTGCATGAATGACAAAGTACCCTGCAGACTTTCCCATTTCATTTCACAATTTTCCGTTGACTCTGCTACTGAGTAGGAAGGAATTCCAAGCATTGTGTCATCCAGTATGCCCATATTATCTGTATATGGAAAAGTGGTCTCATTTCCCATCTGGGGGATCTCTTTTTAAATTGCTTCCAAGCTCCTGATTGCTGCAGCTCTGGAGGCAAGCATATTTCCAGATACTTTCTGTAACTACACTATATATTCTGTGATTCAGTCTCATGAGACACACAGAATTTTCCATGGCAACTGCGGAGCTACCATTCTTCTTAAAGAGACACGTACTAATAGAAAATGTGATGTGTAAAGAGATAATATCAGGTAGTCTTAAGGATATCTGGAACCTGTCAAAGGCTGGCTGGCCCTTTAAAGCAAGCTGGGCTCAGCTTTGCCCTCAGGCCAGGGTGTTAATTTATGAGCCCAGCTGTGAGAGGGTCAAGAAAAGGCTATGAACGGAGTGGAGTTAGGGAGGAGGGACCCAGCATAACAAGGAGAGCTCCATTTCTGGGGAAGGCCTGGGGGAATCCAGGCTGGAAGGGATCCAGAGGTAGCAGTATAGGATCCTCTGTGGAAGACTCTGAGACAGGGCTTGTAAGGGGCAAGGAGATCCTGAGGGAAACTGAAGAGTCCCTGGGTAAGAGAGGTAGGGGGAAAATCCTACTGGGCAAGAAGCAGCAGAGGAGGAACTCTAGAGGGCCCAGCAATAGGGGCAACGCAGATGATTAAAGTGGCCCAAGAGGGGCAGAAAAGTATTAGTTTGAAAATATAGTTGGACCTTTCCTTATCTCAGAAGGGGCTTGAATTTCTATATGACCTAGCCAGAGAACACCTAAAGAGAGACACAGGAGAAGACACAGGCTGGAAAAGGCTATTGCAAGGCCAAGGAAGTAGTCCCAGAGGTGCCAGAAATGAGAATCGCTTGGAATACCATCTCTAGGCCTGAGGGGGCGCCCTAGAGATGAGGGCACAGAGACCCCTACCAACATAAAACACTCCACCACATGCACAATTCTCTCCCCTGCAGAGAGGATGAGAAGAAGAAGAAACCATGTGGAAGATGTTAGTCACATTGCCTCATGCACTACTGGAAGACACTCAAATGCTATGATGATGAGAGCAATGTAAGATCCCCTATAGGACAGACAGACTTGGGTAAAAATAGAAATTTGTCCATATTTCAACCTTCCCAGCTGTCCAAACCAAACCTATGAACCATCTTTAAACTATCTATACTCTTTCAGCTGAGAAATCAAAACCACAACTGTCTTTGCTCAGCTACATCTTCCCAATGGCTACTGCCATCCCACCAGACCACATCTCATCTGGCCCCTTTCTGTTAACAATAAACCCTCTCCACTTTAGAACATCTCTTTCAAAGCTAATATCTTCCATGAGGCCCATCAATATTGACTCACCAACCACATTCGATGTAAAAATAGCATTATTCGAAATGCATGAATTGTGTACAAGACATGTACCACAGTGTGTTTGTTGTCTGTATTTGATTTCAGTGGTAAGATGCATGGGGCAGGGATAGTGTCTTCTTCTGTTTCCATAGGGCTCTGCATATGCTGTCAGCACTCAGTAAATAATACAGAGCAATGATAAAGGGGCAGCCACACCTGGATTATTGCATTACATAATAAGTGTCCCAAAACCAGAGAGATAGCGACAAATTGGAGGGAAGTTCAGAAAGAAGCAACAAAATTGGTAAAGGGACCTGAAGGGACTGACTTGTGTTGAAAAAATCTAAGTATCTTTACTGAGAAAGAATATAGAAGGGACATTGATAAGTCTGGAAATACGTGAAGGGTAAAAAATTGAAGGAGACGAAATAGTAAGATGGGACATGCATGACTATCTAAAAGACATAGAATGAAATTAGAAAATCCTTCCTCATAGTAACAGTTATTAGCCTATGGAGTAGGCCATCTCCCAAGAAAAGAGGTAAAAGTCTCTTTGCTTGGGGTATATAGCAGACCTGTCAAAATACTAGAACATGTGCTATAGAATGCACAGTTCTCAGCTGATTAATTCATTCTATCTGTCCAACTTTAATGTGTGCATCACCTGGCACCTGGATTGGCTGATGATCTAACAGCTGTGTGATCCCTGAAGCCAAAGGCAAAACCTCCATTCATTTCAACATGACAGGTTTCAGTGTTAAGCCTATTCCTCCTCTCATCAACCAGCTTTTGTGAATACAAACATCCCCACACTACATGTACTAATATCTGCATCCAGATCTGGAGGGCACCATGAAATAAAACCCTACTAAAACAAAACACTACACCAAACACACAATTCAACCCTTGGGGAGAAGAGGAGAGAAAATGAACCACACCTAACAGACGTTACTCACATTGCTTAATGCACTACTGGAAGGCACCCAAACACCATGGTGGCAAGGGTGGCATAAGGACCTATTTAAAATAGTCAAATAATTTTCCTTTTTTGTGCCTCAGTTTCCCTATCTGTAAAATGGAGATAATGATATGGAATTTTGTAAAGCACTTTGAGATCTACTGATGAAAAGCCCTATGTAAGAGCTAAGTATTATTATGTGTATTAAATTAAGAAATTAAAAATGTTCAGTTTGTGATGAACAGTAAATAAAACTCCTAAGCTTCTATTCTACCTTAATATTATTGATGGAGAGTCCTCTAGATTCCATTTGGTTACAATTCATCATTCCAAAAACTAGAAAGGAAAAAAACCAAAACCACTTGTAATGATTTATGTGGAACCTAAATGAAATAAAACACTTTATTTCTCCTTCTACAGCAGCAGTAAACTAAGAAACTAAGAAATCACAGAGTTGCAGCAGAATCATTGATGGTGCTCGTGCCCGATGCAGTGAAATAAAACACTAAGCAGCTTCCCTAAGCTAACATGCACAGACATGATGTCCAGATTATTCAGGAGTCCATTGATGCATGTCCAGTTTGAGGCACCAAGGAAGTGAGGAGCCTTAATACCTCTGTGGATCTGGGCCCGAGAATCTCATTTTCAGAGGTGCTGAGTAACTGGATTCAGCTAGATTCTCCTGCTATTTATATAACTGTCATTACCACAGTACCTAGGTATCTTGCAGTCTTTTCTTTTATCCTCCCAATGTGCCTGGGAGATAGGGAAGTGCCCTTATCCGTGTTTTACAAATTGGGAACTGAAGCACAAATCCTCAAAGATATTTAGGTGCCTCGCTCCCATTGAAATCGATGAGAATTTGATACCTAAATACCTTTGAGGGTCTGGGCCTAAGGGAGTTGCCCAGCATCACAGAGGAAATCTAGGACAGAGCAGGGAATTGAACATGGGTCTTGTGAGGCCCAGGGGAGCACCCTAACCACTGGCTCATCCGGAGCTGCTGGATACTGAGCCACTCAAAAACTGGACGCTTTTGAAAATTGTGAGCCTTAGGGTATGTCTACACTGCAAAAAACAAAACCATGGCAGTGAGTCGCAGAGCCTGGGTCAACTGACGCAGACCCTGTGGGCCCCAAAATATCAGTGCAGATGTTCCTGCTCACACCCGAGTTCAAACTCTGAGACTCAGCCCCCTTGCTGGATTATCTACACGGCCACTTTTACCCCCTAGCATAAGCCCAAGTCAGTTGAAACTGGCTCTGAGACTCGCTGCTGCTGGCTTTTTTCTTTTGGAGGGGGGCGGGGGGGCAATGTAGATGTACCCTTAGTCGGTTGCTCAAAGTCACTGTGACGCGGGACGCAAATCTCACACTGGACGCCAAGGAGTTAAGGGGCTGCTCTGGGCCCAGCCAGCCCCACCCCGCCACACCTGTAAGAGATGCACAGCTTGGAGGAGGAGATAAAGGGAGCAGAGCAGCTCACTTGTGGGCAGACAACAGATCTTCAACCCTCAGCGCCTGAGGGAATGCAGGAGTTTTCTTCACAATAACTGCCTGAAGGGCCCTCCCTGAGGGAAGAGAGGACCTGATCCTTGTACACCCTCAGAAGCAGGCATCCCTCTCTCTCGTACTAACTTGGTGTGTTTGTGTTAATTCCTCTATCCGCTGGTTTATGGAGACCCTGGAAAGGGATAGATTTGGAAGTGACCTGGTTGGGGGGCCAAGTCGTGGGAAGAGGCAGGCCACCGCAGAGGCACAGCAGCAGATCCCAGTGATGAGGGAGAGTGGCCATGCCACGCCAGACCATGAAGAAGCACCAGGGGAAAATTATTGGTGCTTGCTAACTAGAAAACACCACCAGTAACTAAAGCAATTTTGTTTCAGAGTTTCTAGGACACAGAGAGAAAAAGATAAACCATTTAAAACACTCCACCACCTTTCCATTAACTGGGATTTACTGTGTCCCTGCGCATAAAAAATATTTTCCAATAAGCAAATTTTATTTTTTCCTGCTAAAAGTTGGAATCAAAGTCCTTTGCTATTGTAAATCAGTTCAGCTGAGCTAGTGATGATCTGACACGAAATCTTTTCTCCTCGTTAGAAAATCAAGGAAAGAGGATGAAGAAAACAGCATGTTGCAGATACCAGGCTAGCTGTCCTGCGGTCCCTTTTCGGAGTCTCTCTGATTGCAATCAGATGGCAGGCCTTGGGCTTTTAATGTACCGATGGTAGAATGCCACAGTTCACCCATTCTAAGACTAAGACCTGGGTTTTAGCCTGCCTGGTACCAACTAGTAATTCCGTTGACTAATTACTAATGACTAATTCAGCAGGTCCAGCTGGAGTCAAACTTCACCAGGCTTTTTCATTGGGGCTTGTGACTGCATACATTTGCAGTGATACACACAGTGTCTTCAACACAAAGCATGGTTTCTTTTGTCCAAAAGATACACAGTACACAGAAAAGTAGACCTACACACACAGTCTCTTAGCCTCTCAAACCATAACTCAGGTGACTCTGTCTTATTCCCTATTGCTGAGCTGGGAGAAACAGCCTACATTGCCCGCAGCCTTGTCTCTGCGTCTGAATCGGACTGTTACATTTTTCTCTGACACATCCTCAGCTCACCCGTAACCCCCCTTCCTTTCTGTCAGGGATCTTTTTAATCAGTCAGGGTATTTTGCTCTTAGGCTTAGCCTTGGAAAAGGGACCCCATTCCAGTCTGGATGGAGTCAGCTATTATCTTAACTCCTTTGAAGTGGGGTATCTGATAGTCTGTTTTATCTGTGTCACTGTTTTACCTTGCCTGGGTTCTTTAACAGCCACTCTTTACAGCCTCTTTTGATTTAACCCTTTGCATTCAGGCACGTCAGAATCCCAAACTGAACAGGGAAACAGTCACACACAATAGTCGTAAAAGACAATACAGACATTTTCCCACTTTGTGCCACAGAACATGGTCACTTCTGGACGAAGCTTTGGCTGCAAAGGCACAGTTGGAGAAGGTGAGCATGTGTTTTTTATTGCACATCTATGTAATCATTTTATCACTGTTACAGTCCCAGTAGCAAATGGCGTCTCCTGCTGCTGCTTGGATTAATTAGTGTTTGGACAAAGCACTGCATAAGAGATCAGCATTATTACTTGTATTGTTAAGGGTTTGCAGTCAGAACCGTCAGCCACTTTGAAGGTTTCTCTCCATCTTGTACTCTGTCTTTGCAAACATGCTTATGTGAACTCTGGCAGCTAGATCCACACTCTGCTGCCCTGGGGGAAGACAGAAAAGCAGGAAGATTGTATGGGGGTGGGATGGAGGGATCTCTCACTAGAGCTGAAGAGACAGCTGGGTAGCATATTAGCCCCTATATCAGTGGTTCCCAACCTGTGGCCCAGGGCCAAAAGTGGCCCAAGGGGTCCTTCAAAGTGGCCTGCCACTCCTCTTCTGTTGGCTGCAGAAGGGAATCTCTGCCTAAGGACCCAGGGTATAGCACATTGCCCCGGGGCTACAAGACCAATGAAGGCTCCTTGATGCAGGGAGATCAGCAACCCCCTCCCCCAGCTCCAGCAGAGAGCAAAGCACTCAGTCTGGGTCCCTAGGTGCTGGGGTCTCTGCTGGAGCCAGGGGGAGCAGAGCACTGATCTCCCATCCCTGGCTACAGAAAGCAGTCACTGCCTAGAGACCCAGGTGGAGGCAGGGGACTACAGGACATGTGTCCTTTTCCTGCTGCAGCCCTGGGAATGGGAGATCAGTGAGGATGCAGCTGAGTCCTCTTTCCATCTGGCAGCCATGGGTGGGGGGGAGGCTGCTGGCAGGGACGGGTGGGCCTTCAGGGTTGTAAAAATGATATCTGTGGCCCTCGAGCCAGAATGGTTGGGAACCACTGCCCTATATCATGGCCAAAGGAGTCAGCCAGTTGGGAGATGTCCAGCCCCTAGCTACGCTGGCTAGCGGCACCCAGCTGCTAAGGCGATTGGTAGATATTGATGGACAGAAGGACTATGCATGCTGTAATCAACACACAGAACACATGGACCACGGGTGCTTTTCAGAGCCCTGCATTCCTCTGAACATCCCCTTGTATCTGGCCCTGGAAAGCATGGTACTGGGAGCGAAGACACAACTGCCAGCTTCTCTTTTCCCCCTAGCAGTGCTAGTCAGAGCCACAGCATTTGTACAAGGCCGAGTAATTCTTTATCCAGGGCTAAATCGCTCCCCCTGCATGGGTGCAGGCGTGTGAATGTGTGTATAAGGGGAAGACACAAGCAGCCTTTTCCCTTCTTGTGCACCGTGCTCAGGAGCTAGGAATCATCACTACAACTGAGAGAATGCAGGGACTCCTAGCCCTGTGCACCCTGCTCGCCCCCCCCCGGCGTCATGCTCCAGGTTACCCACTTCCCCAGTCTGACATACTGGCTGGAGCAGCAGGCCAGATGTGGCATGGGGAGCAGGTTGAATTATCCTCCTGGAGTTGTCTCTGGAATGATGGGGGCTCCACATCTCTCCCTCCACAGCACTGTGTGTAGATACCTTTGGCATTTGTCACTTTGGTACAGGATATAAACTAACTTGTACATGAATGTCCTTTGCTAGTACTCAACACCTTCATTGACAGAGAGGGAAGAAGAGAATTTAGCTGATCAGAAACCAAGTCTTCCTATAAGCCACTGTTACCTCTGCCTTTCTTATAGAATGCTGGAGGAAGTAAGAACGTAATTATATGACATGAGGTTCCTCTTTCCGGTTTCATAGGAATTTCCCGTAAGAGTGGATTTTTCCAGGGCATTGAGTTACTCACTCTGTGCTTGTACATCTGTTGTCTTGTATTGGGAAACTGCTGGGAGAAATAGAGAGAGAATACTCACAGGATATACACTCATCCAGTAACTGAAAGACAGGAAACTCATATTAATGTGGAGGTTTATTACTGTCTAATGTGGAGTCTATTGCTATAAACAAAGCTGGGAAAGTCAGGATCTGTTTTACAATTCCTGCTGCTATTAATACATATATTATGCACTGAACAGTACCTGTAATATCTATTTCTTGGTGCTAATGAATGCTATTTAGTGGCCTGAATGTTTCCACTCTAAGCTACTATTTTAAGTACATCATCTCTTTCTGAAACTTTCATCTATTTGGCTAAAATTTTCCCTGCCTGGTCTCTCTTTGAAGGTGAATTTGTTTCAAACGGTTGCAGCCAAAAAATGGATCAACTGTCCTTGAGTCTAAGGAGAATGTGAAAAATACACTCCCCTTATCATAAAATGTTAGGAGAACAAGAATGTTGCATGATTAAAGCCAGTAAATGCTAAAAATTAAGCTTGCCTGCACAACCTTAACTTTGCCCTTTTGCCTATAAGCATCATCACAGTCTTGAATTGCATCATCACAATTTACACCTCAAATAATACAATTTTTAAAGATCTAGTGGGAAGCATCTTGTGTTCTCCTGTGGAGCC
This sequence comes from Mesoclemmys tuberculata, assembly GCA_007922155.1. Lineage (NCBI taxonomy): Eukaryota > Metazoa > Chordata > Testudines > Chelidae > Mesoclemmys > Mesoclemmys tuberculata. The sequence goes on along the minus strand of ML675632.1, from coordinate 3,486,266 downwards.
AAGTCATTTGGCTTGTGAATGACTTTCATGAACGCTGCTGAGGAAGCCTAAGAAATTCCGTTACGAAAAAAAAGTGCATAGACATTAAAGGTGCGGGAAATGCATATGTTAATGTTGCTTGTTTAACCTAAACTCTTCCCCCTTGCAAGAATGTATATGGTACAGTTCTTAATGACATTATCACATACTATTTCCCAAATAAGGAGCTATATTATCATACAATTTGTTTCTGCACCCGACTATACATATCTAGCATACATGTACTATTTACTTGCACATGTGTGCCTGGCTATATCTACCTCCTAGCTAACTGATTTAGCCCCTGAATTGCACCTGAGGAAGGTCATCTGCTGGTTGATATGGGAGGATAGGGATGGGAGCCTGGATCTCCCATCTTGGTGCCCTCACCACTTGACTGTAGTGTCATTCTAACTTTCTTTGTCTCTTTCCCTCTGGCCCAGTGACTGTGGACAAACTTAAACAGTCCTTGGGTCAAAGAGAGAGAGAGTGAGAGTAACTCTATAGTCCACCCACATGGCAGACCCAGGCTCCAGTCTTCCTGCCCCAATCACGCTTTCCTTGTTTATCCACAGTGAAACAGCTTCACCAGAGATGCTGAGGGAGCCCCTCATGAGACTCTCCCATAGCTCAGTGGGTAGAGGTGCAAACTCCCTATTCAGCTCCTCTCTCTGTCTCTGGACCTGAGGGGGGAATTGAATGTGGGTCTCCTACATGCTACATGAGTGCTCTAAACACTGGGTTAAAGGTTATAAGGTGGGCACTGCCTGCTCTGCCTCCAGTCATTTTTTGAGGTGCCTAACTCATTACGGCAAGAAATGCCTTTGATGCTTCCTGGGGGTACCAGGGTTGTGAGGCACCTCGCTACCTACCACTTGCCCTGAGCATGAGGAAGCCCTGCTGCGGGTCAGCGCTCTAACTGTGCCAGCCACTGGCAACGCAAGCTCTCCCCGCCCAACCTGTCCAGGCTCTGCTGTCCCTCTGCAGATTAGCGACAGGCCCACTCCAACCTCCAAATGTCTCCCTGCAGCGTCCAGCCCCTGTTCCACTGACACAGTATTCACAGTGCTTAGCTACTCCTAAAGAAGCAGTAGCCACCAGTTTCCCAGCTTCCCTTCAGATCATCACTCTGTTTAACACGCACCGCATGGATATTTTTATAGTGGAAACAAGTACAGATATATTTAGCAAAGCATAGAGATTCGAGAAGTAGCAAGTGAAAGTATTGGAAATAAAGGGTTACATGTAAAATAAAATCGTAATATGCATTCAGGAGCCTATACTTAATTAACAAGATACTGTCTTGTCTAATGAAGGTTAGCTCATCCAAAGTCTTCGCAGCATTTTCTGCCAAGTTGGCTGTGCCCTCAGTTCATAAGGCAGAACATGGTAGCAGTTCGTCTCCTCAGTGAAGGACTGTGTCCATTTGCATTCTCCTGATGTGTCAGCCTAATCCTTTGATCTTGGTCACAAACAGGACACCCTCCTGCTGTGTGCTCCTTGCTGGAGATTTTGTGATCTCTTGTTAATTTAGCAAACTTGATTAGCTGATGGCTCAGTATCCAAATCAACATGTGATGAGGCACACAATGCACAATGAGCAGACGCAGATAAGCATCGACTGCTCCTTGCCTGAAGTAGAATCATGTTTATATCCTTCTGGGGATCTACATTCACCTTAAGAACATAATTTTCATGCATAGCTCCTCAGATATCTTCTGTGTATACATCTCGCAATGCTTATGCTGACCAGTGTGGGGCTGGCTGTTGGTAGAGACCTCACATATCACCTTTTAGCAAATCCTTAGGTGTATATCTCACCCAAGGGACCCCTGTAAAACTCTATGCATACCCTGTGCCCTCTGCCATTTGGCATCAAGCAGTTCCTAAGCCTCATGACTCCCATTCATGAATCAGTAAGCAGATATAGGCGTTCTCTGCAGCCTGAACTTAGCTACCTATCTCAGAGACGGGGAAGGATCTTCAAAAAAACACCCCTCTCATCAGCATCTCCCATCGGCTCACTTAGGTGGTTCCCCGCCTAGCACTCTGGCTTTCCTGGACTGCATTCCAATGACTGTTTATCATTGTGCAGGGAGCCTGGGCACCTAACTCAGCTTTGTGCATTGCACTGTTGTTCTTGTGATTTTCTATGCACCCAAAAGTTAGGCACTGCGTTGCTCAGCATTGCAACATCTAAGCCCCTTTGTGGATCTGGGCCTTCACTGCCATTTATTAGTGCCTCTTCTTTTGCTGCCATAAAATGGAGTGAGGTGGACTGGAGAGAGAACCCTTATTCCCCAGAGACAAATGCCACCAAGCCTTGGACATCTAATAAGTTATCACATGGAGAAAATATATGCAACTAATTTCAAAATGTGCATCCACATTCTGCACACAAACTAAAATCTCTTTACACTGACAAACCAACTAACAGGACAAAAACGAAGAAGGATGAAGGACAGAGTCAGCCATCCTGGGATCCTTGTCAGCAACTTAAAGAAGTATGGGTTGGATGAATGGACTATAAGGTGGATAGAAATCTGGCTAGCTCATCGGACTCAACAGGTAGTGATCAACGGTTCGATGTCTAGTTGGCAGCCGGTATCAAGTGGAGGGCCTCAGGGTCGGTGCTTGGGCTGGTTTTGTTGAACATCTTCATTAATGATCTGGAGGATGGGGTGAATTGCACCCTCAGTAAGTTTGCAGATGACACTAACCTGGCAGCAGTGGTAGCTACTCTGGAAGGTAGGGGTAGTATATAGCATGACCGAGACAAATTGGAGGATTGGGCCAAAAGAAATCTGATGAGGTTCAACAAGGACAAGTGCATAGTCCTGTACTTAGGATGGAAGAATCCCATGCACAGCTACAGACTGGGGACCGACTGGCTAGGCGCGAGTTCTGTAGAAAATGACCTGAGGATAACAGTGGACAACAAGCTGGATATGAATCAACAGTGTGCCCTTATTGCAAAGAAGGCTAACGGCATATCGGGCTGCATTCATGGGGCATTGCCAGCAGATCGAGGGAAATGATTATTCTCCTCTATTCAGCACTGGTGAGGCCACATCTGGAGTACTGTTTCCAGTTTTGGTCCCCCCACTACAAACAGGATGTGGACAAATTGAAAACACTCCAGTGGAGGGCAACAAAAATGACGAGGAGGCTGGCGCACATGACTTATGAGGAGAGGCTGAGGGAACTAGACTTGTTTAGTCTGCAGAAGAGAAGAATGAGGAGGGACTTGATAGCAGCCTTTAAGGACCTAAAAGGGAGTTTCAAGGAGGAGGGAGCTAGGCTGTTCTCAGTGGTAGTAGATGACAGAACTAGGAGCAATGGTCTCAAGTTGCAGTGGAGGAGGGCTAGGTTGGATATTAAAAAAAACTTTTTCACTAGGAGGGTGGTGAAGCACTGGAATGTGTTACAGGAATCTCCACCCTTAGAGGTTTTTAAGGTGCAACTTGACAAAGCCCTGGATGATTTAGTTGGGATTGGTCCTGGTTTGAGCAGGGGGTTGGACTAGATGACCTCCTGAGGTCCCTTCCAACCCTAATATTCTATGATTCTATGAATTCAAACCTTTTTGCAGGCAGTCTGAATATTGCAAACCTGAGGCTTAGATCCCCTAGCTAAGGCTGGGGCTACACTGATGGTGGCAAATTCGCCGCCGTCAGATCGATTGCTTTGGATCGACTGAGCGGTCTGTGTAGACCTGCTCAGTCGATCCAGCAAGCGATGCAGGAAAACCACCTCGGTAAGTGGCGTAGCGCTGTTCCCTTCGACGCAGCGCAGTGTGGATGGAGCACAGAGGAGATGCTGCAAAGTCAACAGGAGATACGCAAGTGATTTTCATCACTTGCGTATCTCCCATCGACTGCCGCCAAATCGCAAAGGTAAGTGTAGACCAGGCCTCAGAGGAAGAGACAGGGTGAGAAACACTCAGAAAGGTTTAGGCTGTGATGATAATCCCCAAATCCTACAGACCCAAACTTCTCCCCATGCTCTAAGAACGTACAAGGTTCCTCTGAGCCAGCAGCACGATTCCTAGCAATGACGTCTCCAAGGAAATCCAATAGCTTTATACGCACAGCAAATTGTTGGATGTGTGTTCCAGTGCCTGTCTGTCAAGCCCAAATTCACAAAAGTTCAGATTCTCTAGATTCACTCCTGCAGGAGCTAAGAGCTACTTCGAACCTTCCATTCCAAGGGCAAGGCACACTTCTTTGAATTTGTCCTTGTAAAGAAAAAGCAGCTGGGCACTACAGCAACAAAAAGGACACACCCAAGTTTCTCCAGGGCAAAGAATGGAGAAGAAGCTACATGTGACATGGTAACATCACTAGAAGGAGCTCAGCTATTGTGGTGTCGGCCACTGTATGAAAAACAGAATAGAACAGAGAATATGCTTGGTTCTAGTAAATCCTGAATCCCCTGCTAGCCATTTTCCTGGCCCTACCCAGGAAGGAACATTAACAAACTGCCTTTGCCCACATGATTAGAGAGATCCTTCCAAACTGCTGTGCTATTATGTCCTCTCCCTTTGAAATCAATGCGGCTGAGGCTGGCTCAGCTGCTTTTATGGCAGCTACATTTAAAAAGATAATATTAACACATCCAAGTGCATTGACATCATCTGCCTGGCTACATATAAAATAAAACACATTCATTCTCTAGCTGTGAAGTTATTTAGTTAGTTCCATTCCAGAAAGGACAGGAACCATTTATTTTTTTAATGTCAGACTATTTTTAAAGACCATTTCTTGGCTGCAGAAGGCCAAGGGGAAGATAGAAATTTCCTCTCTCCCTTGTTATACAGTGGGGAGGCTGGCTTTATGCATATGATGAGCAGAAAAAGCCTGTTCTGATGGAAACTAATATAAAAATCCTAGATGACTTAGGACCCTGAGGACAGAAAGCTTGCTGCAGCAAGGCTGTCTGCAAGCAATTAGCTTCTGCCAGAGAGCTGTGGTATTTTCTTCTCTCCCTTTGAAATGAACGTGGCTGGGGCTGGCTCAGCTGCTCTTATGGCAACTAGCTTTAAAAAGATAATAATAACCATTCTAGGCTACATCTGAATTCAAATACATTCATTCGCTAGCTGTGAAGTTATTTCGTTAGCTCCATACCAGGAAGAGAAGGAACTTTTTTTTTTAATGATGTCAGACTTAAGTCCAAGGGTGGCCGGGGCAAGAGCTGCTGCTGCCATAAGAAACAGTGATTAAAACAAGATGATTTTTATCCAGAGCCAGCTTTGAAATAAGTTGTTTATAAAGGAAGTTTACTTCAAACTCAGTAGGACTTGGAGTTCTTTCCCATTTATTCCTCCACACAGTAGAAACCAAGTCCTGAGCTTTGTGAGTTCCAGAAGTGTTACAAAGCCCCTAGCCACTGCACTGACCACAGACCTAAGCAGTCAATGTCAGGATAAGAGGCCGACTGCTCAGACCATCCTTCCTTTCCTTTCCACCTGATCCAAATCTAGCACAACCGAAGAGGCAGGAAAGGAAGGAGGCTTGGTTTAGATCTGCAGAGTCAATCTATTAAGAGACCCTTCCTCTTTAGTTCGTGTGTTTGCCTCTGCATATTCTACTGTAGGAAATTCTGAAGCAGGAGAAAGCCCCCGGGCACAGGACTGAGGAGTGCAAATTAAACAGATGGAAGGATTAGCCTCAGTGATAACTGAGAACCGAGCCTCAGATCTGTCCCGAGTCTTTAGAGAATAGGTAAAGCTATGACTTGAGCTCCAGGAGGAAGCCTTCCAAATCTCAGTTATCATGTAGTCAGAGTGTCAAGGCAAGCCATAGAGGCAACTACAGTTCAAGGGGAATGAGCTCTAAACCCGTGATGGTGACACTCTTGCCTGCTTACCAAAGGTTTAATTGCAGCCAATGAATCTACTACAATTGACACCAGTTGAGGATCTGGCCCTCTGCTGTGTGTTGTTCCCTAGTTATTCTTCTGGAGTAAGCTGCAGGCTTCTAGTCACCACAGCTCCACATGCTTTCATGAGCCGTTATACTGTGAAACGTATTCTCATGCCATCCAGTCAGTGGTATATCTGGTCCACATCTTAACATGCAGGACAATATTAATCCTCCTCAGAGAGTAAATAACTATACAGCAAGCCCCAGTTACAAGTGTAGTGCCATAGGCTCTCTTTTGTTCCATCAATATGATGTGAAGACATCCATCGTGCTGGATATTTTTGGAGTCCCCATTCTTTGCTGAAAGGCACATGACATTTTCCACTGGCTGGCTATTGCTCCCATAGAGTAGAATGTAATAGCAAGCAATCTTAATTGTGCCTCCCTCAAGCTTATCACATGTCAGTGGTACAAGACCCAAATTAAACTCAACCCTTTACCTCCTCTGCCAAATACCACCCGTTATGTATGCCATACCCAACACCACCCATTTGGAAACAAACTGCACTATTGCATGCCCACGCACCAAACTCAGTTGCACTCATTGTAGCTGGCATGGTTTATTTGGAAAGAAAATACAATGCAGCTAACAACACTGATAATTATTATTATTTATTATTATAATCTTGATATCATAATGATATGTCATTATGATATTATTAAAAACAGATTCAGCTCCGGTTGCTGTTTTGTTAGTTATGTGGGCCCAGATCCTCAAAAGTATTTAGATTCCTAACTCCCATTGAAATCAGTGGGAGTTAGAAATCTAAATACGATTTGAGAATCTGGGGCATAGTCTTTAAATAAAAAGAATTAAATACAAGCTGTCTGTGCCTTATATAAGAACAACATGCATGAGAAGTATTGGCCACTTTAAAAAAACTAAAAGGACACATTTGAGCGCAGGGACAACACACGAAGGGTTTCGAAAACTGGATGAAATGGTCAGCAAGTGGGAAGCGTATTTCTCAGTTCTTTCTGTGTAAAGTGCAATCAGATAGACTGGTACCTTTAGAATGCAGGCACATGACATATACCCTTGAAGGAATATGCTCCATCATTCTCTTCCCCAACCACACCTCTCATAGTGGGAAATAACAAAATAAAATTACTCAATCTCATGTTAATACAAACTAAGACAAAAAGGTACAGTTCAGAAACCACATCTAACACCAGGTGGTGCCTGTGATAAGCGCAATGCTGGGACTGAAGTTTATTCTACAGTTTTGCATTTGATTTAGAAATTTTATAACCCACTGCAATTCTTCCAGGCAACACTGAACTCCAAAATAAAACAGGCTGGAAGACGCAAGGCAGAGTTCTGCAAAGTTATGCAGTGCCCAGTGTATCTTGGACAGCTACTTTTAGAAAATGTCAGCTTCCTTGCCTAGCCACTGCAGTGCATTTTAGTGTAAGATTATCAGAGACTCACGATGGTGAATGAAAGTTTGAGACCTAATTATCCTGGTCCTCACACTGGTGTAAATCAGGAAGAAACTCCAGTGAGGTCATGAGAGTTACACTTGGATAAAACCAGTATGAGTGAGAGACAAATCAAGTAAATGGTGACCTTTCCTATCCACATCAAAGGTTTCATTGAGAAAGGACCTGAGCCAAAATTCTGCAGATGAGAATTCCCTTCATCACCACCACCTATGGGGAAAGTTGAGATCCAGATCCAAACGGTCTACCTCAGTCTAATCTCTAATTTCACTTCTCGTAACAAAGTCCAGGTTGTGCCTGGATGCAAAATACTAATTATACTGTATGAATTACTGTTATAAGTACCCTGGATATTCTGCAGTTCCATGGCCCTGGGATTTACCACAGAATCCACCCTTCTCATAGAACCGGGCTTCATAATGTAAATTTTCATTTTTTTAAAAACTAAATTTCTAGCACGTGTGGTTGAGAAAAAACTTTTCAAACGTGAACCAATCCAGAGCTATCAGATTATCTGCATTAGTATCATGATTCTGAAACCTAATGAGGCCATTGTAAATGTCAACATTGTTAACTATATCTATGTTGGACCATTGGAAACATGATAATGTGTAGCTTCCACAAACCCAACCTTCCTCTCACACCTTCCTAGATGCCAAAAGCCTCAATTATCTCTTATCCGGCCACCAAAATCTCCAGCTTCCCTCATTGTAGCTTCTGCAATGCAGTTATGTGGTTTTAATACAAAATTTTGCAGCACATTGAAAATGGAAAATGGAATATTTTGGGCATCTTAAAATAAACATAATTTAAATAAGACAAGAAATACTGTACTGATTGCATTCTTTTTCATATATTATGCAACCAAATTACGCAAACAATTTTAAAGGATATGAAGTGACTGCAGAATTTCTGATCTGCTGCATAGGAGTACCACAGAATCCAGCTGCCTTGCCATAGAATATAGGCCATGCTTGCTGTGGCGTATGCAGGGCCTTGGTTATTATTACTTATTTATTACAGCAGTATAATAGGTGTGCATGGCATATTACAGGCATAATGAGGCAAGGTACCTTCTTTGAAAAGCTAATTTAAACCGAGCAGAGGAGAACAGATAATGAAGGAGATTTCAATGGAAAAAGTTAATCTGATTTGTTTTGTGTACAGTCTGATAGGGGTTTGTTTTGTTTCTTTTAAATCTGGTTTATTGTTTTAATTATTTTTACAGAGAATATTTTGTCATGCATAGAGTTTTAGTTTTCCTCTCAAAATACTTAATCAAAGAAGTCCTTAAGGTATCACCGAGCCTGTAAGAGATCAACACTCAGAAGAAGAGCCAGTGGCTCCAGCTGAACCCAGTTTCAACCTTTAAGTGATGCTGTTGGGAAAGGAAAAACAAAGGTGATGCCAAGTTCCTCTGTCAAAGCGATCTGCCCTCCACCTAATTGTCATCAATTAAGACAAAGTCCCGACGTCTTACTGAATTCATCTCAAAAGCCTCATCCCCAAGCAGCAAGTTTTGAGAAGTGATTTAGTCTATCTCCAGCTTGACAGGAAACTGCACAACTTCCTCTTGCAGGGGGATCTGATCAAAGTGTTACATGTTTCATCACCTCCAGACTGTACTACTGTGACTCATTTCATTGGGGGCTGAAGATGAAGACAGCGCAGAAATTCAGCCTGGTGCAGAACACAGCATCCAGAAAAAATATCAGGAGCGCACCACACAAGTACTCTGGACCCTCCACTGACCTCCACTTCACACGGCAATACAAGGACCTGGTCTTCATCTTTAAGAACTTGCTATGTCTCCATTCATGACTCATCAGGCAGCTGTGATGGCTGGTCCCTCAAGAACAAGAGATAAACCATAACCAGTCAAAGTTTTCTCTTGCTTTTGGACCCACCTACAGGGAAAGCATGATCGTTTTCAGAGCATGTGGCCCGTGACTCACCCTTTTGCAAAAGTCTTCTCATAATAGTGGAGGAAAGGGAAGTGCCACAGGAAGAGAACCTTAAAAACACAGTAAGCAAACAGCAGTGTCCATTATGGAAATCGCTATGCATTTGTCACAGTCACTGATGCTATTGTCAGAGAGGCCAGAGAAATGCCTCAGGCAAACAGTCAGAGACTAGTAGCTAGTGGTGTTTGATGAAAAGTGTGATTTGAGGGAATATTTGTAAGGCAATATTGAATGTGGTTAGCACACAGGAACAGGGTGTTAGTAAAGGGAACTCTAAGTGGTGTTTATGAAGAACCACATCTTTTCTGTGGCAATTATTTCAACAGGATCAGGATCTGGCCCAAAGTAGATTGGACAATAAATCCATAAACATAACATCCGCCACACACTGATCAACTCCTGGTATATCTAATCCATGATCCTGTCTCTGATGAGAAGAGTGAGTGATGCTACATAGAATAAAAAAATGTCTTTTAAACAACTGTTTTGATGAAATGTGGCTTCAGTTTTTGTTTTTGTTTTTTTATGTTTAAATGGGAATTTTGCCAGAAATATTTTGATTTTTTCACAAAGGTTTCCATTTTTCTACAAACCTTATCCCATCTTGTATTTATGATTTCTTTTTGTTTATCATTTCTTCTGTTTGCTTTGGCGTGGCAGAGGTCTATTGCCAATTTTGATTGGTCAGCTTAGTCCTGACGTAGTAGGATTTTTTTTCAAAATTTAAAATAAAAATAAGTGAATTAAAAAATCCCATGGAAAAATATGGGGTTGGGTGGGAAGAGGAAACAATCGATTTAGAAAACCTGCAAAATAAAACTCGCTCACCATTCCTGTGCCTTAAGTAACATTTATATTTTGACCTCTTTTAGGAGGATGAAAAGCCCATGTCACTAACTACTTCTGCAAAGCTGAGAGTGTAGCAGGGGGTTCTCTGATCTCATATCCTGAATTACTGAGGGCTAGATCCCAGCTTCCCTTATGCAGAGGAACAGTTTGAAGGAAGGAAGATGCTGCTCCCTCCACCCTACAAGGACTCCAAATAAAGGCTAAGCAGTATTGCAGTTACTGCTCCCTAATTACTTGCCTTGGGATGCTCAGAGCCCCAAAGGGGTTGGAGTGAAGGCAGAGTCATGGCAGTACAGGAGTAGAGGGGTGGAGTATAAAATACCTAACCACTACAGAGAGGATAGCAGTGTGTGCACACTAGATATTCAAACTATAAGCCAGTGACTTAACCTTTCTGTGTCTCCATTTCCCATTGTGCAACAGGGATAATTAAATCACCTAGCACTCAGGAATGTTGTACCTTTAATATCTAGAAACCGCTCGGAGATCATCTCCTGATCATCTCCTGATCTCCTGGGGCTCTGGAAATTCCAAGGAATATTGCATATAACTTTTAGCTACACTCCTCCTTTGAAAGTTTCCTTACAGAATCCACTGATTCAACTATTTCAAATTCTGAATTATCTGACTTGGCAAATTGGAATCGGCTTTTCAGAATGTTCTGAGAAGCAAAAAATGTGCTCTGTGTCAGTACGAGAAAACACAGAGCGGTATTACAGTCAATCTGTATGCTGAATGAGTCAGCCACAGTTTATGCACCTGCTGTGATTTACAAATCTGAATGCACTTGGAGATGCTGGTTTTGCAAACAGATGGATTTTGTAAATCCTGTTAACATTTCCGTATGTAAGAGCTTCACAACAGAAAAGGAGCATGTCCATGTAAGTATCAGATCCACTTACCCTTACAAATTTTAAATTGTGCTTCATTTTACTGTCAGAAGATATAAATAGCATCATTTTAGACTAAGCACCTTGGCTGCATTTCTGAGAATAGTGACTCTCAAGAAGTTTAAATTTAAATTAGTTGATGTCTGCATCTAGCTACAAGAAATAATCAGGAGGCTCAGATGAGTGATGTGTGCCTCTAATGATACATCAGTTCTAAAGGATTCAGTTCGACCATAATCTAGCAAAATAATTAGTTCTGAAAAAACATAGGGTCTGTATGTGTAAACTGCTTGCTTGCATTTTCTCAATCACAGGGCTTTGTTTCCAAAAAGTTACTGGGATGTGTGGTTTCCACAATGTTTAAGCAGCTTAGGGAGAAAAAAATTGCATAACGTATTTTCTCCGTGTCACTTTTTGATATGCATTGAACTCCTTTTGCTTTGTGCATATAGAGAGTCTCCTACTGGTTCATGGGACAGGGACATGAAAATAAACAAGGAGGCAGAGCTGGATTTTTTTTAAAGGTGGCGGAGAAGGGAGCTGGGGCTAGCACCTGGTATTGTGGAAAGACAAAACCCAAATAGAATACAGGAACAAATTCAGAGGGACAGAAATGTAACATTCAGTGTGTGTCAGCAATTTACATACAACATTGCTGGAACACTTCCATTTATCAACACAGGGAGACTGCTCTAATAGCAGAGCAACACACACTTGGCTCTGGCAGTCATTACACATATTGTATGTGCTGACTATCTTAAATCAACACAGCCCTCTAAATACTACAAGGCAGGGCTGCACTTCAAGGAGAGAAGAGTAGTCGAGTGATCTGAGCACAGATCTTACTTACAGCATGAAACCCTTGCCTTCTAATCCTCGACTCTGCAAATGATGACTTCTGTGGCTTTAGGCAAAATGCTTAACCTGCCTGGGCTAGATTACGTCTGGCCCCAGTTTGGGATAGTAGGATTGGGAATTTAGAAGGAAACCTACCATCTTGTACTGTCATGAAGGGGCTAGCCACAACTGCAGTCCTTCCTCTCCAATGCACACTAGGCTAACACTGAGTGTGACACTAACCATCCCAAAAGGAAACGGGCTCTTACCTGGCCATGACTCCACCTCCCTACTACACCCTAGCCTCTAGGTCGGACAGGCTACAGAGGAGATGAGCAGTGGATGCACTTCTCCTGTGCTCCAAGGAACTCTGAGATACCATCTCTAATCGGAGGTAGTGTCTGAAATGCAGAAATGACCCCTTACTTTCCCTCCTGTAAGATGGTTGTGATGCCTACATACTTCCCGCAAAGTACTGAGAGAATCAGTGAATTAATGCTTGAAAAATGCTATATATTGAACACACTCGCTATTATTATTAGAAGTTTAATATGTGAGCAGTTAAAATGGGATTTAGCTGGATAGAATCCCCCATATGTTGTTCTCTTAGAAAAGTGGTCCATTTTTTTGGCTTCTGTTCCCAAAGACAAACGTGTCCACTCCTGTATTACTAATTACACAGCTTATAGCCATGTAGTCCTGTTACGACAAATTGAACAAATGTCTAGCACGAGTAAACACCATTTTAACTAAAGTAATTGTTTTCATGCCTCCTCCCAACCCCCAGCTAGTAAGAGAAGTAGTTTGTTGCCAATTTTGCAGTCCTCTAAAATATAGTAATTGTTCAATTAGCACTTAATGTCTGGAGTTCATTCCTTCTTTCTCCCAATCACTAAAGTTATTTTGCTAGGATTGTATTGATAATTTCTGAATGTATATACAAGTGGATTCCTCAAGGAATTCACTTTGAAGTACTCAGAAGAGAGGAAGGTGATGAGGAACAGTCAGCATGGCTTCCCCAAGAGCAAGTCATGCCTGACTAACCTGATTGCCTTCTGTGATGTGATGACTGGCTCTATGGATGTGGGGAAAACAGTGGACATCATATACCTTGACTTTAGCAAAGCTCTTGATATGGTCACCCACAGTATTTTTATCAGCCAGTCAAAAAATATGGGTTGGATGAATGGACTATAAGGTGGATAGAGAACTGGCTAGATCACCAGGCTCAATGATAGTGATCAACAACTCAATGTCTAGTTGGCAACCAATATCGAGTGCAGTGCCTCAGGGGTTGGTCCCGGGGCTGCTTTTGTTCATGTCTTCATTAATGATCTGGATGATGCGGTGGATTGTACCCGCAGCAAGTTTTCAGGTAACACTAATCTGTCAGGAGTGCTAGATACGTTGGAAGATAGGGATAGGATCTTCCACAATTCTTTGATTCTAAGTGGGATGGGGGGAAGAGCATCCTATTGAGCCATCCATTTATATCCCATACCTCAGGACCTGTCAAAAATCTGTCAGACAGAAAAGTTCCTACTGAATGGGGCAGAGAACAGGGACCCCAGTAACAAATGAATGGGGCAGGGCCTGAACTGATGTCCATTTTCCCAGAAGACAGGGCTACAGAGCCCAGAAATGTCTGATAAGGAAGCTGGGGGCTTGAGCCTTGTAACTGTGACTTTGAGAAATGATTAAAGCAGTATATGGTACCTAAGTAAGTGGGTTTTGAGCATGGGACTTCTGCAGGTTTTGGGATGGAATTAATTCTTCCTGCTACCACTACCCCCAGCCCAGGTGTGGAAGGCCTGGAACACTACTGGAGTCCACTCTCTAAAGATGGGTTTTGGCCAGTGGACTCATAGAGTTGAGGATCTGTTGGCAAAACCTCCACTCCTTACATGGTTCAGCCAGCCCCAGGTCTCTTTCCATAGCACCTTACAGGGTGCTACTGCAGAGCAACGCTGCCTGGCTTGCAGCAGAGTCAAAGCCCTTTCACGTGATTTCACTGCAGCCAAGGCCCCACAGAACCAAATCAGTTTCACTGCCTTTGAGGCCTTCTTCAGCATTTCCCAGGGATGGAAGATTTTGCCCTTAACCACCATTCATTGTAAGGCTATGATGCTTCAGACACTATGACTGGGGATTTTTAAATGTGCCGAAGGCAGTTAGATGTCCAGCTCTCACCGAATTTCGGAATTTGTATCTACCTCCTTTAGTCAACTTTGATGATCTCAGCCTGTAACTCTACAGGCTTCCCTCAGACTTGTATCATACACGTCAGAGACGTTCCAAGGCATAGTGTGACTTGAACTGCACAAGCTAACATACTTCATCGAGAGCCCATAGCAACAGATGTATGCCAGTGCTCTAGACATGCAGGCTGCGTGCCAGGATCATTGCAAAGGGCACCCTCTTTCTTTATAGTTTGCATTCTGTAGATAAAACAAATTACAAATGTGAATAATTATTCACCTGGCACTCAACAGGATCAAATGGCCTTTGATACAATCATCTCCATCTGTTACTAATGATTCCAATTACTGTTATGATAAACAGAACCCAATCAGCTCTAAGTCACGGTTTTCTTTTCCATTATTACATCTGTATTGTGCTACATTTAATACGTCTAACCAGAAAGCAATGCTGACTTGATCCTTTGTTACTAGGCAGATCATCTTAGCTAAGAATCAGGAGTGGACTCAGTGCTTTGGTTTTGTAGACTAGTGAAGATCAGGGGCACTGTGGAGGTGGCGTGATTGGAAGGCAAAGGTCCTTTTTGTGAACTGATCCAGGAAAGATCATTTGCTGCTGTCGTGGGTAGAGAGAGGCTCCTGCAGCCATGCTGCTACATGGAATGAATGGCAGAGGACTGCCAGGGAGAGAGGAGACAGCACCCCTTCATTGTAGCAATAGGCAGTTCCACCGACGTGGATGTAAAGATAGGGCCTGGGCCAAGGAGTTTGACTCTGAAGTCAGATCCAAAGCAGAACTTTCTCAGAGTTCAGGGCTCTTCAGATTTGGGCTTTCACTTTGACCACTTTATAGGTTTGGATGTGAGCTGGAAAATTCCAAAAGAATTTCTGCTCTATTTGGGGGAGTTTGGGGGATATTGGAGGGATATTGATTGGATATTATGTCCTATTTACAGCCTATCTCCACTTGGCAGGAGGCGAGCTGAGACTGCTACTTATTGTGCAAAAGATGTGTATTTTACTGTTAGCTGCTTCACCTCCAAACCCTGTTGTCTTGTATCAGCCACATGTTGCATTTTGTCATTACCCAGATTGCAATTTTATTGGTGCACGTCCTACCTTTTTACTATGTGTTTGAACAGTATTTCGCAACATGGGGCCATGATCTCAGACTGAGGGCCTAGCACATTGCTAGAATGACAGAGAAATACGTGGAAGTGTGACCCAAAATCAGACTCAAGGCACCCCACAATGGCCTGCCTATATTAGTGATTCAGTCGCCAATTTGTCTGGTTTTGGTAGGTGAAAGGCAGCGGCCCGCCCTAAAGGAATTGCCTGGTTTTTACCAGGGGTTTCCCTGTAACCTTTGGAAAACTTTCCCAAACAGACTAACTCTATTGACCTTTGGGAGGACACAGATACAGCCTTCTCCTCGAAAGATTGACATTCAGGCAGTAATCTTCAAAAACAAAAATATTCTTTATTTAACGTACCAAACCCTGATACAATAAATCTTAAAAGCATATATCAGGAGAACATAATACCAATTCTATTAGCACAGATATTCACATTAAAGTACCCAATACTGCAACACCATACAGTTGTAAATAGCTTTAAGTGGGTACATTCTGCGTGTGGTGATCAGTCACATTTAGGATGCTAGCAGCAAGTTCTCACCTGAACATTAGAACTATACACATAATAGTAAACATACATACACAGACAGTCATCTGTCCGATTTGTTCCTTATACTATGGTCATCATGCTTACTTCTCCACTGTCTTCTTTCCCTCTGATCTGTCTAATGGTCCTTCTGTCATGGAACTGTTACTGCTGTCACGGTTTTGCTTCTTTTCTTCCCTGCTTCACTGATTTCAGCTCTTCTTAACTCCTGAACTTTTCTTTCTTTCTCCCCAGCTTCTCTACCTGCTCCTACCTTGACTGCTTCTGATTCCCCACACACCCTCCCATCCACACACACACAAAGCACAAGCCGGTCAGCTCCCTGCCCTATATACAATTTATGGTCCATTCTGGTTGGTTACTTTCTCTGTCCTTCTCATCTTCCACTAATCATCTTTAAGCCTTTCCTGATTGGTCCATTCTTATGGACCAATCACAGCTGCTAAGTATCTGGCAATCAAAGCCAGATCTGATTGAGACCCTGTGTCATGATCAAGTGACCCCTCCCTTCAAGTTTTGGAATGATCTTTATCTCACTTCTTTCTGCTTTTGCTCTTTGCCAAATTACTTCACGTCCACCATTTTAGTTTTCTCTGGTTATGACTCCCTGCAACCACTATCTTGTGATCCTTGGCTGCAACCGCTTAAAACTGCCTTTATTAGTTATTAAAACTTTATCACTATAAACTATTACACATTTATATGCACATTAACTTTAGGCTTCACTGTCACCACTCCAATTTTTACTAATTTAAGTAAGTTTAATTTCGATCTCTCCCTTGCTTCACCTAGTGGTGGTAGGGCGAATGTTCTTAATGCTGTATTCCTTACGTAGAATACAGCAACTGAAAAAAAACTTGTAGCAGAGGAAGGAATTGGGTGGACTCTAGCAACAGGAAGTCCACTTTAGAAAAAATTATTCTGTCAGCATCATTTTATTTCTGATCATTTATCTTCCTATTGGCACTATTCATTCAGATGCACTGGAAGGGGGACTGGTGGATGGGGCTTGCGGCCAGTTGGTGGCGATGTGTTACATCATTGAATTATCTTTATCTAAAGCATCTAGATTCTTTCTTATGCTGGTTGCTCAGTAACAGCCTGATGCAAAGCCCAATCAAGTCAACAGAAAGACTCCCACTGACTTCAGCGAATGAAGCGCCCACGAGTTAGATCATGCCACCCTTCCATTAGTGAGCACTTACACACAGAACTAGTGACTTTTAAACTAACGGAACCAGACATGTGATAAAGCGTGTAACTACAGAAGCAAAGATTGTACAGTTCAGCCCTAAGTGACTTAAGTAAGAATTTGTTTTAAATTGCCATATATATACAGGATATTAAAATTAAATGAGCAAATGTTGATGCCTAAGTTATTTTTAAGAATATGAGAAGCCCCATTCCCTTGCTTAGTCACATACATGTTTGAGCACTTTTCTGGATCAAGCCCTGTGTATGCAAATAATCAGTTACACATACTAATATGGCTAATCATATACTGCATACTAATAAGGCTAATAGCATATTGGCCTGCATTAGCAGGAACATTGCCAGCAGATTGAGGGAAGTGATTATTCCCCTCTGTTCGGCATTGGTAAGGTCACATTTGGAGTATTGTGTCCAGTTGTGGGTCCCACACTACAAAAAGGATGTGGACAAGTTGGAGAGAGTCCAGCAGAGGGGAACAAAAAATGAGTAGGGGGCTGGAGCACAAGACTTATGAGGAGAGGCTGAGGGAACTTGACTTGTTTAGTCTGCAAAAGAGGAGAATATGGGGGGATTTGATAGCAGCCTTTAACTACCTGAAAAGGGGTTCCAGAGAGGATGGAACTAGGCTGTTTTCAATTGTAGTAGATGACAGAACAAAGAGCAATGGTCTCAAGTTGCAGTGGGGGAGATCTAGGATGGATATTAGGAAGATGTTTTTCACTAGGAGGGTGGTGAAGCACTGGAATGGGTTACCTAGGGAGGTGGTGGAATCTCCATCTTTAGAGGTTTTTAATCTGCAGCTTGACAAAGCCCTGGTTGGGATGATTTATCTGAGGTTAGTCCTGCTTTGAGCAGGGGGTTGGACTAGATGACCTCCTGTGGTCCCTTCCAACTCTAATCTTCTATGATTCTATACAGTTGTATACTTTGTGTGCACAGTTATCTGCTTCTGATAGCCCACAATCCCATATTTTTTTTAAATTTTGGCCCTATGTGCCAAATTATGCTTTCCGCTACACAGATGCAATCTCCGCTTACTTTAAGGGGAGTTTCACCATTGTCTGCCCTACAATTAAACAACCGTGGCTGTCCCTCGTCAGCAGACTCAGGCTCATGGGGCTCGAGCTGCAGGGCTGTTTAACTGCAGTTGTAGACATTCTGGTTTAGGCTGGAGCCTGGAATCTGGGATCCTGCAAGGGTCCGCCCAAATGTCTTCACCACAATTGAACAGCCCCACAGCCCGAGCGCTGTGAGCCCAAGTGAGCTTGCACCAGCCAGCCCCAGGTGTTTAATTGCAGTGTACAAATACCCTAAGAGTCTAATTTAAATTGACTAATGCACGGGAAATTGAAAGTTATGTCTGATGACCTACTGCAAGCAGGACAGCAGGGTTGAAATAAGCAGTGCTTTAATGCAGGGACAGGCGATGTGTTTGGAAATTTGGGCAGGCTCTTTCTGCCATCTGTGTTTTGGTTCTGAAGCCAGTGCTATTAAGCTGTTTGGTTTTTCAACCACACCATATGGGAGCCAGTTCCTATTTAGAACATTTTTGTCTGAGAGGTTAAGTATGTAACATATTCGCTGGGTTTTTTAAAGTTGTATAGAGCAGGACACTTAAAGAGCCATGCATATACTGTAGATTCCCTTGTAGTAAATATGTGCAAAGGAGTAAACAAAATATACTACAAAATATAGGCTCCAGTTCATACAAGCATCCTATTCAGAAGATCATTTAAGCACCTGCTTAACTCTCATTGAAGATTATGGGACTTAAGTGCATGCTTAAATTTAAGCACAGAGTTAGTGAAGTATATAGAGTAACCCCTTTAATAAATCCTCCCCAATGGACGTGTCTGTCCGAACCATGTGCTCCTCTGCACCTGTTAGCTTTCCCTCAGCCCTTAATATAAAAACTCCTCTATGACCTTTTAATTTTACATGCCAGCAACCTGGTCCTGGTTTGGTTTAGGTGGAGCCCATTCTTCCTGCAGAGGCTTCTCCTTTTCCAAAACCTTCCCCAGTTCCTAATCAATGTAAATGCCTCCTTCAACCGCCATCATCTTATCCACGCCTTGAGACACTGAAGTTCTGCCTATCTCACTGGCCCTGTGCGTGGAACTGGAAGCATTTCAGAAAATGGAGGTCCTCGACTTTTATCTCTTACCTAACAGCCTAAATTTTGCCTCCAGGCCCTCTCCTAGCTGTGCCTATGTCATTGGTACCTACTTGTACCACAACCACTGGCTCCTCCCCAGCACTGCACGTATGTTTATCTAGATGTCTTCAGAGACCCACAACTTTCACACCCAGCAGGTAATTTACCATGCAGTTCTCCCGGTCATCACAAACCCAGCTATTGATATTTCTAATAATCCACTCCCCCATTGCTATTACCTGTCTCTTCCTAATAACTGTGGTATCCTTGGTTCAAAAGGATACCGTGACATCACCAGGAAAGAGAGTCCCAACTATGGAATTGTTTCCCTCTGCTCCAGTTTGATGTTCTCCTTCCCCGAGATTTTCATCCTCCTCAACAGCACAGAATGTGTCAGATGGGGGGGTCAGACCGCTCTACTGTGTCCCTGAAAGTCTCATCTATGTAGTTCTGTCTCCCTTAGCTCCTCCAGTTTAGCCACTCTGGTCTCAAGAGCCTGTATTCAGTCTCTGACAGCCATAAGTTGCTTGCACTGAATGCACATATATGCCACCTGCCTAAAAGACAGGTAATCATACATGCTGCATTCAGTGTAATAAACTGTATAACCCTCACTCTGCTGTGCCATAAAGGCATGAAGGAAAAAAAGGTCATGGAAAGTGGCAGTGGGAGCAGCTACAGCCATTTCAAAAGAGCCAAAAATAAAGGCCTAGATTGTTCGCTCCAGCACTCTGACCCCTTCTGAGATAGATGGAAACTAAGGCTGCTTCCTCTGCCCATGACAGGACTGTGGCTTTTGTTAATTACTATTTAATTTATACTCTGTCTTTCTTATTGAAAGATTCCAGAGCACTTCACAGCCTATAGGGGTGGGATTTGCAAAGGCACGAATGGCATCTGTGCACCCAAATCCTATTTACTTTTAAACTGCCATTTTTGCCTTTTGAAAAATCTTGGCCTAGATCTAGAATATCACCAAAAGTGACCAAGCACTGAACAGCACAACAGTTGTGCAATGCTTCATCCTGAGTTCTGTAACGTCTACGCAGAGCAGACAGGCAATGACAGTCCCATCTGGCTGGAGAGGAAGGATGGTCCAATGGTTAGGACGGTAGTCTGGAACTTGGGAATCCAATTCCGTGCTCTGCCACAGACTTCCTGTGTGACCTTGGGCCAGTCACCTAGGGCTAGATTCACAAAGAAACTTAGGCTTGTAGAAAATCACTGGGCATTGCAATGCCTGAGTTCAGCAGCTAGGCGCCCAACTCAATGAATGGGGAGAGATGTGTCTTAGACTGGCCTTCGCAAAAGTCAACACACTAGGCAGAGCCTCTCCTTAGTGAGCCAATGAGAGATGCCAAACGAAGGGATGATTGCTAAACCCCGCCCCTTTCTTGGAGACCCACCTCTAAGCCCAGGCTGCAGGGAGGGGTCTCCTGCATGTGATTCTCAATGGCAAATCCTCCCACGGCCATTTTAGCAAGAAACAAGCAGTCACAGCTTCAGCATCCCTCTCTCATAACATTTGGTGCAATATTTAGGGTACACACTCCGGACCTGGGAGACCCTCAGTTCAAGTCCCTTTCCACCTGAGGGGGAGAAGGGATTTGTTCCTTTCAGGTGAATGCCCTAGTCACTGAGCTATGGGCTAGGCCACCATGGAGCTCCCTCACCCTCTCTTCCTGAAGCTGTTCCACTGAGCACAGCTCCATCCTTTTGGGTAAGCTTTTCTGTAGGGAGCCAATCCGGCAGGGGAGGTCTAAGCACGCTAACCGGATCAGGCCGCACAGGCAAGTTAGGTGGACGAATGCTTATCTTCCCCCAGTTTGTCCATTGCTGTGGGGCATAGGCATCTGGAAGCCTGGCGTGGGGCTGCAGTGCATGTGTTCAGAGGCAGAAACATAGGTGCCTAGCGAACTTTTACTGCAAAAATTTAGGTGCTCAGTGAACGTAGGCATCTACAGAGTTCGGGGAAGGGAAGCTGAGTAGGGGGTTTGTGAAAACCAGGAGGGCCTGATTCTGGGATTTAGGCACCTAAAATGGCAGTTAGGCACCCAAGCCCTTTTGTGAAGCTGCCCCTCTGTGTCTCAGTTCCTGCTTGTGAAATAGGAACCTCACTGGGGCATTGTGGGGATAAATAAATTAAAAAATTCAGAGGTGCTCAGATACTAGAGCAGTTGGGGCACATACGTACCACAGATCTCTCTGAAAGAGACTCAGAGCAAATTGCATTTAATTCACTGTATTGATTACAGAACATCTGACAACCTCCCACTAACACCCTCAACTCAGTAAGTCGAAGGGTATTTTAGGGAAGTAAGAAGGATTCCTTCAAAAATAGCTCTGCCTTACTGGAGAACAAAGGATACATTATAAAGGAAAGAAAAACTTCCTTACAGGAAATAATATTGTACTTATTTTGTAATCTACAATGCAAGCCAAGTGTTGTGTGAAGAATCCTCTCTCATATGAGGGCTTAACATCTGTCACCTCTCAGGTTAGCAATGGGTTTGCATGCCACTTCAGCAATTAACAACTGGCATTTTCAAAATGTGTTAATTTCTTCCCTTCTGCTGTTGTGTAGCTGGGCACAGAGCTGACTGGCAACCATTGTAGTATCATTAGAAACTATTGAACAAACACATGTTTGTCTTATCCCTTTATTGCATTAATATTTATCTTCAATAGCCTCAACAATATGCTAAGCACTTTCCAAAGAAAGAAGGCACAGTCGCTACCCTGCAGAACCCTCAGTCTCTTTCAGACCTTTTGCAATAGTGTGATCTCAGAGAATCACACACCTAGCCTCTGTCATCAATTGAAAATTTAATGGTAATTTTTATATTTCCCTTTTATTCCCAATAAAAAAAAAATTTTTCTTCAATACTGAGACATATTTGTTCCAGTGAAATTGGGTAAACTGGAGAAAAGTTCCCTCCCTGATAGCACTGTGTATCTTCAACTCCTGTCGCAAATTATTCTGTTGTGTTGGCTGAACTGTTAACAGCTACTGCATTCTTCCTTCATTGCTATGATGGATGAAGTAATCCCTTGAGAACAGTGGTCCCCAAGCTTTTTGCTCCGATCCCTCCTTACTCCCAGCTGGGACTGGAAGCAGGGCCACAGCTGGGGACAGGGGTTGAGACAGGGTGGTGGGGCTTCCAAGCTGGGAGTCCCAGGATGACAGGACTTCCCCTTTCAGATCTCCAGGGCTGCAGGGGCTCCCACATCCCCCACAACGTTCCTCCACGCACACTTCGAAGATCTTTGCTTTAGAAGTAATAAAGTGTAAAGTTTATTTTAGGAGCCTATAAAATCAAAGGTGCTAAACAGAATTAATATGTAGAGCTGGAGTCTCATTTGATCCAGATCCACATATCTCTATTGACTTCGTTGGAACAGTGCCAGTTTATACCAGCTGGAGATTTGGCTCACAGCCTTTATTAATTATTGTGCCTATTCAATCATCAAGAATGTGTTCAGCGTGTCGTATGGAGAAATCTATCAAGTCAAAGGGGAAGGTGTTTGCATGTCTCAACTCAGGGAATGTCACATAAGTGATTTAAATGCTCAAGTCCTTCCTATTGGCATCAGTTGTATTAGCCAGGAGAAGAATGTGTCTGTTTCATAAGGAAGGATCTGAACTAGTCTGTGTATCTGTTTTGGCTTGGTTCCGAGAGAGATGCCGTGCTCCTGAGGGGTTGTGTAAGGGAGTGAACAGACACACACCCGTATAGTAGAAATGATTGTCCCAATCAATGAGTTTGATGGTTATACACCTGGTGCTGTTTAACACAGGCTTTAGCTTTACTCCTTTGCCTGGAACACCGCACACAGATAGCAAAGGGATTGGTCAGACTTCGTGTGTTTATTCACAGAAACTGTTTTTTTTATGTGGTCACAAGGCTCTAGCTGGCACCTTTCTCTGGGTGGAGCTGACGAGTTAGTATAAACTGCTTTCTTGGCAGACAATTTGTCCCCAGTCTTTGCTTTGCTATTTGGAGGGAAGGCTTAGTTTCCTTTTGTTCGACCATAAAAAGCCATCTTCTCCTCTATATCCGCCTCCTCTCCATGCCGTTCATTGAAAGTTGACTGGGGTTTTCTGGCAGGGAAGGGATGGTTCTCTCAGAAAAACCTGACAATGACTCTTTTAATGTGAAAGCATCAGTGAGTACACAGGTTCCCTTTAGATGCACATATGCCTTTCCGTTGACTGCATGTTTAGGGAATGATTGGGCCCATACAGCATACATGGCCTATTCATATGTCATCTCTGCTTGGTGAAGCAAGGGAAGTGGATATATCACGGAGCTGGAGAGCTTGGCTTAAATAATACTTCCTGGCTTTGGTCAGCTATGATGTGAAAACAGCCAAATTGAAGTAGATAAGTACCAAACCCAAATAAAAACCTTTCCTTGGTTTGCTCGTGGCCAGTTACTGAACTGGAAGCACAATTTCCCTAAGGGAGGAGAGAGAAAGAGGTAGAGGCCAAGAAGTGCAGTAGAGATGGAGTAGAGAGACTAATGCATATTCACTGACACAGGGCTTGATCTTGCAATATGTTGAGCACACCCAAGAGGTGCAGGGTAATTACTGAGAATGGGGAGAGTTCAGGAGCCCTGGGGAGTACCTCAATCCCTCGCAGGTTCAAGGCCAGGTTGAAATGCCAATGAACGTGACAAAGCTGCCCTGCTTGGGGATGTGCAGTGACCTGAGAGCAGTTCTTTTGAGAAAGCATTTCTGATTTGCCTGGCCCATCACAGATGGGGGAACAGGTTGGTTCTATGTCCTGGAAAAACACACGCTAATCTTCAGGAAGCTAAAACCACCAAAAACATTATTTCACTTTGACTTGCAAGTTTCTGTGGTGCTGGGGGCACCATTTGACCTATGGCTCATTAATCAAGAGAGACTAATTAATACTCTCCATGGCCAGCGTTATCCACTTTAAAGAAAAGAAAGCCCACCCCAACACACCAAAAGTGAGCAGGTTTTGCGCTTACTGTTCCTACAGGTCCCTTCGTTGCTGCCATGAAACAAAGCAGCTGGGCTTTCTTGAGCTCTCACTTTTTAAATGTATTTGTCTTACTTTAGTGCTAGGTATGTCTGGCCCCATTTCAGGTTTCCTTAGTAGCCTGTAATGACCCAGATGAAATGTATTTAGATGCCTCTGATTTGGATGCTTTCATTTTCAGGGGTCCGACCCTGAGTCAAATGTCTGCTGCATTCTGAACAAGCTGTGAGCCATGGAGAAGCCAAGCAGAAAGTGAAGTACAGTAATCAAGCCTTGTGATCGCTAGGATAGGAGTGCCCGTCCCTCCCCCATGAGAATTGTTCTCCCTTACTCAATGCTTCTAGCTACATGCAATTAAATATGCTTTGCAATTGAAAATATAGGTCTTCAGCATATTAAAATGACTACCAGGAGTCATGCAATCTAAAGGGTGAATCAAAAAGGGCAGTTTGTGCTACTGTTATAGGATTTGGGGTCTCCTGAAATGCAGAATTTTAGGGGGCTGTGCTTTGGGGGAAAGTTATATCCCATTAATCCAAAGCCATTCCTAATTTTAAGGTTTGTAAATAAAGGAAGCTTTACAGTGTCCTTATTTGCAGCATCTCCTGCAGTCATTGGCTCTCAGGGTCCGTAATGCACACCCACCTGTGTGTTTGAGTGTGTATAGTGGTCAGGATGGATTATTCACTACCTCTTATGCCCAGATAGCAGCGAAAGCTAATAATTCTGCCTTTAATCTTTGACTGCATAAATTGCGCCGCCCTATGATAGCCTGATCCCCTGCTTCCTAGGGAAGAGTCAATCCCAGGGTAAAGCAGGTATTTCCACCACTGGGAATTTGCCGGGGACTCCTTGCCAGCAAAGACTGCTGATGGGATGCACTGAATTTGCACGTCCTCTGGCCATCTGGCACTGCCCATGTTTCAAAGTCCACAGGCTGATTTGCTGGCACAAACAGTAGCACCAGCTCCTCTGTGACACTTTTCGCTTTCGCTCTTGCAACACACATATTAATTGCTTTCCTGGCATTGACTCCTACATCTATGTATTCAGCCTAATCACTTAACCTTTTTTCAGCTTAATTCCTATAGTGCAGGTTGTTGAGAAATGTTGGTGCCAACTGAGGCTTGGTTTATTTATTTTTAAAATACATAGTATTCATGTCCTTCATATAATTCATACTTTAAGTGAATGTATCATGTGTCATAAATATAATATGGTATAATATAATTAATATGTATATTGACTGTAGTGTGGAATGGAAACTACAGGCCAGGTCTTCAGCTGGTGCAAATCAGTGTAGTTTCATTCAGCTCCCCCAGACAGGGCCCTTGCTTTACTCAGAAACCTCTCTTAATTATAACTTTTATGTAATAGTTGCTCTTACTGCAAACAAGAAAAGATAACCATCATGAACAGCAGCACACTGTGAACTATATATTTTTTCAGAGCCTGCCCCGAAGCCACCTGAAATCAACGGAAAGACTAGCATGGATTTCAATGACTTTTGGATCAGGCTTTTAGACCGTGATTCAAGAAAGTACTTAAGCACGTACTCAACTTAAGCACGTGGTTAAAGTTCCATCGACCTGAATGGGACTAAAGAATGGGCTTCGCTGAGTGACCTATGCGTACGTGCTTTGCTGGAAAAAGGATTTGCTCTAAGTGACACTGCCAGTAATAATCTTTCCCCTTGTTAATGGTCTTGGCGCATTCCAGTCAGTCACACATAAGAGCCATGATTCTATTTCCAGATACTGTAGTTAGCCTGCCACAGTCCCACGTGGAAAAGTCCCATAGAATTTAATAGGAAATTATTACCTGAATTAGACCTGAAGAAGAGCTCTGTGCAGCTTGAAAGTTTGTCTCTTTCACCAACAGAAATTGGTCCAAGATATTACCTCACCCAACTGGTCTCTCCAATAACCTTTCTATATATTTTTTAAGCTAAACTATATTTATAGTAGAGAATTGTACCCCTCAAACAGAATTATATAGACGGGAAATGATCTCTATTAGAATAGGGTTTTCCCATAATTTCTATATCCCACATCTTTAGAACCCTATGGTTTCATCCCTATTAAATTCTGTAGGGCTTTTCCACAAAAAGGGTGATCTGTCAGTTATTTTTGTTTTGTTAATTACTATCCAAATAGGTAGAGAATATCAGTTTATTCTGGTACTAATGGGACTAGAATTTGCAGAAACTGTCAGTCACTTACTGATGCATCTGACAAAATGGGTTGCAGCCCACGAAAGCTTATGCCCGCAGAAATTTGTTAGTCTTTAAGGTGCTACAGGACTCTCGTTTTTTCAGTCACTTAGGAATTAAAATATACAGAGTTCAATGATTTAGATCTTGTGTACACAAGTGTACTTGAAAAACTGTCTCATAAGTGAGAGATGAAGGTATTGTAGCTTGTTTTCAATTTTCTCATTTTATTTTTTCTCTTTTGCTTTCTAAAATTAAACAAAAAAGCAAACGGTTCTAGTCAAACAGAATTCTGTTTTCAAAATTAGCATGATTGCACCAAATTGAGTTCCCAATCCACATACAAACATTATGAAAGTCCAGGATTCTTCATCTCCAGAGTTTTGATTTAGACCCAAGATTAATTAGTATGGGATAACTGAACTTTCAAAGTCCTAAACGCCATCAGAGAGAAAAACAGAGCCTGATTTTTGCCTATGCCCAATGTATATAAGCATTTAGATTACTATTTGCTTCTGCTTTTGCCTAACTAGTTGACTAACTGGCTATGTGCATGTGCACATACGCATGGGTATTTACATGTATAGGCTAGACTTGTACAAATGTATCAGTGCCATTTGCACATGTCCAGCTATGAAAATTAAATCCATTATCTGTGCTGGTTGAAAATGATACTGTAAAGATCAGATTCTAGGGGAATGTTATATCTGTGTTTGATCATAGCGGTGAGTGGGAGCTGTCGCAATTTGGAATGGCTATTTCTAGACTACCTTAAAATGCAACACTTAGGACTCAATGCATAAGAGGACACTAACTAATATTTCCATTGCAATTATTAGTTTGAATAGATAAAATAAATTTTAATGTTTTCATACGATATGCATCAGGCATCTCGAAAGGGAGATAGAGAAGATACTTGGGCTTCACTGCAAGACTATTACAGTTAATTTTCACAATTCATTTGATTCTGATGGTTTGCGATACCACCAGAACCACTTGATGGGATTAGAGTGCCATTATTAGAGCTTTATATATTACAGGGTTTAATAGCTTTAGGGCCAGATTCTCAGCTGCCATAAATTAGCATAGCTCCATTGATTTTTATTAAAGTAAAGGTAACTACGTTGATTTACATCAGTTAAAAATCTGGGGTGAAATCCTGGCCCTTACAAACTCAATGGGAATTTTGCCATTGATTTCAGTAGAGTCAGGAATTCACTTTCGGTCTTTATATTTTACAGCCACTTTGCTGCCATCAATTGTATCAATACAGTAAATTGTGGAAGAAAATGAAATAACCTACCAAGATGATGTTGCCAATTAGAATATGTAATTACAGAAAATATTCTAAAATATAGGTCGCGAAGGGCTAGGTTTTCCACTGTGTTGCAACTTGTTCAGTCATTTTAGCATAGAATGGAAACTGTAATGTATCCTTAAGTCTAGCAGTCATTTCTGTTCCTGAATTAGTAGGTGATATTTAATCCTGTTATCACTGTGATGTATTTTGCATGTATGATCATTTGTTTTGCATTGTAAATATATCTTTTTGTGGGTGTATTTTTAAAAATATGAAGGCACGTAACATTAAAACTTCAGAGTACATTAATAAACATGCTTTAAAAATCTACTGTTCAGACCTATGCCTAAGTGAGGCAGACATAGTGGTAACTGGAAGTTCACCAAGATTTCAAATTGCCAGAAATTGAATTTAATCATCTTACTCAGATTTTTTTGGCTACTGCAGAGTCTGCTGAGAAGAAGTCAGACAATGAAATATGAAGTTAAAGTACTGAGTATGAGAGAGGATATTGCACAAAGCGAAATAAATGGAATATTCCATATGTAGATAGTGAATGCCATATGATTCCATATTTCAGAGGTGACCTAGCACTGCTTCTTCAGGGCGAATGCAACTATCATCTACTCATGGAATAAGCAGAATTGACTGTCCAGTGTGTCTACTCATAATTATATATTGGGCACTTTTACAGTTATTTACATCATCAAGTATTTCACCACCATTAACATCCTGGACATTAGGTCTGTGTAATCTTCATTTTTCAAATGTGGAAACTGAGCTGTTGAGAGCTTAAGGATAAAAGTTAAACATCGATCATTGATTATTGTGGCCAAAATTTGAATTTAAGTGAATTGCCCAAAATTATTTATAGAATTAATTTCAGAGCTGGGATTAGAATTTAGGAGATCCTGGGTCCCAGAATCAGACATTGGATAACACTGTATTCTTTTCTGTATATGTAATTCCTTTTTTAAAAATCCATTGGAACAATGTATTAAGGGTATCGATGTAGGCTCCCAACCTTATTAAGAGATGAGGTAATTGTGTATGGGAGAAAAGAGGGTCGTTTCCTACCCTGAAGCAATTCTGGTTGATAAAGATACCAATCTGAGATAGCTTTCACCTCAGATCATTGCCATACCCCAGACCTCTGGTTTCGCTGTGCTCTATCTGTATTTATACCCTCAACTCTGTTGTTTGTTCCTCTACTGAGACATAACTGTCAGATTTGTCACACCAAACATAGCTGGCGTGAGTCAGGTAGACTGTATCAGCACCCTGATGGTATCTCCATCGAAGTCCGGCAAGTAGAGAAACCAACAACAGCTGTAAAGGATCAGGGCTGTTGACTGGAAGGAGTTTTTCCCCCTAATGTACAATTGAGTAGATGTGTTTGGCAGGTGGGGTGGCCACCTCTCTTTGAAGCTTCAGGGATTCTCCATAGTTGGAGATGGGACACTGGACCTGGTGCCCTGAGGTGGTACAAAGAGCTTCCTTTCTTGATGCCCAGTTGGTGTGTCCTACTCACATGCTTTGATCACCAGATTTGGGGTTGGGAAGGAATTTCCCCCCAATATAGCTTGGCCTTTCCCTCCCTCTGCAGGATTGAATATGGTTTGCTTGTTGTGGTCACCTGGGCTGCTCTCACCTAATCAGTTCCTTGCCTCTTCAGGGCCCCAGGGCATTGGTGGCACCTTCATAGAATTGTAGGACTGGAAAGGACCTTGAGAGGTCTTCTAGTCCAGTTCCCTGCACTACCTTGGTCTCTCCTGCTCTCTTCCTGTGGCACACAGATTAGTGTCCTAATTACTGAAATGTTTTAGTCTAAATATAGTCTCTAGGTTTAATATAGGGCTTTCTGGGTGAAAATGAATGACCTGTGATATATAAGAGGTCAGACTAGATGATCTTATGGCCCCTTCTGTCCTTAAACTCTATGAAACTATGAGCCGTACTACATGTTGAAGGAACATCACATAAGAGAAATGAGGCCAGTGACTTAAATCCTGAATCATGGCAGCCACAAATATTCTCTTCACCTCAAAAAGGCACTGACAATTGAAATACGACTTCAGCTCCGAAGCTAAAAACACTGAAGGGGACATTGGTGCTGCAAGGAATTGTCAGGGGCATGAGGAATGAGAGATGAAGGGGAAAGGTCAATAAAAAGCATACAGAAATCCTGAAGCAAACTTACCCAAAGCCCATAGGAATGGCAGTGATGGTTGCAGTTCTGACTAGGGGGTGACATGAGCATGTTCAGAAAGGAACTGGAAAATAATGTCCTAGATTGGGGCACTGAGGTTCGACGAGTCAACCCCTGAGTGAGGCACCAAGAGAAGTTTAATCCTTGAAAGATAAGGGAGCCCTGCCCTACATTACACTACGTAGCTCTGATCCAAGAGTAGGAATCCAATCAATATGGTACCTCTGGGGTAGAAACAAGATCTGAGAAGTAGGATCAGGTAGAGTTGACCAGATGGCAAGACTGAGAAATTAAAGCTCATTGCAGTGGCTATTGAGAAACCAGTGAGAGGCTCAAAGTGGAGAGTGACAGGATCAGATTGACAGGCAAGAATGGTCATTTTGGATGAACTGAAGGAAGTAATGTGAGAGTTGAGAAGGCCAGACAGGAGATTCCAGCAAAAAGCCCATATGTCTTCAAGTTAAATCCGCCCTGAAAATAACATGCCAGTGGCAACAGAATTACATTGATATATCACAGGCCTCTGTTTCCCTGTCACTGCTTGAGGGATTTACAAGGATCATTCCTTTTAGCTCTGCTGACAGTTACACACGTCAGTCCCCTATGTATTGATGCACAACTGTAAGGGAGTCAGTGTCACTTTTTCTCAAAACAGTGAGCAAGATGATGAATACAACGTTGCTGACTTCTTTCCTGCGTGCAGTGTATAAATGGGTAGGTACCATGGCAGAGTTTTAATTATATAGTATTGTTATTAGTCACTCTAAAAGAATTAGAGTATATCAGACTGACTGAACATGGATCAAACAAAGGAAGAGAGCTGGGAACAAGTATATATATTCATTTGTATCCTGCCTATGAAATCTCAGTGAGCTCCTGCCATGCAGCTGGCTGCCTAAGGTCTCCATAGCACTATCAAGCACATCCTCGGTAACTGATGACTGATGATCTAATTACTGTGATCTCCAGTTAATGAGCTCTGACAGGAAAATTTTTAAAAATCTGCTAAAACCTCCTTTTTTCTGGTGAATCAGTAAGCTAACTCCATCTTTTTTTTTAATTATTCCATTTTAAGTTAGAATTCAGCTATTTAATTATTGTGTGCCAGATTCTCTGCTTATGCTGGGTGAAGGGAGAGCTGTCAAGAAGCTGATTACAACTCCACGATTCTCTGCCTGACCCCAGGCCCAGACCCCCATGACCTGCTCCAGCTGGTAATAGTCCCCAGAGGACAATCTGCCAGTTGGGGGTAGCCAGAATGCATTGCATTCCATTCCCTTGTCCCATCACAGGGAGAGACGGAGTCATATCTTCCAGTTTTAAGCCTTAGGGTTCCTCCATGAAGGGGAATCACCATGAAGGGGTCTGCAGCCAGTCTTCGCTTGCTCTGCACCATCTGAGCCTTAGCACCATAAAGGGACTAGAATAGGGTAGGGAATCTTTCCTAGTGGATCAAACTTCTGCTTTGTTACACCACATTAAGCCTAGTAGCATTGCCCCAGACTAAATGAGAGAGGTATTCAGCTCTCAACTGCAGCATTTTCAGTTTGTATCATGTCATTGTGAGAACAGGATGACCAGATAGCAAGTGCGAAAAATTGGGCCAGGGCTGGCAACTCATCGGCGCCTATATAAGACAAAGCCCCAAATAGCAGGACTGTTCCTATAAAATCAAGACATCTGATCACCCTACGTGAGAAGCTATAAAATTCATTGTAACAACTATTGAAGGAGGGGGAGTAGCAAAGCTTTCTGGGATAACAGAGAGCCCAGTGTTTGCAAATTGCAAGTTAGAGGAAACAGTCATGATGTTGATGAATGCATGAAATTGATCAGCCTAGGGTTCTGTGGAAGGTAGGAACATCTTGCTCTATGTCCTGTTTTTGTTGTGAAGGTTGGTTTTCAGTTCTGACTGGTTGCTTGATTAATATACTGGTGGACTAGTTAGCTGTCTGCAGAAATCCTCCTGCCACATTGAATTCCAGCATATCCAGTTAATAGCCCCAAACTCCTACTGTTACAATCACTATTCTGAAGAGCTCAGTAACTTGCCTTTTTTTTCTCCCTTTATTTGCACATCCAAATAAATAGGGCAATATGCTCCATTTAACAGATGGTACCATACCCCTGTGATATTAATTCATGTCTGTGTTCTGCACAGACACTTACAATTGCTCTAATCTTAGGTTATTGCCAACGTGGCTTATGGATTGTTCACAGTCATTTCTAATATTTGCAAGTTACAAAGTGCATTATGCTGTTCACTCTCTGTTCCCTGCTCTGCACATACCTTTCATTACAGAAACAGCTGCTAGCAGAGCTCAGGCTATGGGTTTGTCAGAGTTTCCATTATAAACCCCTATTTTCAAGGGGTTACTGCAATTCAGCAATAAAAATTTGCTCCAGGCTCACACTTGCCATAAATGGTGTCTAGTGGGAGAGTGAATAGTTAATCTAAAGAAATTCACTATCCCTCTGGAGACTGCTTCTGCCAAATTTATATGTGTTTTATATATAATAAGCTTGGCCTTTGAAAAACTAGTTATTTATTAAAATAACAAAGTCACTGGCTTCAGCGTTTTATTTCTTTGTTTAAACAGACATGACACGGTGACGTCAGTTAGAAAAGCCGCTACTGCACAAAACAACATTGAAATTAAGAAGAATTTTTAAAAGTAGATTGTCACAGGTGGGGCTGGTCCTTTTCGGGTGTTGTGTTTAGTTATCCAGCACAGGTGGGGCTGAGAAGAGCAACTGGGCCAGGTGACCAAGAGCACTTGATATTAGCCCTAGGCTGGGACTTCCTATAAGACAACACCTAATCCAGTAGGGCAGAGAAGGGATGAGGTGCTGGGAAGATGCCTTCAGGAGGAATTCAGAGTTAGAAAGATTGAGAAAGGGGCTTGCCACATGAGTCTGATATAAAGGCCTGATTGGAGTACCTGCAGTTGTGGGCAGGACCCTCTCCATAGGATAGGCTGGGCAGGAGCAGAAACCATAAGAGGACCAACAACCTACATGTTTGAGAAAACGCCAGGTATTAGGAATTGGGTTTGGGGAAACAAATGTTGTGCCTAGGAAGGGGCTGAAGAAACTGGAGCTGGAAAAAGATTTGTTTTAGTTTAAGGTAAAGTTAAACATTTGAACTGTGGTGAGGTTTTAATAAACCATCTCCCCCAACAAGAGGAGTTATTTTTATCATGTGAGAGCTGGCTACAGTTAGTGGGAAGCTCAAGAAAAGGAAACTGAGGCGGAAGCAGGCTCAGATGCCACACCAAGTAAGACTTTGCTAAATAGATTCACTGTGCTCATGCAGGCAATTGCATTTACAGACTAAAGATGCTGATCCCACAGAGTCTTAAAGACCTAAGTAATGCCTTTGATTTCAGTGAGAGTTCAGGATGTGTGTAACTGTGTGGTGGATCAGGGCTTCAGAGACATAGACCTTGTACATGAAGAAGGTACCCAGTGCAGAACCTGTAGCTATTCATTTCTTGCTGCAATCCTGTTGGATTTCAGTGTTTAAGCAGGGTGGCTCAATACTGGGTTGGGATGACTCCAAGGAAAACCCAAGTATTGAAGGAAGCGGTGTTCTGATTCATTAAATGGCACCCTTTCTTCTGAGTCATTTCTAAGCAAAAACCCTAGCATGGTGTTAGAAGAAAACTGTGGCTTTGGAGGAGATGGAAGACAAACATCCTGTCCACTATGGCCACAAAAAACACATGGCACTTCTTGTGAGAGTAGATTTCATAGCCCCAGTGTTCTGGCCAAGGTCCAATTTATGCAAGTCCATTCTACATACTTAAATTCCCATTGTAGGTTCCTATTGTATAAGAGATTCTTCTTCACTTTTTGGCCTCAACAGTTGTTAAGTGTTACTGTGCACTGACAAATATCTGTTGCATTCCACCCTGTGGAACAAAGTGATTTCTCTATGTATAAAAAGGATTTGGGTTCCTTTGGGAAGCAAGTAAAATATAAAGAATCAGCCTGTCTCCCGTACTCACATTTAGCGCTACTTTACTGTGCATGTAGTGCCTTGAAATCAGGTACTGCTCGGCATGACTGAATCGACTCTTAAACATCAAGTAATGTGATATAAATGAGAAACTAAACTAAGAAAAAGTGGGGCCAACTATTTCAGCCGGGAAGCTGAGTTCCAACAGTCAGTAGATTGAAGTTCCTCTGAAAGAGGAATTATAGTGTCTCGTGTCAATAATTCACCAATTAAAAAATTCCTAACCTGCTCATTGATATAATAGAATGCAGTAGAGCAATTCTATTCCATCATCTACAATCCACATGGGAATTTTTTGATTCTCTATTGTAGGTTAGCCTCCTTCAGTTCTAAACTGCACAGCCACCCCCTGGTGCTTTGCTCTGTGGCACAAACCCTGAAGAACATCAGGAGCAAATCTAGAACAGGATCTGAGGACTTGAGTAGAGGAAATACGTTAAGCTTACCTTTTCAGGAAGACCTTATTTGTCCCCTTCGATAACTTTCTTCTCCTGGCACATAAATCAGTTGTCACGAGGAGACACATGAAGTGACCTTCGTCAGCACTCTGTTAATAACACACTTTAATTGATCAGTATGTTCCAAGTGAGAAAAATCCACCTCTGCATTTCTCCCAGCAATTCACCCCTGGGTCTTCTACTTTATAGCATGTATGGTTTTAGTTTATGGAACATGGAGCACTGTTATGGATGGGTGTAAACTGTTCAGGAAGGACAGACAGGGGAGAAAAGGTGGAGGAATTGCACTGTATGTAAGAGCAGTATGACTGTTCAGAGCTCCAGTATGAAACTGGAAAAAAACCTGTTGAGAGTCTCAGGGAGAAGTTTAGAGGCGAGAGCAGAAAGGGTGATGTCGTGGTGGGCATCTGCTATAGACCATGAGACCAGGAGGATGAGGTAGATGAGGCTTTCTTCAGACAACTAATAGAAGCTTCCAGATCACAGGCCATGGTTCTCCTGGGGGACTTTAATCACTCTGATATCTGCTGGAAGAGCAATACAGCAGTGCACAGGCAATCCAGAAAGTTTTTGGGGTCAACTTCCTGGTGCAAATGCTAGAGGAACCAACTAGGGGCTGTGCTCCTCTTCACCTGCTGCTCACAAAAAGGGAAGAATTGGTGGGGAATGTAGAAGTGGATGGCAACTTGGGAAGCCGTGACCATGAGATGGTCGAGTTCAGGTTCCTGACAAAAGGAAGAAAGGAGGTCAACAGAAAATGGATCCTGGACTTCAGAGAAGCAGGCTTCCCTGCAGGGAGCTGATGGGCAGGATCCCGTGGAAGGCTAATATGAGGGGAAAGCAGTCTAGGAGAGCTGGCTGTATTTTAAAGAAACCTTATTGAGAGCACAGGAACAAACCATCCCAATGTGCAGAAAGAATAGCAAATATGGCAGGCGACCAGCTTGCCTTAAAAAAGAAATCTTCAATGAGCTTAAACACAAAAAGGAAGCTTGCAAGACATGGAAGGTTGGACATATGACTGGGGTGTGGGCCCTTATTGAATGGGAAAGGCAATCTAGTGACAGATGACATGGAAAAAGCTGAACTGCTCAATGCTTTTTTTGCCTGTCTTCACAGACAAGGTCAGCTCCCAGGCTACTGCATGGGTCAGCACAGTATGGGGAGGAGGTGAGCAGCCATCAGTGGTGAAAGAACAGGTTCAGGACTATTTAGAAAAGCTGGATATGCACAAGTCCATGGGGCCAAATGCAATGCATCCTAGGATACTGAGGGAGTTGGCTGATGTGATTGCAGAGCCATCATCTTGCAAAACTTGTGGCAATCAAGGGAGCTTCCAGATGATTGGGAAAATGCAAATATAGTGCCCATCTTTAAAAAAAGGATGGAGGAGGATACAGGGAACTACAGACCAGTCAACCTCACCTCAGTCCCTGGAAAAATCATGGAGCAGGTCCTCAAGGATTCCATTTTGAAGCACTTGGGGGAGAGGAACGTGATCAGGAATACTCGGCATGGATTCACCAAGGGCAAGTCATGCCTGACTAACCTGATTACTTTCTATGATGTGATGACTGGCTCTATGGATGTGGGGAAAGTGGTGGACATGGTATACCTTGACTTTAGCAAAGTTTTTGATACGGTTTCCTCCAGTATTTTTATCAGCAAGTTAAAGAAGTATGGGGTGGATGGATGGACTACAAGGTGGATAGAAAGGTGCCTAGATCATTGGCTCAATGTAGCTATCAACAGCTCGATATCTAGTTGGCAGCCGGTATCTAGCGGAGTGCCTCAGGGAGCCGGGTTTGTTCAACATCTTCATTAATGTTCTGAATGGTGGAGTGGATTTCACCCTCAGCAAGTTTGCAGATAACATTAAGCTGGGGGGAGTGGTAGATACACTTCAGGGTAGGGATAGTATACAGAGTGACCTAGACAACTTGGAGGATTGGGCCAAAGAAAATCTGTTGACATTCAACAAGGACATGTGCAGAGTTCTGCACTTAGGACAGAAGGATCTCATGCACTGCTATGGACCGGGGACTGACTGGCTACGCAGCAGCTCTGCAGAGAAGGACCTGGGGGTTGCCGTGGACAAGAAGCTGGAGATGAGTCAACAGTGTGCCCTTGTTGCCACGACGGCATATTGGGCTACATTGTCAAAAGATCAAGGGAAGAGATTATTTCCCTCTATTTGGCACTGGTGAGGCCACATCTGGAGTACTGGGTCCATTTTTGGGCCCCCCACTATAGAAAGGATTGGGACAAATTGGAGAGAGTCCCGTGAAGGGCAACAAAAATGATTAGGGGTCAACTACCTGAAGGGGGGTTCCAAAGAGGATGGAGCTAGGCTGTTCTCAGTGGTAGTAGATGACAGAACTAGGAGCAATGGTCTCATGTTGCAGTGGGGGAGGGCTAAATTGGATATTAGGGAAAACTTTTTCACTAGGAGAGTGGTGAAGCACTGGAATGGATGGAGGTGGTGGAATCTCCATCCTTAGAGGTTTTTAAGGCCCGGCTTGACAAAGCCCTGGCTGCAATGATTTAGTTGAGGTTAGTCCTGTTTTGAGCGGGGAGTTGTACTAGTTGGTCTCCAGATGTCCCTTCCAACCCTAATCTTTTATGATTCAATGATTCTATTAAAATGTTCATCCCTGTGTAATCACAGCTCACGTCAGATTTTTGCATCGTTTCATTCTGAATCTGCCAATGCGTCCCTTTGCAGCTTCCACAAGTAAGAAGTTTTCTGAAAATACCCACTTAATGTTCAGCAGTAGTCAAAAATGCTAACAGTATGTTAGGAAAGGGATATATAATAAGACAGTACATATAATGCCCCTATATAAATCCATGGTACATTCAAACCTTGAATACTGCATGCAGTGCTGATCACCCCACCTCAAAAAAGATGTATTAGAATTGGAAAGGGTGCAGGGGAGGACAATGAAAATCACTAGGGATCTGGAACATCTTCGCTACAAGGATAGATTAAACGGACAGACTGTTCATTTTAGAAAAGAGATTATTAAAGTGGGATATGATAGAAGTCTATATAATGATGAATGGTGTGGAGAAAGTGAATGAGGAAGTGTTATTTACTCTTCCATGTAACACAAGTACTAGGTGTCACCTGATGAAAATAGACTCATCGACTCATAGGCATTAAGGTCAGAAGGGACCATTGTAATCATCTAGTCAGACCTCCTGCACATTGCAGACCACACAGTCTCACCCACCCACTCCTTTAATAGACCCCTAACCTCAGGCTAAGTTACTGAAATCCTCAAATCATTGTTTAAAGACTTGAAGTTACAGAGAATTCACCATTTACTCTAGTTTAAACCTGCAATTGACCTGTGCCCCATGGTTCAGAGGAAGGTGGAAAAAACGCATGGTCTCTGTCAATCTGACCTGGGGGAAAATGGCCTCCCAACCCCAAACATGGTGATCAGTTAGCCCCTGAGCATGTGGGCAAGACTCACCAGGCAGATACCTAGGAAAGAATTCCTTGTAGTAACTCAGAGCCCTCCCCATAATAGGCAGCGTGTTTAAAACAAACATAAGGAAGTACTTCATGTACTTGTTCTCACAAGTCAACCAGTGGAACTCATTGCAATAGGATATTGTGAAGGCCAAAAGCATAACTGGATTTAAAAAAGAATTAGATAAGTTTATGAAGGATAGGTCCATCAATGGCTATTAGGCAAGAGAGTCAGGCACCCAACCCCAAGCTCTGCGTGTCCCTAAACCTCCAACTTGCAGAAACTGGGACTGAGGGGGTAGGAGATGGATCCCTCATACTTGCCCTGTTCTGTTCATTCTCTCTCAAGCATCTGGCACTATTCACTGTCAGAAGACAGGATACCGGGCGAGATCAACCATTGTCTGACCCAATATGGCCATTCTCATGCACTACATAAACTTAATGTGTCTTGCCTTTTTTCAAACTATTCTTGCACAGATGTTTAAAAGTACTGAAATACAATGTATTTCACATGGATACAGGTTGATGTAAATCTATTTACCTTAAGACACAATTTGAAACTTCCAAACGCAATTAGAATATGTTAATTCTATACAGTCTAACACACTGAGAACTGGCAGAAAAAATCCTTCCCATTGTAAACAGAGCTGATCTTTTTTAAAATGTTTCTTCTCAGAAGATGAGATAATGCACTTTTCCATCTGGGATTCAACCCAGCTGTGAAGAAAGAGCAGCGGCAGCATACAAAGTAGCAGTAACAGCAGACTTTGGTGTCAAAGTTCAGTTCCCAGTGCCATCCTGTTGTTTATGTGTGATCAGGGAAATAAATGATTTGGAAAAATACAGTTGAGTACATCAGGGTAAGGCATTATAATCAACTCAACATCCCTCTGTTGGATAAGCATTGGTGTTGAATTAGCATTTCTTTATTTTGCCTATTAAATATAAATTTGTGACCTTAAAAACAACTTGCATGAGAGTAACTGGTAAAGCAAAACCTACAAAGTATAGCAGAAAATTGCTAACGCAGAGGTTCCCTGAATGTAGTTTCTGGACCACATGTTGGTGATCTACCAGAGAGCTCTCTGCTCAGATGGTGTTCTGGCTTTTTTCCTGGTTTCCAGCTGAACGAAACAGAGTCAATTGAAGGGGAAGAGATGAAATAAACAGCAAAAACCGTGAGTGCAGTTAACTTTTTCAAAAAGGTCAATGCACTTATTGCACTAAAGATATCTTTAAAGAAAGACACAAAATACTTTCTCAGTATGACTTTTCCATGTAACGTAAGTTGCCACAGGGATGTTATACAATCATGGGAGGTGCCCAGGAGACAATCTCAGTATTAAGATGTGGTGTCTGTTATAGGAAAGTTGGAGCACTCCTGCCAGAGTGCAAAGAGGTTTCTCTATCCTATTAGCACAATAAAATGTATCCTGCCAATTTCAGCAGATTTTTTTCAAAGATCCCACAAGCATAAGAGAACAATGTTAACTTCCATCTGTCTTATATAGGTTCTTTTCATATTTCTCATGAGAGAATTGATTTACCCGGATCCTAGTAGAAGAGAAACATAACACAAAAAAATGCAGGGCCATATGCTCCCATGGCTAATGTGCCACATGTCAAAGAAAAGCAGTGCGATTAGCAGAGAGAGTGTCTAATGCATCAAATGTGACTAAGAGAGATTAGGCCAATAATTAAAAATGGATATTTACTCTGATATTCCCTGTGCTTACAATGAGAAGTACTGCAGTAAAAAATTTAGGGGCCTTATCTAAATCCCTTTAAAGTCAATGGAAGGACTTCTATATATAGGCTTTGGACTGGGCTTTATTAGTGGTGGGGCTGGTTGCCCTGTCTAGTGTTAAGGTTACATGACACTTCCCATTATAAAACACTTTTTTCAATTGCTTATTGTTATGGTTCAGGGAAACTGCACCTGTATTTGAACTCTATGATCCAACAAGGACACCCATATTTAGGCTTCTAGCTCCCAGCCATCACCTCTCTTGGGCAGAGACCCGTATCTCTCTTCCTCCTGACTGGGTATTTCTAGGCTGCACAGTCCCCCGTCTATACTGTTATTCCCAGCAAGCCACATTGCCCAAGGCGGCCTGCATCTGCACTTTGCTGTCTACTCACAGGCTGTAAACCATTGCAGTTGCCCAAAATTGCGTTCCCACACAGCTCTTTCTAAGCAAGCCCTTTTACAGGCCCCTCACTAAGACTGAGGGAGTGATGGAACAGTACTGGGCACGAAAGCCCCACCCCTCACCAGCTGAAGAGCATCCTCCACATGGAAGGCTGCTTAGAAGGGGACTCTGACACTCAAGCAGAGGGTGAGTGGGAGAGAGGCTGTTTGCATGAAGGAAGCAGTTAGGGACTTCTGGGACAGAGGAATCCTCAGGGGAGAGGCTCGGGGTAAGGCTGGACTGGATGAGCAGGGGCCTGACCCCTTTTTCTCTCCCCTACCAGGGGGACTCATTGGACACTGGAAAGGGAGCTGGGAAGCCCTAAATATCTGAATTGTTGAGACTGCTAAAGCAACCCTCAGCTGTGGGGGGGAAGTAGAGTGCTATGCCCTTCCCTCAAACATAGGAGAGAGCAGGGGTGGGAGGAACAGGCCCATAGGAAGCTGGTCTGGGATATCAGCTAGAGGGGCTGAGGCTCCTCACCTCTTCCCTGTGGTGCCCTAAGCCAGCATGTGGTGGAGAGGGAAGGTTCCCCCTATTCTTCCTCTGCTCCTTGTCTGACTGGGGTAACTTGGGGAAGGATGGACTATAACTTGGCTGGCAGACTCCTAGATGGCCTGACAAAGCCACCCCTAGGACTTCAGGGACTGTTGAACTATGGTCTGCCCACTAGGACTTCTGGCCCCTACGTAAACCCTACTACAGCTCCTGAGGCTTAATTCTGGAATTTCCTAACTCGGTGTGCTTCACTTTGCAACCCTAATAATCATTTAACGTTTTTTAACGTTGCACCATGGCCCTCATCCTGCTCCCACTGAAACCAACAGCAAAACATCCACTGGGTCCGTGGTGCACAGTGAGGTCCTACCTCCACAGAGGAGCTGTAACAGCAGGAGGCCAGTTTGTAGGAAAAGACAGCACATCCGACAAAGAGCATGTGCAAGCTTCTCTTCAACACCAGCATTTAAGTCAGTACACAGTACCATCATACGTCAATCTCACAACAAATTTTTGGTGTCCTCAGAGTATGGCCAACAACTCTTGTTGGTGGCTGGTCTGACACTTATTCCTAAAATAGTTAATTAACTTTAACTTTAGGAAAATCAAATAACTATGCACATATACACATCCAAATAATCATAATTTATGTAGAGTTGGGGATGGGGGTTGTTTTGTTTTTTTGAAGACTCAGTAATAAAAATAATGCACAATTGTCTCTATTCTTTACTGGACCTAAACAGAATATCATTTTTCACAGCCTCCCAGCTAGCTAGCAAGTCTGCACTGAAAAGTGATATTAACCAACACACAAATATCACTTTTCACAGCCTCCCAGTTATCTAGCAAGTCTGCTGCTGTGAAAAGTGATATTTATATGTTTGTTAATATCACTTTTCACAGCCTCCCAGCTAGCTGGCAAGTCTACAAACGTAAAAATATCATTTTTCACAGCAAACTTACTCGCCCCCAGAAAGCCCTGGCCCCAATTAAGCACTGGATGGGGAGGGCAGAAAGTGGGGGCCACAGGTCATGGGGGGATTGATGGGGAGAAGGGGATGCAGCAGCATCCAGGTTCAATGGAATGGGGGTAAGCCCTATGGCCAGAGCCCGCTGCCATGTAGCTAGAGCCTGTGACCAAAGCCCCAAGCCCTGTGGCCTGAGCCCAAAACCCCACAGTTGGAGCCCAGGGGTTAAGCCGACCCCTGCTGGTAGCAAACACCAAGGTAGCTGCATCCACAAGCAACAGGGGCTTGAGGTCACTGCTATGGCCCCCAACCACAGCTCAAGAAGCTGTCATAGCTGCAAGAAAAGCCATTGGTGGCTGCATGCAACCATCGTGGCTGCATTTGCGAAACGCTAGGCAACACTAGCATGGGATCAACATTTCTACTGTGTCGTTGTTTTAGCAGTGGTCTTAGGAACTCATGGAGACTTCTTTCTGCCTTCATAGCTGTGTGCAACTCACCTTCGATTTTCAGGGATTCCAGATTGTTTGATAAATTTCAGTGTGTTCTGGCAAGTGCTGGAATGAGGTACTGTAGCCCAAACCAGATATCCGTGCCTTGTAAGTTCTGCAGAGTGGGTTTTGCAGCTGTGCTGCAGGGCAGAGACATGTTGGCTTTTGTACAGTTCTGAATGTATGTCACAGTATATATTGAATCATCACTCTTTTGCACAGCTTTTCACACATTTTGCTGCCACCTCTGGTTTTAACTACCCAAGAAATGTTATCTAGTTCTCATCTGAGCATCAGAACTGAAAAAAAGGAAACTGAACAAAAGTATAGGTGTGAAGGGGAGTCTTCCTGTCTTGTTTCTGAAACTTTAGCCTGACAAGGAATATTTGCATAACAAACAATTTCTTGCTCTACTGAAAAAAGTTACACATCCAGATAGTGTCAATAAAGTTCATTGAAAAGAAACTGGGAAAGTATCTTATTTTTAGGAGTTAGTTAATTCACAGCATTTCGTACCTACAATAAGGTATCCAACGGTTTCATTCTGAGTCATCTTTGTTCAGATAGTATTACATAAGGAGAATATTTTAGTGAGCTCTATCGTCTAACATACCTGCCATCTTCATTTTATTATAAATTCAAACTGTGCTAGAAAATTTATAAAAAATTACATTTTTGAAACATTAACAAAGCAAAGCAATATTTCAGGCACAGTAACTATTATGATATAAAATCCTGTCTTTCCTAATTATATTTTGAAATATTCTGTCCTTTATTATCATTTTTCACAGTGCAGTTTATGTGCTGTACTTGTGTATTTATGTAATCAGGAATGTGTGTTTCAGATTATCTTAGTTTTTCAAACTAGCTTTGTGTTCAATGGCAAACTCTTTTTTTAGGTACAGCACCTCCTCGCACAGAAGTTAACCCTGTTTACTCCTTACACAGCAGACAACAATGGTCGTTGATTCTAAATCCATTCTCACTCAAATTTAATCAAGAAACCACTTTACAAATCTCCTCGACAAGAATTTATAAGCTACTGAACTTTCACA
Source organism: Mesoclemmys tuberculata (assembly GCA_007922155.1). Lineage (NCBI taxonomy): Eukaryota > Metazoa > Chordata > Testudines > Chelidae > Mesoclemmys > Mesoclemmys tuberculata. The sequence goes on along the minus strand of ML675632.1, from coordinate 3,443,188 downwards.
ATGTTTTATGAGACAAAATCAAGGTTTCAGATTGAAATCATATAGGAGAGGGAAAAGATGTCATCCATTCTATCCCCTGCAATCTATTTTCTAATGCTCTGTATAGTAAAGAATCCAGTGTAACCATTTACTATTTTATGTTCTAGACAACACCTTATTTTCATGGATACTGAAGTATACAGCCCCATCACCATAGTATCTGAGCACTCCATAATCTTTAATCTATTTATTCTCACAACACGCCCATGAGGCAGGGGGTACTGTTACTCATATTTCACAGCTAGTCTCTGTGCACCTCAGGTTTCTAAGTGACTTGCCCAAGGTTACACAGGAAGCCTACAGAAGACCAGGGTCTTGAACCTAACTGCTAGCCAGTGCCCTAACCACTGGACTAGCCTTTCTTTTCAGGATATTGGAACTAGGCTGTGACATGACCTTTCATCACTATGGCACTAAATGGTGGCCCGTTGTCCATTCACTTGTACTACCTGTGAGTGAGAGGAAAAATGCAAGATGCATCATTTAAATTAAGGGGGTAACCGGCATTAGAAGGGCTAGGTAGGTACCATTGCCATGGCTGCTCTCAGGAACAGCCAGATATACATAGGAACTTTATTCTCAAGTGTTGTGCTTGTGAGGAAACTGGTGCAGCTATCTGAAAAGGAGGCAGTTCCACCAAGAGGAGGCAGAGTGTGGCATTGTCTCCCTCACTAGCACCAAGGTTAGCCCAGAGAATAATGGAGCCAGAAGGAAAGCAGCCAGAGGGACCTTTAACTCACACTTCATGTCCTATGGCCCTCTTCCATGCATGTGCTGTGTAGCTAAAACAGATGTGCAGTCAGCATAATATACTGCAATGCTTAAAAACCCCAGACTATAACACAGCACAGGCTGTCTGCATGGGACACTGAGATGCAGTTCTGCCAAGCCAGTGTCACTGCTTCAGCTGGTGAACGCAAACACAGCTATGCACAGGGAGGCATAATGAGGACATAGGCAACAAACAGCTGATGCAGAACTGTTTTAATTTCCCAGTCTGACTAAGTAACAGACTCCTATAACCCAGGCATAACGAGTGAGAACAGGAAAGCAGTGAGAAGCCATCAGTGCACGTTCCTGGGGCATAGACTCTCTCAAAATTCACCCAAAAAAGGGCTTTGGCTCTTTTGTCTTGCTGAGTAGCCTGTCCTGTGCCATTGTGACTGTTGTATTTTCCTTTTCTTCTGGAACACCACAACCCTACATGCTGGTTTTTAGCACTTTGTTTACAGGAGGCTAGGAAGTGGCGGGGTGCTGCCATACCCTTTGTGGCCTTTGTGACTCTTGACCTTCCTCCTCTTCTTATATGACAGTCCTGAACCCCTGCTGGCTCCTGCCTCTGTTACCTGTGCAACTTTGCAATACACCTCTTTAGTATTTTTTGTTGCTGGTTTGTTTTTCAGCCTTCTTTCCTCACCAATGTGCCTTTTAATGCATCTTGGACAATCAGACTTCAGGTTCTAAACACATACGTATGCATCCCCACACACATATAAATCCTATAAGCTAAAATTGTTGACAACACATAGACTGAATTGTTTTACGTTTTTAGTATAAACTTCCTAATGGTATGTATAAAGTCACTGATCATGTTATCTCCCTGATCCATTTCCAAAGTAATTTCATTTGGTATTTTTCTTAACGCCTCTGCTCCAGAAATCAAAGGATTATATAAGAAGCTTAGTTTTAATTTTTTATTGTTTAAAAGTTTCTAGCCTTCATTGTTGTAGAGAAAACTTTGAAAACATGGTGCATGTGCACTATGAGGGGCTCAGAAAAGAACCCCAAAGTTTGGTTTAAAATCATGAGATTTTTTAAAATAACCTCATGATTTATTTAAGGCGTGAGTCCTGATTTTTGAATTCTTGAGGTTTTGCAATATTGCAATGGTAATTTAAATTCTCTAAAATCAGCCCATGGTAGAATGGCAAGGAGCCATTTTTGCTACCACTTCTTGTGATGGGAAAGCAAAAACAAAATAAACACATGGCCTAAGATTCACAGGAAGTCCTAGGAAATATTTTGTCTGCTTTTTCTGCATGGCTGTCAGTCCAAAGTGAATGATGCAAAGGGACAGGGAAAGTTGTAACCAACTTTTAGAATTGCCTTAAGTAAGTTGCTTTCTGTTGCTAGTAAGCTTTTAGCAATATGTTGTGTAATGACTGTATATTTGCAGTATATAATTCAACCACTACATGTCTCTGTATGTTGTGTGGAGTTCCACACAGGTTGTGATCCCTGGCAGACAAAGCTGGAACTCAAGCTGCGGGGAAGTCTGTTTGCGAGTCTTTAGTTGGCTGCTGTTTATTAAAGTACAAAAAAAAAAAGCAGACTGGTTAAGACAGATTGTGGTTCTAGGCTGTATAGCATGACTAAAAATAGTCAAAACATTGAGTTTGAAACTTTCTCTGAAAAACAGCCTCTTTTCATGAAAAATTGTTTCATTTTATTTTGAAATTTTCCAATGAACAACCCCTCTGAAAACTGTGGGTTGTGGAGGGGTGAAGTCAATTTCCCACTTTGTGTTCTCCTTTGCCACTGAAAATGGGAGAGAGGGAAAAAAGGGAGAGGAAAAAAATTAAAGCTAAAATATTTTCAGTTTTTGCTTCACACAGAAAAATTAGAACAGTTAGAAGGGAAGCATTTTGAATATTTTCACAAAAAACTTCTGGTGGTGAAACAAATTAGCTTATTTTCTTGATGCAGTTTTCAATAGTCACAAGAATCAAATCAAGTTTCTTTTGTTAAGCAATTTCTTCCTGTGATTCCATAATGCTGAGTGATGTTATCTGTTTAATTAATAAATGTATAAAAGTGGTAGTAAACCTATTAGAACACTGCTTCTGTTGTATTTCACTGACTGAACAGTGGAGAAAGTGGTAACATTTGTTGTTTAATATAAAAGCACATGGTGTGCTGTTGTATGAGGAGGGCTTGGTGCTTTTCCTAAAGCAAAATGTTGCCAGCAGGGATGCTGATCTTAAAAGTAAACCTCCTTGATTGCTCATTTAGGAAGGAGAGTGACAGAGTAGAACTGGCAGGGATCACTAAGCAAACCTCTTAGAAACTGAAAGACATTACAAAGAATTTTTTTTTTTTTGGTAACAGGAAGAAGCCTGCAAAACAGCTAATTGCTGAACTTTGTGATACAAAAACTATTAATAGCTTATGTTAAGCAGTGTTCGTGTTTATTCAATCTGTCTGTTTTCCAGTCATTTCCTTTAATGGGTTGCCTGAGTTTAAATGTGTGTTTTTATAAATCCAGTATATAATCCCAGTATGTCTGTGGAACTGTTTCTACACTTCATAGCACTCCACTGGAGTTGAGCTTCTAGCACTCACTGAATGGGCTGGAATCACCAAATAAATATGTCTGGCCAAATTCAGAGATCTTAAAAAGGGAGTTAAATTAACTACATATGAGTAAGTTAGTAGTTTTCAAGAGGGAAACACTACATTATAATTAATTGGTGATGAACAGGCAAAATTAAAACCCAAAACAAAAAAAATTTGGATTTCTTTTATGTTTTTGTTTTTTAGATTTTCAGTGTTTTGACAAAATACTAAATTATCAAAGAATAATTTTGATGAAAAGGGGAAGAGGAGGGAACAAACAGTTTTTGTTAATTTTTATTGGAAAAAATACAGGCAACCTGGATAGCAGCAAGGGGCGTTTCCACAGTAGGCTAAGCAAGCGCTGAATTACCATAGACTATGCGTTTGGCAGATTAAAAGCACGCTGGCACTGCCTTTATGGAAGGTTAGACTTAAATGAGGAAACTATTCCCATGGTCATAGCAGCCTGCTATACGGTCTATAATATTTGCGAGGCAAAGGGTGAAAATTTTCCCCCAGGGTAGATCGCGAAGGTGGATCGCCTAGGGGCCAATTTTGAGCAGCCAGATACCAGGGCTATTAGAGGGGCACAACGGGAGGCTATTCGAATCAGGGAGGCCTTAAGGCACCATTTTACCAGTAATGTGCCTTTCTATACAGCACTCTGCCATGCTTTGTTAACTTGCCACCTTGCATGAAAGTTCTGATGATTCCTGACCATGATTTGTAGTCTGCAAATGATCCAATTGCCACCGTGTATTAATTTCAGCATCAACCACCAAAGGATGATTGACATCCTTTCATCTGTGAGAGACAGTGGAAGTTGCAGCCTATGATGTAAATGGTTTGCAATGTCTCACATGACTAAATAGTCCAATCCGAGATTTGCATAATCTCTGATAGCTATTGCAAATATATGTGTCTTGGTCCAAGCTCTTTTCTCTTCAAGCTGTAGGAACCAGCTCCTGTCATGGACTTTGATGGTCTGATGGAAACGATTGTGTCACTTGTTACGACCCTTGCCAAGGTTTCCCATCGGTCAGGATCGATTCCAAATTCCTTCATATCTCACTTGCATGTGTCATTATAGTGAAGCTTGGACATCCTGTTGTTCTTGCTCCCTCTGATAGTTCCCCATATAGTATGTCGTTAAGTATGCATCCATCTTCCAACTTGCTCAGATGGACCAGCCAGTGCAGTCGTCTTTCCTTGAGCAGGGCTGTCATGCATGGTACATTTGCCCTTTGAAGAACTTCTGGTTATCTTGTCATTTGATATTGCGTATACAACGTAAATAGCGTAAGTGGAAACTGTTTAACCTTTTCTCCTGATGAGCATAAGCTGTCCATGTTCCCCCACCATACATGAGAGTGCTGAGAACACAAGCTTAGTACACCAGCATTTTGGCCTTGATGGTAATCTTTGAGTTGTTCTGTGCGCTTTTATTGAGTCTACTGAAGGAGGTGGCAGCCTTTCCAATGCGAACATCTAGTTCTTCATCCAGTTTGAGGTTGGTGGTCCATAGCTAAATAGCTGAGCTTTTGGATTACTTCTAGCTGGTTTGCATTTAAGACGATTAGAGGAGCTTGTGGAACCCCCTCTCCTAATACAACCATTTTCTTAATGCTGATGGTGAGAGCAAATGCCTAACAAGCACTTGAAAGGCGATCCATGAGTTCTTGTAATAGATCTTCATTGTGAGCTATAAGGGCAGCAGCAGCAGTGAATGGAAATTACCTGATTAGCACCTTTTTTACTTTTGTCTTTGCCTTAAGATATTGAAGAGTTTCCCATCCAATCGAGTGTGGAGATGCACTCCATCTTTCACATCCTTAGAAGCACAGTTCAGGAGCACCAAGAAGAAGATTCCAAAGAGCGTAGGAACAAGAACACATCCTTGCTTCACTCCGCTTTTCATTACAAACCTGTCCAAAGTACACTGTCAAATTGAACATTTGCTCTCACGCTGTCATGCAATGAACGAATAAGACTTCACAAGGTTGATGGACAGTCTATCTTTTTTTATATTGCAAATAGACCTGCACTGCCGACTGTGTCAAATGCTTTGGTCAGGTCCACAAAGGCAATATCCGTTGGCCAGTTTTGCTCTCTGCACTTTTCTTGAAGTTGACTCAGAGAAAATATCATGTCTATAATTGATCTTCCAGCCCTGAATCCACGCTGTGATTCAGAGCAGATATGATTTGCCAGCTGTTGTAGGTGCACTAAAATTCCTTCTACGAAAGCTTTTCCTGATACATGTAGTAGTGAGATACCCCGTTAGTTGTTACAGTCGCCCTTTTCACCTTTGTGTTTATACAGAATTATGATGTTTGCATCACACATCTCTTATAACACTGCACCCTCTTTCCAGCATTTAAGAAGCAGCTGATAGAGATATGGTAGTAGGCTTTTTTCCCCGCATTTAAAAATTTCCGCTGGGATGCCATCTTTTCCACTTCCCACTTGATATCAAATCAGTGGCCTTGCTTAGCTCTTCTACAGTGGGCTCCATTTCTAGCTCTGGCATGAACCGTAGAGTTGATGTTTGATCCAGTGATTTACTGGCGGTGTTCCTTTCTTGTGCATATACCTCTGAATGACGTTCAACCCAATAAGACATCTGCTTATTTTTATCTGTAATAATTTCACCACTTTGCAATTAAGAAACACAACCTTTTTGACAGTGGGGCCATCATACATGACTTTGAGATTTACTGCATCTGAAGCTGTCTATATCTCTTCACAGAGTTTGATCCAGTAATGATTTGCACATCATCTACATGCTCGCTGTTTAGGAGACAAAGAAAGATTGATTGTCTTTCGGAGAGTATGTTTTTATTAAATGCCAGTGAACAGCACACACAAAATGATTGGTGGGAGGAGAGATAATAGCAAAGGGCAATGTAGGCTCTCATGGCTGTGTGTAAGTCCAACTATCATTGTGGAAGCTGTCCGAAGGAATGGAGTGAACAGGAGACCAAGACAGGCCAGGAGGTTGGAAGGAATGTGTGGGAGGAGTTGGAAAGGGCCTGGCAAGGAGTTCAATATCGGCTTCGGAGAGGGAAGGGAGGGGGCCGAGCATGCATGAATTCTGCCTGCAGCATGATTAGGACTTCAACATCTCAGTTTGGTCCTCCATCACTTTTATCATCCGCTCCTGGCCCATTAAAATTCTATCCTGGCTCTCCTTCCTGTCCTGTCTGTTTATTTTATAATTTTCATTTCAAGTCTGTCTCAAAGCCATGCATTCTTCTTTTTTGGTTTCTAAGGATTGGAGCACCTCTTGAAACATGTCCTCCTTGCTCCTCCTCACTCATCTCCGTATCTGGTGGAGGCCTTTTGCTGGTGTGTAACAAACAAGAATGATTGTTAGTGCACACATAGCACGGAATCATTATACTAAAATACACCTCTTTCTCACTGTCCCTTGGCAAACACACAGCCCAGCAAACCCTTGGTGAGTTTGGGTAGGGAGTACAGGAGGGGTCAAGATGGGGCAAAGGGTATAGGAGGTTTTTTTTAAGGGGATCACTGCAGGCAACTAGGGACAAATTGTAAATTCTGCCACCCTTTTTCACAGGCAGGGGTCATTGTAGCTGGTATCTCACACCTGAGGGTGAGCAGGGATGCAAGGGTGCATCTTCTGCATGCGTGTGCCTTCAGACTGGGTCCCTGTGCGGCTCGCCTGTGTGCCACTTTGTCCCTGCACAAGTGATTGCTGATTGGCATGGGAAAGTTTCCTAAAACAGGGGAAGGAATAAAGCAGCTTTGCCAAGGAACCTTCAGCAGAGGATTGGCGAGTACCTCCAGGAAAGTTTCTTAGGGATCTCTCTGGAGGATTCCTGTGAAATCTCGGTGTGCATTAACACACTTTTCCACTGCACTGCTTAGCTGCACAGGAGAATGTGAAACACATTCTGCTCAGATCTGCACAGGTGCCTGTGAACCTAGGTGCAGGCCAGCGGAGTTCAAACTGCTGACCAAAGTGGTCAGATTGGGCATTGTAGGACACTTCCTGGTGGCCATATTACAGCAACATAACCAAGCACATTTTCTACACTGATAGTTTGTCAATATAACCTTGCTGCAAAAAGTTCTATGCCTCTCATCGAGGTGATTTTATTTTGTCAAAAATGCAGGATAATTTTGTTGGCAGAAGGGGCATTGTAGCGTGTACATCTCCACTGTTTTGTTGATGAAAGCTGACTTTTGTCGACAAAACTCTGTGGTGTAGACAAGGCCTTAGTGGCAAGGATTTTCACATCTGTATTCAATATGGCTTTTGGCTGTTTTGTGTGTGTGTGATAGTGGATGGCTTGCAGCGGTGCGGTCTTCCAGGAGGCTTATCCTGCTTTAAGCTACAGTAATTCAGCTGGCAACACTTTCAAATTTTTGTTCTGCTCTATTTCCATTATGCAGCCTCTTTCCTTATGAACTATTTTTATCAGTTTTATCATTCAACCAACATTCTACCCTTTCCTCTCTATCTGATTAGGCCGATTCCTAAATATTTCAATCAAAACTCACTTCCAGATTGATAACTGGATTTTCAATTGAACAAAATTTTGCTTTCCACCAAAAAAATCAAAAATGTAATCAGAAAAACAGCCCCCCCACCCCGCCCCGGCCCGCTCCCCTCCCCAGCCACCAGTAGTTTGGCAATTTTGAGCTGAAAATATTATGGTGTTGGGTTTCTTGATGAAAAGTCCAATTTCTCCATGGAAAACCTTAATGAAAATAATATTTTTTTCACTCTTGTTGAAATTTTCCCTTGGAAAATGAAAACTATTTTCCAAACAGTTCTATGTCTGACCACTCGCTACTCAGCTGTTTGAGATGAAGGTGGCTGTAATCCCATTTGTAGTTAGGAAGCAATGAAATTGGCTCAAGCCTGCTAGCTTCTTTTATTTGATCCTTTTTTATTATTATTTTGTCGTTCCTCATCATGAGTTTGAATTGTGTCCTGCAGAAGAACATTTGCCTACCCCTGACAGAGTTAGAGCAGACATTAGTGGCAGCAAATTGTAGGTCCTCTCCCTGCTCCAGTTCCCTTCTTACTAGAGAAGGGTGAACATTTTCAAATAAAGATGTTTTTGTTGAGAACAGCATTTTTTCAAAATCAGAATATCTTGTGAAAGTGTTTTTTTCAGCAAGGTCTTATTCCCTTCTCATCCATCCTCCCACCTCCCAACGAGATAGTAAAAAGCTAGCTTTGCGTTCACTTTCTCATCTGTATCCCCAATGATCAGCTCTGTTTACAGACTCAGTTCTTGCTTTCATGCTTGTGCAAGGTTTCTGTCAGGAAATCCAGCATTCTGAGCGGTCTGAGTTCCTCCATACTGCCTGTTTGCTCAGTTTCTAGGTACTGTTTTGTTTGCCTGTTAATCACACTCTCCCTTGCTGTGGGTCTAACTGGACTGACTCCTGCCACCAAGTTTCACGTACCGTTTGCTGGGTAATGCCATGTGAGGACACAATGTTTCTGAAACAAAATTGTCACTAGTAGGTGATCTACATACAGACATATGGTAACCCAGCAAGCATTCTATCCATGTGCACACCGACTGACTTCCTGGTATTCCTGCAAAGTCTTCCCCCCCGGAGCCAGTAAATGACATGAAAAGAGGAATTCACCACGGTCATGTCACTGTGAGTCTTTTATATGGTGCCTGTATAGCACAGCAATGGGCACACTAAAAATACCTCAAGTGGACATAAAGATATTATGAAGGCAACTTCAGCTAGTGCAGAATGTGGGTATCCACCCTCGGTGTTGATTGACTAGAGAGCGCTTATTATCCCTATGTCTAAAGCCTATCACTAGCTGGGTGCAATTCAAGGTGCTAGCTATCCTATAAAGCCCTAAAGGACACAGGGGAGTCCAGCTACCTCAGGGACATCCTCTTGCTTTCTAGCATATGCCCTGTACAGTTTTGCAGGTGATGGGGACAAGGCATTCTTAGCAGTAGGCCCTTGCTTTAGAATTAATTAACACCAGAAAATCACCTAAATTTGTACCTGGCCTCTTTCAGAACACATGGTATAATTTCAATCCTGCAGACATGTATGTGCTTAACTTTGTGCATGTGACTATTCCCAATGACTTCAACGGGACTTGTTTAAAATTAAGGGTACACATCATCATTTGCAGGAACAGGGGCCCATGATGCACCTACTTTTGCAAAATGTTCTAATGGGTCTTTAAAAGTTACAGTGTCTCAGTGTCCTAATAAAGTTTTTATCCAAGGAAAATTAAATAACCAAAGCAACAACAAAACCCCAAGAGAAAATTACCATGACGCTGTTTCCACACTAAGTAGGAAAGTAAACCAAAAGAGACAAAGCAAAGTCTATATTTAGGCAAAATTCTCTAGTTTCCTCTGGAGTTTATCCTGACTAAGGGCTGCAGAGTATGACTTTGAAGTAACTGACAAAATGTAGTAAAGGTGTTTTTAAAAAATCCCCTGTTCCTTTAAGAGTTCTCTCATTTTTTTAAATTGTCCTTCCTCCATTCTGCTTCAGTCAGCAGAATAATAAAATCATCAAATGGTACCCAGTAAGCAACACATAGAAGGCTGTATAAATCTGACATTACAGCAAAAGAAAGGAAAAACTGAAAATACAGATGGAAATGAAGCAAACAGAGGACTATTGGGTGAACATGATTAGCAGCATACAGACATTCAGACAGGCTTATCCTGCTGCTGCAGACTAAGTTACAGTATAATTTACTTTTCAAATGAGGAATAATAACTTAACAAAACATTGCAGAATTTAACTAAAATGTTGCCATGAAGAGATCAAAAACAATTGGGAAAAATCTCATCCATACCAGCCTAAAAAGGAATTTCAACAGAGTTCTGGTTGTTCAGAAAAACACATAATGAGGAACCGTTTAGACTTTTGAACCCAGCTAGACAGATTCTGTTACAAGGAATGTCAGATTTCAGTTTTAGCAGTCGTCAGGGTAAGGGTTAACTGGAGACGCAGCATGTTAACTGTATCTGTGGAGATTATGGAATGTTTATCCAGTGATCAAATTTCCTGTTTAAGTGTTTGGATTTCCTGAAATCCTTGCTATGGACCTAAGTGCTGTCCACTGAACAGACTTTTTGGGGGTGGGGGGGGTTCTTTTTGCTCACATGGTAGGCTTTCCTTCCTGCTCTCTTCCCAGTTGTAGTGACTGTGTGTCCTCACCGCTCAGGACATTTATGGATGGAAATCAAAACTTTTAGTCTCCAGAAGGCTGTGGACCACTGTACATTGGACTTTTTTTTTCAGTGGGAATAACAACTGAAGAAACATGGTCTCTTTCAGCTGCCCATGGGAGAATACGTTTTAGTCTAAAATGGAATAATGGCCTTAGGTTTGAGGATCAAATTTGGAATGGGAATTCAAACTGCACAAGTGCTGGTGAGTTGCAGCTTGCATTTAGGTGTGGTTAGTAATGTACAGTAGGTAGACAAAGACAAGGTGTGGGTGTGTGCGCGCTAATCAAATTGCAACAAACAGATCCATGCAACTGAGGAGATAGGGCTTTTTGGGTGTGGGGGTGGGGTATATTGGTGAAGTCCATTTTTTAATTCCCTGTAAATGCATGCTAGTTGCCTGAACAAAATATATAGAGCCTGATTCTAAAAATCCTTATTCTTGCAAGTAATCCTTACTCACAAGTAGCCTGATTAACTTTAAGAATTGCACAAGTAAGCAAGGACTTACAAGCTTGCCATATACAAGTTACTTGGTAAACCATTGTGTCTTGATCTGAGTAAAGAGTGAGTGATTCAGAGGGGTTTTGTTAAAAATAGGAATTTTATGGCTGTGTTTTTAATTGAATTCCTTGTGGTCTTTTGCGGGTTAAATCTCAATTTGGTTTTAAACTTTAAAAATAATCGAGGTGACACTTTTGTTCTCTATAGTCTTTTCAGAAAAGATTGCAATAAAAGCAAAAATGTATTTAGTGCAGCTGTACTGCTAGGGGCCAAAAGGGGGTTTCTTTTTGTCTGTAGCAAAATTGCTGAAAGATTCCCTGTAGCAAATGAATTGTTCTGGTAAAATAAAATGTCAGACTTAGTTTAAGATTTAACTTTGTTTCTGAATATGAGGGTGCATGGCAGTGATATTAGTCTTATCTGTTTTTAATCAAACCCTGATAAAAATTCAGTGAGTCTGATAGTCTCAAAGTCAATGACTCAGAATTTGAAAGGACATTTTTAAGGTCCAATCTTGCTGTCCTTCCTCAGGCAAATCTCTTCTAGAAATCCAGGGGGTTCTGCCAGAACCAAAGGAGAAAATCAGACCCACAGAGGTACTGTGCTATTGAAATGCATTTTACTCTGTCCTTAGATAAGTGCTCTAGTTACATTGAACACTTCTGGATTATTTGAATTAGTTCAGAAATCTTTCAGTGGGGGTGGGAAAGTAGATTGTCTCCAATTGCTTGGATATTAGGAAGGAGGGAGGGAATTATGGGTAGTAAGTATACTTGAGATATTTACACCTCAGCATTATTTTCTCATTGGAATACTGAAATCGCCCTGAATTTTAATGTACACTATTGCAGGTCTGGGGCAATGAAGCAGTTTTAAAACTAAAACTCTCTGCGTATTTTAGTGGGGAAATACTTTTCCATTTACAAACTGAAAGAGAGCAGTTACTGACTTCCAAATTCTGCATGTTAAATCTTACTATGTGGAGTCCTTTGAGATTCTAAACACTTTTTTTAAAATTTATTTTGGTGCTCCCTCTGCCAGAGCAACCCCCCAGACCTGCTCCTCCAGTTCTTATGTACCATATGCGCTGATGTCAATAGGAGACTTGTGTGAGTGAGACTGGCAGAATTAAGCACTTCTCCTTCCATCAGTCTTGTAAGAAAGCCATTTCCATTGTTTGCTTGTGATGCTGAAGAGAACATAGCCGGTGTTTTACACTCGGAAAGTTGAGATTATCTTTCAAAGTTGTGCACTTTGAGTTTAGTCCTGCCCAGACACCCATACTCATGTGAATTGCCCGTTGAAGCCATCAGAGGCATGAGTAGGGATTTCTCATCTGAGTAATGGTATGCAGGACCGGACCTTTAGTGCTGTGCTGTGCATTAAAGGCTGTACACTACTTTTATTGTCTATATGCAAGATTGGAAATAAAGCAGATAGAGGGAGATAGCCTCATATCAAACCTATGATGTTCTGTCTGCAAAACTCCTAGCAAAAGGCTAAATGCCCAAGTCCAGGTGTCACTCATTGTAGGTGATCTTCAGAAAATTCAGAGGATGAATTGAGATAAGCATTGAAAAGAAGCATGGGGATTTTTCCAAGCCCATTCAAATCTCTTGGGTGTAAAAATCTGGTTGGCAGTGTCACAAGAACAGGATTTTCTGCGGAAATGCCAGTGTTTCTGGTTTTGGTTAAGCTGGAAATGCTGTGAGCATAGCCTTTCTCATTGTATTTTTGTATTTCCTCTTCTGATCACACCCAGAAAGAGGAAATGCAGATGCACAACATTTATTTCTTTGTGTCTGTGTCTATTTTTTTCTCCCATGTGCACTTTCTTTTTTTATTTCAAACTTCACAATGTTTTAAGGTTGAGTTTGGTTTGGCCTTTGGGAATTTATTCAGCACTCTTTATTTATTTAGCTGCACCAAGGCATCTTCCCATAATTAAGAGTGATTATTATATTAGTTTTCTTTTATTTTTTAAATATGGTGGCCTTGGTCCAGCTACCAGTGGCCATTTGCAGGCATAACAATAAGCACCATAGTAACTTACTCTCTGAGAAATCGAGGAGTGAATAGGCATCGAGTCCAAACCACCTTGTTATCTTTGGATATATTTTCTTCACGTCAGGGTCTTTTTAGTCTATTCCTAATGACCAAATCCACCAATAAACTCTACAGTTACAGATCCTATTTTACAATCTCCTTTCTGCATATATGAGGAGCTCCTCAACTCATTCACTCATTCTGCGTCTCTCATTCACCATTGCGCCTGCCAATCCTCCTGCTTTTCTTCTTGTTGTTGTTGGCAAGAATGAATAAACCGTTTTGACAGGCATAGAGTCCTGGAGAGTCAACTTAATACATACAATGAGGTCTGCTCAGAAGATCAGTGTAGCAGAGTAACTAAACTATTTTGACTGAATTGTTTCTCACATTAAAAGTTTTTAACCCTTCCTGTCCCCTTTGTTTTATGGGAAAAGAGTAGGATGTGATTTTTGTCTCTCTTCTGGCTTGCACAGCATTTTTAATCTTCTGCCATTTTTCTACAACTTCTCAAACCCGTTCTAGCAGCCTATTTTTTTAAATGGCCACCCAAACGTCAGGTGACATTCCTAAACTTGTGGATTGTGAGACTGCAGGGCCAGACGGCAGCAGGGAGGTCATCCTATTTGTGTTCTGGAAAGTGCTAAAGCCCCCTCTCCCAGCCTAAGGGAAGGAGTCACTGGACCTGGGATGCAACTGATTACGTGGGACAACTAATGAAAAAGCAGGAACAGGCATGGCAGTCACAGGGTCAAACGAAGGGAACGAGAAGGGGACACCAAGCAGAGAACCCCACATCGGGGGTGTCATATTATTTGTAGTCCGGGAAGTGCTGCTAAAGGCTCCTCCCCCAGCCGAGGGGAGGAGTCACTGGACTACTGGTAATAGTGTGGGAGAAGTATTTCCATCAACCAGAGGAACCAGAGCAAGAGCCACGAGAAAGGTACCAGAGAGCAGAGAGGGGAAATAGCCCAGGGGAAAGAAGTTCAGCTGCGAGTGTGTCAGCAGAACATAGCTGCTATTCCCAGCGCCCCTGGGCTGAGGCCCGGCATAGAGGGCGGGCCTGGGTCCCTTCTCTTTCCCCCCTCATTGTGCACTACAGAGGCACTGATGACCAGAGACAGGGGCAACAGGTGGTGCCCCAACCCACCACATGAGAGCAAGCACGGGACCCACCATAGCAGAGTGGGCAATTTGTCACAGGACACTTCAGGCACACAAGGGGGATACCTGTCCACATACACATTTGGGCGTGCTACTGTAGGATCTGTCTCCCTGTACGACTGGGTTTATTGCATGAATATATCTGTTCAATGATTTAACAGTCCACAAAAACAAGAAAGGGGATTTTTTACTTTTTGGAATATTTCTGTCACTCAAGGAGAATCGGCCCAGATTTAAAATAGGCTCAGGGGAGCTGAACTCACCAGCGTGTTGTTTGTTCTTCTCTTGCCCTCTGCTTCAAAGTCCCCTTTTTGGCTTTAGGCAGCTGAAGTACCTCAGATGCCAGGGAGGGAAGGACACAATATAGCGTCTTAAAACAACAGGTCAGAATAAAAGGAATGGAATTAGCACTCAGACTGGAATAAATTCAGTCTCGGTATTCTGCCCACAAGCCAAGATCCCCCTATTTGAGCATGGCTTGTTTCTAGGGTTCCCCACAGCAGGACTCCTGTGCCCCAGTGCCTTGTTCCCTCTCCCTAGAGAGAGTGACTCTTCTGTTATCTTGGCTGGAGTTTTTTTTTAAAAAATCTACCACTTGTGAGTCAGCAGAAATTACTCCGCAGGGTTCTAGTACCCAGAAACGGGATGAGTTCCTAGAAGAATACTGTGTCCCTATGCAAGTTCAGAGACCTTACTACTATGTTACAAGGAGACTGGATGACCCAGAGAGCACAGGATTAATAATAGGAACTATACTCTTTCAGTTGTGTCACCAGAACGAAACTCTCCTAATTTGATTGGGGCTGATCTTGTGAAGTGCCATCCCCAACTCCTAGGGCAATTGAGGCTACTTGTCGGCCCCACAGAACTGCGCATATAGGGCTGATCCAATGCCCACTGCAGTGAGTAAAAAGACTGCCATTGACTTCAGTGGGCTTTGCATGGAGGCCAGAGTGACCAAAGTTTTCACCATTAAATGGCTGTTTACCAGCTATTGTAAAACTCTCAAGTAGTGTTGATCTCTTGGAATCAATGGGTGGTTTCAGCATAGTTCTTGGCAGGTGGATGTCCACATCACACACACAAAATCCCACAACACCATAATTGTCTCTCATGTTGGCATTCTCATCAGAGGGACCAAATACTGAATGGCGACGAATGTCATTCACCCTGATAGATGGCCTGTTTAAGACAGAGTAGAAGAACATTGGCCAGGGCAATGTCAAGAAGCAGTTGCAGTCTCACAGTATGTGCATTGTGGATAAAGAAAGTGTGCAGATCCTTGGTTGTTGTTAACTGGGATAAAGGATGGAGCTTTGCCAACTTACACCAGCGGAGGATCTGGCCCAGGATGTTAATATCTAGGGCTGTTGAACAAAGAGCTTTATATCAGCATTAAATGTGAATGAACTATCAATGACAAGAATCAGTGTTTACTGCTTGTCAGTGGCTGCCAGTTACCCTAAAGAAGTCGAGCAGAATCTATACCTTTGTGTAACCCCCTTTCTTCACTGGGTTACTTTGGAGCAGGCAACACTCACCGGTGTGCAAGGGCGCCTAAGGTTTTTAACAACAGAGGAGATCCCGAGTATCCCAGTGTTGGTGTGGGGTAGTTGGGAATCCTCTGTCCATCCCTCTGCTGCAATCCCTTTATCTCTCAAACGAATTAGAATTGGCGGTGCCTCCACCTGGCTAGCCCCTGCACACGCTCGATATTGGCTTTGGGAGCTGCCAGGACTAGACCTGGTCTAAAATTATAATAATCCAAGACATTAGTCTACTTTAACAATTGCAGTTATACAACTAAACATTCAATATCCTTAACTCAGAGTTAACAACCTTTACTTAGCAAAATAAAGAAACATGCCATAACAGACTGAAATTAAACATAAACCACAGAGACAGTTGAACAAACCAATTAATAAAACTGATTCACTATTGAGCTTGCCTACCAGGCATTCACAGTGCCATTATTTACCCCCCCTCTGGAGTGTGCACTCCCCCAGAGTTCAGGCCCTGACCCCTTTCTTGCGTGGGCGCGCTTGAAGATCTGTGGATGGAGATTGCTTTGTGGGTTCACTGCACCAGCTCAGCCAAAGCATCAGGCTGGAGACTGGCAGTCCTGGCCCTGCTTGAAGGGACTGTGTCTTGGCCTCTTCTCCGTCTGTCAATCTCTCTGCTACGCCTACCTCACAAGTCCAATGCAGCTCTGTGCTAAATCCTCATGTCAGCAGGCTCCCGGCAGCAGTCAGAGGCAATAGCGAGCTTGGGATCTTGTTCACCAGCAGCCACAGCAGCAGCAGCGTCGAGACCCAGCCAGCAGCTTCCAGCCTGGGCTCCTTCCTCCCCAGCCCCAAAATGGAGTCTGCCACATGCCTTCTCTCACTCCTGCAAGGGGAAGAGTCTCTCCCTTTTCCCCAAGGCATTATGGGAGTTGTAGTCCCCAGGCTCTTCCCCGCGACAATTAAGTAGGTAGGCCCCTAAAGTACAGGGTGCCTACATTTGCTTTGCTCTCTAATATATCTCATGGAAAGCAAAGTAATGAAATCTTGTCTGTCCACTCACCAAGCTGGTATATAGGATTTGTGGAGTGTTGTGCTTAATGGTTAACTACCTAACAATTTGAAGCATGTGCCTAGCTCAAAAAAACCTGTCTCTAAACATTTGCAGCTATAATTATATTAACAGGAAAAGAGCGTTTTCTGGGTCTACTAGTGGCACTGTAATACCATGCCAGGAAGCTGTACACATCTCATGACAAAGCTCCTGGTAACATGTACTCATTTTATCCTTTGGATCTTATCTTCCATCTGCCCACCAGAGCAAGGCCCAGCTGCTCTCCTGTGTCAGAGCTATATTGTGTTTCTGCTTGGCATGTCACAGTGAAACAAACAAGCAACAGGAAATAAAACAGGGAGAAGAAAGAAGGGTGTGTTTCATAAAAGGGACAGCAGCTTCATAAACGGAGCAGGAGGCAGAATAACAAACTGAAATTTAGGAATATTTGTTATGAAACTTACGAAAGGTGAGACTGTGAAATAGTCTCTCTAGTGGACGCCACATAGGCTGAAGCATTTAGAACAAGACTTGAGGAAGTGCTGGAGGAATATATGGCAGGGAGCGTTCCTGTTTTGGCTCAGTGGTGGGCAAATGCCTTATTAGGTCTTTTCCATCCCTAATTTCTTGTTAGTTAGAGAGGCAATGTCCATACAAAACATAAATGTCCTACTTTAACAAATGACTTTCGGGTAAGTACTCATACATGTCCACGGTGGTTAAGCCATGCGGTTCCCATCCAGGTTGTAAAGAACTTAGACAAACCACTAAAATTTAAGATTGCAACATTTCTCTATGTTGAGAGACTCATGAGAAATCTTACAGCCAACGACTGCTGCTTGTCCCCTGCAATAGGAGATTTCTTTATATTCAGTTTTCACTTATTTCTAATGCAGACACATATGCTATATACACGAGTGCCTATCTTTTCCAGTAGGTGCTATTTGACAGGCCCATTTTTAAATCAGCTTTACAGACTGGCTACTCCAGATACCTCCCTTTGCCCAGCAAGGAACCTAAGTCATAACCCAGCAGGTAAAAACATGTTTCCAACCTGTATGGTCTCCCACCAGGGTCCTCACAATACCTCTCAACTCAGGAAGCAAATGTATCTTGCAGCATGCCATGAAGGTTGATCAACTAGAATGCTTTTGGACTAAGGGGAAGTGAGTCCCTGCCACCTGCTTCCTCTCTGTTACACATTCTCCAATTCTGGCACGGCTGCTGAGCACAACTGTGGCTGTGTGGCATGGGAAGAGAGGTGTTCTTCCAGATCAGTTGGTCCTACACCCATAGCATCTCAATATCCATTCTCCAATCTGGGAAGAAGAAAATTACCTAGTGCTTGAACCACAGGAAAGAGATCTGAGATTCCTGGCTTAACCTTGTTCTGTCACTGTGAACTTGGGCAAGCCTCAATGATTCCAACTGTAAAATGGAAGTAGTATTACTTACCAGTGTGCAGAGGTGCTACTTCAAGAATGTATTTTTCCCCCATCTGGTTTTCCAACAATCATTCAGTTCCATACTCTTCTCCATCACAATCCATAAAGTTAATGCTCTTCCCCTCAGTCCATCAGTTCTTCCACATCCTCTCCTAGCCCAGTATTCCACAATACTTCCTCCTCCCCAGCAAGTGGCAACCCATGAAAGCAGGCAGGTTGTCCTGCCATCTCTGGTTGTGGGTGTTTGCGAAGTAATGTTCTCTAATGGTTGGGAGTGGGTCCCCTTTGATTCCAGAGTTGGATGGATCTTCTGTAACTGTTATTAGTTGGTGTGGTGAATCAGGTCTTCTGTAACTGGTCTGAGGAAGCATGTTTCCATGGGTGAAAGAGGGGAATCTGGAAGAAAGCAGAGTTTGAATCAGTCAGCTCAATCTTGATTCTTGTTCATGGAATAATACAATCATAGAAAATTAGGGTTAGAAACAGCTTCAGGAGGTCATTTAGTCCACTCAGAACAAGACCAACCACAAAGAAATCGTTCCAACCAGGGCTTTGTCAAGCCAGGCCCTAAAAACCTCTCAGGATAGAGATTCCACCACCGCCTTAGGTAACCCATTCCAGTGCTTCACCACCCTCTTAGTGAAAATGTTTTTCCTAATATTCGATCTAGACCTCTGCCACTGCAACTTCAGATCATTGCTCCTTGTTCTGTCATCTACCACCACTGAGAAAAGCCTAGCTCCATCCTCTTTGGAAGCTCCTTCAGGTAGTTGACGGCTGCTATCAAATCCCCCCTCATTCTTCTCTT